>JBBCBC010000006.1:4241917-4800069 GCA_037126765.1 Stenogyne calaminthoides
CACCCATGGAACAAACAGCATGAATTGGATATTGAGAAATTTTAAATGGAAAACCACCAAAAAAAAAATCCCAATACATAAAAAAAAACTGCCACTGGGGATCCTAATTATATAAGAATCCAAAATTATCCTTATGAATGAAGAACAGTCTATAACATCTAAAACCTAAATCTAGACCCATAGCAGATTCACTTCTCTAAACAATTAAAAAAGAAACCCAACGTAATAGCAAGCGTCAATCTCCAGAAATCATGAAAGCAGTAAACCACATCGGAATACACAACAATCCATCAGGAAATCATTCTACACCGATGCAAACAATTATTCAAAAACACCTCTGGAAAAAACAGAAAATAAACGGTGCGGAAATCTTCAAGAAAAGTTTTATTTAAATTATACCTGCTTGTACTTCTTCTGTCTCTTGCCATCCGCAGTCTCGATCACAAACTCCGTCGAGAATATGTTCGTGAGTTTCGCTCCATACCCGTTCCTTCCACCCGTCGTCTTCTTCTCATTATCATCATAGTTGCTGCTCGTCAACAAATGCCCAATATCAGTTCCGGAACATAAACCCCTTCCTCCTGGTGGATCTCGACAGGTACCCCATCCCCATTGTTGTACACACTGATGCAGTTCGATTCGACATCAATCGACACCTTCACAGAGTCCATTTTCGGATCCCTCTGTTTGTTATCCGCTGCATTGACGAGGATTTCATCAAAAGATCTTGTAGAGGCCGGGACGAATGTGATTGGCTTTTGGACCATCTGGTCGTTCTCGTAGACCCATAGGGTTTGGGTATGTTCTCAATGGATCCGATATAGGTGTCGGGTCGGATGAGGATGTGCTCGAGCTGTGTTTTTTTCTGATACATTTGTTCGATGGTTTTCTTGCCGCCGCCGCCGGCGGTTTCTGATGGTGGAATGTTAGCATTGTTGCTGCTGGCTAATGGACCTTTTTTGCCTCCGGCCATGGCGACCTAGGGTTTGAGTGAGGATAGTTTGATTGAAAGAGAATCAGAGAGAGAGAGAGAGAGAGAGAGAGACGGAGAGAGTGTCTGGTAGAGCGTAGTGAAAATGGAGATTGTGAGAAGGGGGGAAAGGGTTGAAAATGGCGGACAAACGGCTACAGCTCTCAAATTTGAATTTTGAATTTCTGAATCTTCTCGATTTGGATTCCAAAAGGGCCCATAACTGTGTGATGCGTATAAATTTATTTTTTACAACTGCGCGCTGAGGCCCTGTTTGGTGTCCCTAATCTTAAACTGTGTTTGGTATGTTGACTGTGTGATGCAAATAAAATTTGATGTTATTTTGAGACCCTTTTGGTTCTTTTTTTTTTTTTTTTTTTTAAGTTAGCCATTTATCAAATTTGGTGATTTTATGTGGAGTAATATAGTCTTTTCTTTTTTTAGTAATATATGATGTCATTAAAAATATCAACCTAAATCCCAATTTTCCATCCAATAATACCAAATAGTACTTTTTTACAAACTGATTTGTAATAATATTTATCCTCAATAGAATTAAAGTAAGTATCTTGCATTAAATTTGCAGGATAATAAAAGAAAAAAAAAAGCCCTAAAAACTACGAGTTGTAAAAAAATAAAATAATATTCTCGTTGATGTGGTATAATTTGATCGTCAATGAAAAAATAACATGTGTATCTACCTCGATGTGAACCTAAACTAAGCTATAATCGAGATGCCCTAAAGCCAAGTTGAGGGTGAAAGTGGGCCTAAAAGGAAGATGGGCCCAAAACAAGTTTGAAGGTGAAAGTGGGCCTAGAGATAATTCAGGTCCAACCTAGATTAATCGAATTGTGGACAAGCAAGTAATCCTCTAGTCTATTTGGTCTCCAGTTCACTGGTATGTGTTTATCAGAAATGAGTTAACAAACTAGGAGATAAATAAGGGATGTGTTGACCTAAGATCGTGGATCGATTACATGGTTCATATGAACACGGATATGGGTTATCCAAATCGGAGACCTCGTCAACTAGCATTGTGAGAGAAGTAAATGATCCGCTTATGGGAGGAAGTGAGAGGCGGGTCATGCCACGTCAGTTGAAAGAGGGAGCCTAAAGCATTTTCCTTAGACTAAGTAAGACCAAGCAAGAGGCGCAGGGCGATTAGAGAGAGAAGAGGGACACTATCTTGAGAAAATCACTAAGGTAGTTATCTTATCTCGCCTAATATATATGACCAGTACGATTCACGAGATACTCCTGTGAAAACACATTGAATTACTTAAAATACATGCACTATTCTAATATTGATACATACGAGCTTATTTATTGAGTTCGATTTGAGATTTTTATCCAGAATATTTAACTTGAGTGTCGGAGTCCACACAGCGGGGAACCCTCCACGGTGTGTTTTTCAAGTGGTTTTTTCGGGATTTGTGCAACTCTGTTGATACCTCATCCCTCCTACTTGTATCTTCGGGTCCAAGTGGGAAATTTCAACCCACATCCATGTGGAAGTGGTTGTGCTTTCGGGATTTGTCATTTCTCACAAAATCTCACCCCATCTATCTACATCTTTGGTGCAATTGAAAAGTTTCAACCTACATCCCACTTGTAGGAATGTTTTTTTTAACGCATCACTCATCAATTTACATGTTTTATTATATATATATATATAATTTGTTTTCCTTTATAGTTTTACTTTAGAATTTGTTCAAAATTTACAATAATATGTTTAAAAGTCTTTGAATACTAATTTAATTTGTTTATAAAGCATTACCGTTTAGCATTAATACACATCTTTTATAAACAACACGTGTAATATTGCTATGTCTTATTTAATTGATGGCTTATATGGCATCAATCATCATTACATCAGTGATAGAGTCTATAATAAATAATATTATAATGATAAAGTTCACTGAATTTACAGGAAATTTACTTTTTTAATTATCTAAAATACTCACATAAATAAAAAGCACATATTATTTTTTTTTATTTTTCATTTTATGGCGTATATCTCGAATATTTAATTTTAATGGATCATAAACTTGTGATATGTTGAAAATCTTCTGAATTGGGCCAAGAGCAAAATCTGTCAAGCCAATACAGGCTGCCAAATGTCAGATACCAACTCATCATGGGCTTGATGACTGAACCCATTCTCGGTCCATTTGAATTATAATGAGTGAGCAAACATAATAATTACTGCATTCATTGAGCCATAATTATTTCATAATTAGCATGAACCAGGTATTTCTGCATCATGGTAGTTGACAAACAATTTATTGCAATAACTATAGCTACACTTATTATTAGTAGAGTGGTTGCTGGTTCGTTGGAGGACTGTTTATTAAAAACAAGGTGAAAGATAAAATGACTACTAAAACTTACATAAATAATACTCCTGATTTGACAATTTTTTAAGGCAAATAATCAAGATTAATAAAATAGTACTACTGCTTTATTTATATCATATAATATTACAAAATCACTAAGCTCTAACTTCCAGTCTGCAAACACAGTGGATTTTTTGGGTATTGGTTAGGTGATTTTTACTTGCTAAAACACAGATTACATGAAAGAAGTAGAATGGATTAAGGAGTAAAAGGCACTTTCCAAACACAACTACCATTTGAGCTATCAACCTGCTACCTCATTTTCTCTGTTTCTGCCTGCTTTATTTAACACACACACACACATAATTCTGTATAAAAGGCAAAGTGAGTGAAGCCCAACAGCTCTGCATCTTTGCACATTTCTTGCTTGTGTTATCTTCTTTGAGCTAAAATGGCAGTAAAACTTCTTTTATTACTCTGTCTCTACTTTCTCTACACAGCTTCTGCCATTACCACCTGCTTTTTTTGAAGGTCTCTACTTAGTTTCTGTATTGATTAATTCATAGATACAAAGGTTTCACAGTTGTTCTGTTTCGGCATTCTTGAAATGCAATCTTGATATACAAGATTTACGTGTCTTTATTTCTCGTTTGTTTATATCTTTCTCGTAACAAGATTTGACATTGTCTCTCTGATTCCGGTGTCTCCAAACAGGCCTCCTTCCCAACGGAAACTTGAAGAGGAACCCAAGGCCTGTGAAGTCAAGAAAACAGTACTCCAAAGTAAGTATGCGCTTCCCAAATGGGAAATCAACGGCCTTGTTGAGTACATCTCCGGCGGACCTCAGCCCGACGGAATGTACTTCAACGTAGCTCACGGGGTCCACGCCGTTCGCCTAGGGAACGAGGCCTCCGTCTCTCAGACAATCCCAGTCAAAATAGGGTCACTCTATGCTCTCACATTTGGTGCATCAGAACCTGTGCCCAAGAAGAGGTGCTCACAGTGTCTGTGCCTCCTACATCAAGGGACCTTCCCTGCAAATTCTGTACAGCAGCAACGGCGGCGATACTTGCGCTTGGGGATTCCGAGCTACTTCCGATTCAGCCAAGGTCATTTTTCCCTAACCCCGGAAGGCAAGAAAGATCCTGCTTGCGGTCCACTTCTTGACGCCGTTGCTATCAAACAACTTTTCGTTCCAAAGCCCACCAGAGGTTTCCTCGTTACAACTTATCTGCAATATCATTTTTTCAGTGTTCATCTCCATCTCTCTCACTCGCTATTAAATCTAATCATGAAAGTACAATTTTACTCTCGCGTTTGGCCTGTTAATTAACTGACGAAATCACCTAATTTGAGGTGCTAAATGTGAACTTTAAAAATTTTCCTGATAATTACATTTTTGCACCTCAAATAGTTGATTCCTTCAAATTAACATACGGTCAACTAATCGTAGGACAAAATGTGAGAATAAAAGTGTACCGAGCACCAAGTTTGAAAGTGAGTGAAAGAGGAGACCAAAACCGGAAAAGATTAAACTATATGAACAAAAAAAAAATGATCCTTGTGTAGGTATTAATGTCTGATTTTTTTGTATCTTTTTGCAGCTAACCTGGTGAGAAATGCTGGTTTTGAGGAAGGCCACACATCCTAACCAACTCCTCTCATGGAATCCTCCTTCCACCCAAACAGGAGGACTTAACCTCCCCACTCCCCCGGCTGGATAATCGAATCCCTCAAAGCCGTGAAGTTCATAGACTCCGAGTATTTCAACATCCCATCAGGAAAATCTGCAGTGGAACTTTTAGCAGGAAGAGAGAGTGCAATTGCACAAATCATCAGAACAATCCCCAACAGAGCTTACAATCTCAAGTTCGTCGTTGGAGATGCGAAGAACGATTGCCATGGATCTATGATGATTGAAGCTTTTGCAGCTAATGCAACCATGAAAGCTCCCTTCAAATCTGAAGGAAAGGGCAAGTTTCAGGCTTTCAGTTTCATGTTCACAGCTACGTCGTACAGGACCAGATTAACTTTCTTCAGCTCGTATTATCATACGACGATCATGGATTATGGGACTCTCTGTGGTCCTGTTCTTGATGAAGTTCAGGTTTTCCCTGCTAAGATTTGATCTGTTTGTCCAGTTGTGATAGAGTTCTATCTATGGCATTTCAGTCTCTGGAGATTGTTCCCGAGTAAACTCTCAGTTATTCCTGATTTCTTGAAAATATAAACCAAGATTGGAATAACTAAACAATGAGTAACACTTATGGGCATTTTATTTCACGAATCATTAAAAAAAAAGGGAATAGAAGTATTAGTTCATGTGATAGAGAAGTATCAGGTTATGCAATATTGGAAAAAAAAATATTAATATTATTTTTTAGTTTATAAACATATTTGTCATGCGTATGAACTAATACCTTTTGTTTATATTAATTATTAACTAATATTTCTCATTATATACTTCAATGAATTGAATCAAAATTGCATGGAATTGCGTAGTTATTAGATGTTCAATAGTATATGTTAATTTTCAAATCCACATACACTAAGTAGGTCTCATGTGCATCCATATGTTGTTTTTTCATACATATTAATAGTTCTTGCGGTTATTATGTAAACAAATTCAGATATTTCAAATTATAACAAATTAAACATGGATTACAAAATACACTATTAGTCAAGACTATTGGCTAAAACATACAAGACTTAGATCCATACACTATATTGAATTGACTATCTTAAACCTGGCTGTCGCTTGATGACCCTAAAAAATACAGTATACAGGGGTGTGAAACAAATGGTTGTAATTATTCGCAAAATATAGTATCTTTGCTTCACGTAAGATTGTACAATTTTCCATTAAGAACTCTCCATTAACCCAAGCATGGTGCTTATCTGAATGAAAGATCAAGATAGCAAATTCCAAGAACACATATAGGTAAAAATGATGGGGTAAAAATAAATGTAGCATGTGAACTTCTGCATCACAGATGATTGAATAATAATAATGCAAAGCAAAATAAAATTCCGAAAAGTTAAAAGCAACCCATTGCTTTTCAAGGGAGCTCTATCGAAAGGCTTTTATCATTATAACAAACATCCCAAACAGCTTCCATCGCATCCTTCGATGCTGTTTCCGAACAGTCTGGGTTTCTAGCAAGTGACTGCACGACACTTCGCTTCACGCAGTCCTGTAGAATCAGATTAGACACAAACTATAAATAATCTGCTATCGAATAGATTTCATTATAATCTACTACCCAACTCATCAATTTGTGTTCATAAAACTTAACAACAAGAAGACATATTGAGGCTGGCAAGTTCATAAAAAAGAGAGAGACTTGACCAACAAGAGAAAACAGTCTCATATAGCAAAAATGACAATCATCCTCTACTATTATTGCAGAAATTTCACCAAGTATAAATTTCCATCCTAATTCAACATGAATAAGAGAACTGCAAACTGAGAAGCATACTGAAAAAAGGAGAGACGGAGAAAGACATGAACTTGGTTCTAACGTTTAGATCCAATCAGTCTTATTACACTGGAACACTATTATAATGTATTAAAGAGAGGAAACTGGAGATATAAAGCTGAAACTCACTGGCTCATGACCTCTTATCTTCACATGACCACGAAGTAACTCTCTTTTATAATGGCAATCACCACTGAGATGAGCACCCACAAACAGTAGATAAAAAGCAAAAATATTATCATGAAAATGAAACCATAGTAAGTAAACCCTGCCACATCCGATACATACAACCTTTTGTTTTTCCATATAGAATATTTATTAAGGCTCGTTTGAATTCAAGGAATTGAGGAAGGATTTAAAATTCATGGTACCAAATACATTGCTAGTTGTTTGGATTTATATGGTTCTGAAATCCATCTCTTTCATCTCCTACTATGTTTTTATTATCCATTCTAATTCGGGCAGATCTAGTATGAGCTCAATCCAAACACAACCTAAGGTAGCACTTGAATTGGAGGATTTGGGAATGGATTTGAAATCCATAATTGCAAATCCATGGATTTGAAATCCATCACTCTCCTTTTAAACTAAGAATATTGGTGAATTCCAAATCCAACCCAATTTTGGTGAATTTGAAATCCTCCATTTCAAATTCAAATACAGAAATTCAAAACCTTCAATCCCAACACAGCCTAAAAAAAAAGCAGTTTCAGCTGAGCTAACCTCAGTGCAGGCATGATGAGCACAGTTAGACCAGTCTAAATTAGCAGCACGGCAGTCATCATATGCATGAATGAGCTCATGAATCACCACTTGTTTAACCTGATCTTGCAAGTGCAAGTGATTACTGCATACACTTATCTGATTGAACAAGAGCAGAAACTAAGTCAATAAATAAACAAGAACAAAAAATGCTGGGTCTGCTATCAACCACACTTCTTTGGTTTAAAAACTAAAAAGATAAGTATATCTTTTCAAAAAGTTAATAAACGAGTTACAATTACCTGAAAACACACCATGCTGCAGAATAGGTTAATTACTAACAGGTACTTTGCAAATCAAAACGTCAATTGAATTTAAAAAACAATGATGCAACACATTTATGCCAGGGTTTCAAATTCGAACTTTTAGCAAGTAGAGACCAATGAATAATCACCAAATTACCCCTTCACCAGGAACATATCCACCAGCAATGGCTTCTTCGCAATTGATAGCTTTTATAAAATTGCTTCCGATGCCACATCCTGATTTCTCCAGGTGTCCTTTCAGAAATCTCACAGTTGGATCTACAGTACATCGCAATTATTATGGGACTAAAACCCTAAACCCTAGTGCTGAAACGTAAAACGTTTCAATATAAATTGAAATTCGCAATACCTCTGAGACTTTTCGAATCATGTTCTGACATTCGTCTATCGTCATGCCGCCGCCGCCGCGAGCGGCGGAAGAGCCACTAGCGGCGGAGGTTGGCTCCGCCTTAGAATCAGTCCCCATTAATATTTGGTAAGTGTGAGTTTTCAACTGATTCCCAGCGTATTTGACTTGCCTTCTCCAAATGCGAATCAATTCAGAGTTTGATTATCACTGCCAAGTGCCAATGCTATTCTCTGAATTGAAATTGGAAGAAATAAAATAAAAATTGTTCTGGTCAAAAAACTGGCGGCTAAACCCGATCTTTTGTTTTAATTACACAACCTTAATCCGAATTCTTAATGTGTCAGCGGGCTTAATTCGACTAGCCATGAACCGGTCGAAACCGGCGAACCCAAAAAACCGGTTTTAAAAAAAGAGAAAACGACCCAGAGCCTCAATCTGCGTATGATACTTTCATGCAACTTCTAATAATACCTTGCTCGCAGTTTTACAGTGGAAATGGATAAATCTTCTAGTTGGTGGTTTGGTTTGTGAGGTGTGAGAATTGAGAAATTGCATTATTTATATATTAGGGTTAGGACAAATATTGAAAGTATTGGGCTTTTTGTTGTTGGTTTTATTTTTGGGCCGGCAACTTTATTTATGATAGTAATTAATGTGATGCATTTGTTATATTATATAATTAATTATTCTTAAACTATTTATTTATATGTATTATTTCAATCATATATTGCACAAACTTTTTTATGTATGCTAATATTATTTTATAAATTTACTTTATAATTTTATACAAAATTTTATGATGTGTATATAAATGGATATTTAAGTTATCGGATTTTTTTTGCTTCATTTAAATAAAATTGAGCAAATAACCAAATAACTTGGATTAATTTGTCGGTTTGATGTCCAACCCGATTTTAAAAACATTAATGTATCATGCGATTCATAGAGTATTGCCTTTGAAATATACACTTTTCATTTCATTTTTATTTAAACATTTCTTATTTATGCAATTTTAATATAAAAATAGCTTATTATTATTAAAATTGACAAAGTTGCTTTTTTAGGGGTTATATATAAAAAATAATGACATTTGTGTAAATTAAAGGAGATAATAGTGTGAGAAAGGATCGAAAGATAATATTTTTTAGGGATACAAATAAAAAGGGAAAAATATTTTTTTCTTTGTTATTTACAAAATATTCAATTTGGCACAAACTTTTTTTGTAAACATTTAAATAAGAATGGGGACGTGGGAGTACAATTTATTTACAAAAAAGCGTCTATAAACACGTATTCGTGAAACAAATTACATGTTTCAATATAAAATAAATTATATCTTAAAAAATACACTAAAAAGTACCAAGAACTTATGCATACAAGACCTAACATTTTACCTAGTGCCTATTATTTTAAGTTTCTACTGTTTATTAATTGCACATAATAATTAATATTTTTTTATATGAAGATAAATATCAGAATGTAATTAAAAATATTAATTGTATATTAAAAAATAATTAATATTATTCAGCTTACAAACATATTTTTCATATAGTTCATTTTTTCATATGTATGAACTAATCCTTTTGTTCATTAGAACGAGTAATTTATCACTGTATATTTCAATGAGAGATTAAAATTACATCAGTTGTGCACAGAGGTTTTAGCCTTATATAACATCGAAAACAAAGAGGATTGCAATATAAAGAATGGACTAAATTTAATATCTTGGCACCGGCCTTGCTTATTTCAAGACTCATAGTGCGATTTTAAAGCGTCTGTTTGTTATCTTTGAAAAGTCACGACTTATTTACATAGAAACATGCAACTGTTAATATGGGAACGTAGTTCAAGACGCTTACAAATCTTTGTTATGAGTGCCAATCTTTAACCCGCTATTACATGAGACCAACTCTAAAGAAAATTCAAAATAATCAACATCACGAAGACTAAGAAGCCACTGTGTTTGTATTAGATGTTCAATATAATGTTCATTTTCAAATCCACATACACTATATTGAATTGACTATCTTGAACCTGGCAAAAATAAATTATACAGGGGGTGTCTTTTCTCATTTAGAAACAAATGGTTGCAACTATTGGCAAAATAGTATCTTTGCATCATGTAAGATTATACATTTTCACTTGCCCTCCTCTAAAATGCCCACAAGACATTTTTCCATTAAGAACTCTTCATTAACCCAAGCATGGTACTTATCTGAATGAAGGATCAGGATACCAAATTCCATCAACACATATCTATATAACAAAATCCAGAAACTGCTAAAAACGTGTTTAATTTATAAAAGGATACTGAATAAAGAAGTGCAATCTTTCCCAACCGCCTTCATCAGCATGTCCACACCTAGCAGCAAATACACGTGAACGTTTTAGTCAGTTGAATACATCAGATACAAATAGAAGATGACAAATTCTTATGTGCACCATTTGCACCAAATCAATTTGGTGCAATTTAATTTTAGGAGTTTTTTTTCTTATTTTTTTCAGTTTATGTTTTTTTTCCCTCGACCCGGACCCAAACCCGGCCCGAGTGGTTCATTGTTTACTCGGCCCAAGTGGTTCCCGGCCCGAATGGTTCATATATGATTTAAGGTTCATTGTTTAGGGGATAAGGTTTAGAGTGCATAGTTTATCCAAATTAAAATTGAATTCAATTGCACTAATTTGAATTGGTGCATGGGGTGCACAGAAGAGTGACTCATAGAAGATATATGAACTCTCATATTTTGCATTGTAGGATTAATTAACTGTGAAATCAGAGAGTCAAAACTTAGTAGCTACCTCCGGGATGAAACTTCATATATGGTGATATATTATAAACACGGCCTTTAAGAACGGTCCACATCGAGCCTTCAGACTGATGTTGTTTAACTTCACTCAGGGGTATCAGCCTTCTATTTGACTTCCCTTTCAATCCTGAGATAAAAATAATATGAAGCAAAAAACAAGTCAGTGATGCACTATGGATGGTATACTAGCCGCCCCAATTGACATTAGTGGTGTTTCCCAGGATAGATTCTGAACATAAAAAGCAGCTTGAAACACGGCCAGGTAACATTATAAGATTAATTGCAAAAATGAACCCAAACAAATTCCAGGATGAGAATAAAGGTGCTCCGAGACAAAATGAACCCAAAATCATGACATCAAATGATTTATGACCGTGTGGCTCACAGAAAAGAATTCAAGTTAGCAACATTACCATGTTACTTTAATTTTATTAGGCATCAGCCGATTGAATCACAAATGCCATCCTCAAGGACAGGAAAATGTAGGACAAATTGTTAGGAAGAGATAGCATCCATGTCAAACCACTCAACCAGAAACATTCTCCCGAACATTAGCATGTCATATATGAAGCAAAATCCCAAAAAAAGAAAAGTCTTAATCCAATCAAAATTGTATCCTCTAAAAGAAAGCATGACTGTGTTATTGCAAATTACATGTATCACTTAGAATCTCATTACAGTTTTCACTAGCAATAAGAAAACTAAGGCTAACTACTTGTTAACGTTTTGATGAACATTGACTAAGTTGAGGTTCCTTACATCAAAAGAAAGAGGACATTATATCAAATTCAAATTATGTACGCACTTTGTCTCCACAAGAAAAAAACAAAAAAAAATGTTGATATTTAACAAATAAAGATGTAGAACGGTATATGCAGTTTTGTTTGTGACAGAGCCATTTAATTGCGAAGAAGGAACTCAAAGACTAAATGCTCAAAGAATCACGACACAAAATTAGATGAATCATTATTTCGTGACTTTCATCCTCCAAGGAAAAAACTAATACTACCTGCTAAGTCAGGGTGTGTTCTTGTAAGCTTAAGCCAATCCATCGGACTATACCCTTTCTCAAAAGGAACCTTCGCCCTGGGTGCTGACTTCCTCGCAGGGGCCTTCTTTTCCGGTGAATCGTTGATTGAACTTCCTGCAACCGCTTGTCCTGTTTGTTTGGGTCCCATCTCTTTCCAAGGTGATGCATCAACGACATTAAACGACAAAGAACCAACTTTGACCTGCTTCAGAGAAGAGGTGCTAACTTCCCATATACTGCCTCCATTCTGATTTCTACTCCAATCTGAAGCATTCTGATTTCCATCATTAAATATCTTTCCTATCAGCACGTTTCGTGTTTCCATTTTCTATTTGAATCCCTCCGATATCATCAGCAACTTTCTCAGCTTCTACTTCATCTGTAACTGGCCCAACCTTATTACCAATAAACTAGTAAGTTCCAAGAAACAAGAAATAAAGGAGAAAAAAATTAAGGCAGCTCAAGATTGGATCTGCACAATGCTTTAGCTCAAATTAATCGAAAACAAGATTCAGAAAAAGCCCCAAGAAACAAATTAGGAACTTACTCGACAAAATGTGAAATCATCAGCAGCAGCCATTGAAGCCTAAATACAGATTCCTCGTAAAAAATCTAGAAATTCATCGCAAAATTAACATATTGTCCCGAAATTATTATCATAAACATCAAGAAATTCACTTCATAGCAGGTAATTTTGCAATCGCAGATAATTCTACTACCCAATAAAGGAACAAAAAATTATGTAAACTGATTGACGGACGAGCTATACAAATTCATTTCCAAGGCGATCAAGCTAACATTAAGAACTTATATAGACCCACCGTTTAGTTTTAATTTCCAGACTCTGAAACAAAATTTTCAAAAACAAAATTGTGGGACTAAAAAAAAAATTTGCACAAGAAGATGAAAATTCCTCACTTATTACATAAATTCAGATAAAAATAAGAAACATATGGGAGCACTCATGTAAATACACAATCGAACATACAAACAATATGCGTAAAGCACGGACAGAAATTGAGCTTACTTTCTTGATTATATTATCTTGATTCTTGCGGGAGGTAGAATTTTCTTGTCTCGGATTGAAGAGAGAATAGATTTTGCTTTTTGGTCTTTATTCAACGTTTGAGTTCTTGAGAAAATAAGAGGGGAAATAAAATAACGCAAGATTTTTCGGTAGCATTGGGCCCACTGGGCCTTTTTAGACTTCTTAATGGTTTTTAAATTCCCTCAAAATTAGAAGGCTCAAGTTACTCAAGCCTACCTTTTTAATAAATAAATCATCTTGAATTAATACGGTGTGCTTGGTTGGATACTTTGGGGGCTAAGGTATGGGAATGGAAGAAAGAAATTGTGTTTGGTATCATTGAGGAATGAGAATGATTTTCCACTCTGAGGAATTTACCATATCTCAGATTTAAGTGAGGAATGAGTTTAGTTTCATTCCACACCCTTCATTTTAAAAAAGCCGGTCCGACCGGTCATTGAATCCCATTTGGACCGCAAACCGCTTCTAAACCGGTCCAATAGAGATATATAAAACCGCTTATTGACCGCTACCCTAAACCTAAAAAACCGTTGAAAATCTATCAAAATCGGGAAAATCGTTAAAACCGTCAACTTTTTGACCGGGTTTTCATTAAAATAATAATTTTTTTTATACTAAAACGCTCAGACCACAAATTCGTTTATTATTGATTTAGATTTTTGATTCGAGACTCAACTCACTCAAGAGGCGCTTTTGCGAAAAAGTGCCCTAAATCGTTGTCATTCGCCAAGGCCGATCTGGGCCGGTCATTGATACTTTGCCAGACGCCTAGAGCTGCAAGCCACGATCGTCGCGGTGAGTTTTGGGGTGGTCGGCTGACAGGTTGGCTTTTGGAGGGGGGGGCCACTTTTTAGCGAGGGAGGGAAAAATTTGTGGCGGGGGAGGCCGAGGATGGGGGAGAGAGAGAGAGAGAGAGAGAAGAGAGAGAGGGGGGGCTGTGTGGTGTGTGTTGTGGAATTGTGGGTTTTGTGTTTGAAGACTTAATCCGGTCAAAGTTTGGGAGTGGCCAGTGGGTTTATTAATAATTTAATAGTATGAGAGTGATTTTGGGGGAGATGATTAGGATTTGGGAGTGATTTTGGGGATCGAATTTTGGGTTTATATTTTGATTTTTTTTTAAAATTATGCATAATATATATATAATATTTATTATGACATCACACCGGTTCAATCCGGCCCAATTCGGTCCAATCGATCCGACCACGGTCCAATCTTTTATTGGGGTCGATCGGTTCAACTTTCGGTTCTGATTTTTAAAACATAGCTCCACACAACTATCATATCAAGAGCTGTCAAAATGGGTCGAGCCCGTTGGGCTGGCCCGAGCCCGCCTGCTATTTAGGAGGGTTGGGTTGTGTTTTTATAGGCCCGTTTAAAAATGGGCTAACCCAAACGGTTCGTGGGCTGGGGTGGGTCGGGTCGGGTCTGGCTGGCCCGCAGGTTGGGAGTGTAATTTTTTTTATATATGTTATTATTATTATTTACTAAACAGTTTTTTTAATTGAAAGAAGCCCTAGAAAACGACCTACAAACAAAAGCAGTCGCGCAGCTTCACCATCACACCTCTCATTCCCAAATTCACACCGCCGCCACACGTTCGCCGTCGTTCATGTCATACAGCGCCGCGTATCTTCACGACCTACAACGCCGTTTGAGCAAGTCGCCGTCTAGAGCCTCCACCGCGTCGTTCGCACACGCCGAGCACCTGCACTGCTACCGTTCACACTCCGGCCGCCCTCACAGAGTCACAACAGCCTTAGGTCAGCCGTTCACGCTCCATTTTTGTTTATGTTGAGTTGCAAATTTTTTATTTTAATTTAGTGGCTTGTGTGCCTTAGGAATTGGGCTTGCTGATTTATTTTCATTGTTTGAATTATTGTCAGATTCTATATGCATAAATGTGTATTGTTCTAATTGTGAATATGTGATGTTTGTTAGTATTTGGTTGTTACTTTAATTGCTAGTTTGAGACTATGTTTTATATTGATTAACTTTGATGAGTATATCTAGTGTGAAAATTTTCATGTATGAAAATCTATAAAATTGTCCTAAATTAACTATCTTCACCCTAAACACTAAATAATGAACCCTAAATTCTGACCTATTCGGGCAGGGTGAACCATGAATCACTTGAGCCGAGTGAA
Source organism: Stenogyne calaminthoides (assembly GCA_037126765.1). NCBI lineage: Eukaryota > Viridiplantae > Streptophyta > Magnoliopsida > Lamiales > Lamiaceae > Stenogyne > Stenogyne calaminthoides. Next base: position 4,257,110 of record JBBCBC010000006.1, read on the forward strand.
CCATGAACCACTCAATTTTGTTATGCCTTCATCAATTACAAAATTTGGTTGTAAATTAAAGTTTTTTCATGTATGAAAATTTTCATACTAGACTTTGTCAACTTTGATATGTACTTTTATTTATTAAAACTATTTTTGTGGGCATTGTTTACATGTTTAAAATTTATTATAAGTACACGTGAAAAAAAAAATTATAAAAAAAGCCCATGCTAAATTTAGCTTAGGGGGTTGGGTTGGGTTGACTAGTTTTCGGCCCAAACCCATCACTGTGGGTCAAGCCCGCCAAAGCCACAAAAAGGTGGGTTGAGGTGGGTTTTGGGCGGCTTTCGACCCGTCGGCCCGTCTTCGACAACTCTAATCATACACATACCCTTTCCATTCTCTATCAAATATCAAGTACCCCCTCAATGATAAATACATTCCCTTTAATTTCTCCAAAATACCAAGTCTATACATTTTTTATTCACGCATCCTTCTATTCAGTTTTTTTAAAACAAAAATCTTGATACACATCCACCCAAATTATGAGGCGAGCGAGGCAACCACCACCCCGCCCACATCCGCCATTGAGCCTGCGCAATGCAAAATTTCGGAAATTTTTTGAATTATGTACATGAATTCGAAAAAATTTCTCGAACTTTCTATAAAAATTCAAAAAATATTTCCGAACAGTAGGATCCAAATTTCACATGTAAACAAGCGAAAAATTGATTTCGAAGTTAGTACAATAATTCAAAAATATTTCTCGAATAACATGAAATTTTTCGAAAAAAATTTCCAACCAAAATGATAATTTTTTCACATGTAAAATTTCGGAAAAACTTTCTGAATTATGTACATGAATTTTGGGGTGACCATTCAAGAAATCCAGAACCAAAAAAACCGAATTATCAAAATTGAATTAACAAATTTCACACCATAATACACCAAAACCGAGCCATTTAAGCCTAAACCGATTGAAATCAAACCGAATTTTTTCGGTTCGGTTTCGGTTTAAAACCCAAAATTTTAGCATGAATGACCTCTAATTAAAATAGGATCCAATCATGTTTAAAACTTATGCTCCGTCTTTTGAAATACACTATTATAGCATGAATCTAATTACAAACTCAGGAAATTGATGTAATCCCAAGAATCAATCAATTAAGATTTAATTGAATACCTGGAGCTTCTATTCCTCAATATCCGCCTAATATTTGTATTGTTTTTTCTTACTACTTTTCTTCAATTTGTTGTACTTCAAAGATGTATTAAGTTTGATTGTTTGTAATACCCGTCTTGATGGGGTCGAACTTATTTGTCTAGAATTTGGATGGGCGCGATCTTTGGTGGTAGGTGAATTTTGAGGAGAAGTTGAAAACGGCGGATGGAAATAAATGAAGTGTAATGTGTATTGAATTAGGGCTAGGGTTAAAAGTTTATTATATTATATTATATATATATATATATATATATATTAGTAAATATTTCGGTTCGGTTTACGGTTTTCAGTAAATTTACCCAAAAACCGAAACCGAAAACCAAAATTTTTAAAATGGAAAACCGAACCCGAACCGAGAACCAATTTAACAGAACTGAATTTATATTTTGGTTCGGTTTGGCTCGGTTTTTCAGTTTTTACCATATTCGCTCAATTTTACATGAATTGAAAATTTTTCTCGAACTTACTATAAAAATTCACAAAATATTTTTGAGCAGGTTAATTAATATTTCATATGTAAATCGACGGAAAGAGTAATTTTGACATTTTATGTATTTTTATTTTTTTTAAATGACATAAAGATGTATTTACTAAATGTGTAGGTGTGGTAACCTGAGCCAAATTAGAAACAAACAAGCCCTTTTTTTTATCGGACAAAGTTAGTTGTTAGTAGTTAGTACACCAAACACCCAAACACTCCACAGATTCACCAAGTCACCTTATAACTCTCATACTCCAATTAAATTCAAAGGGAATCGAACTTGGGTCTCCCATTCAATTGAATTAGGTGGACTGGGTGGGCTAAACCACTTACGATTAGAAACAAACAAGCCCTTACAGTGTTTGTTTCGCAACCCGTGGATCACCTCATTTAAATAAAAAAGAACAAGAATTAGGACTAACTTTTTCTGATCTAAATGGACAGACCATTTAATTGAAATTTCTATAGACTGAGGTTTAATGAGTTAGGATGAATTTGCAAGTGCATTTAGGTTTTAACTTAAATTAATATAATTATACCATTAGTTTACTAATAAATAGTATTTTGTTTTTATTATTGTACATATTTTAAATATAATAAATTATAAGATGACCTTTTATTCAAATATAATAAAAATATTGAGTACAATATTGAATATTTTGGCCCACAAGTTTGCGAGAGCTTCTCTTCTTCATGAGAGCACTCACTGTTGGTATCACCCATTGAAATTTATGAATGGCCGGACTTACTATTCCTTTTTTTGTGTTTGTAATAATATGAGTCAAACATCTTTACGCTAAAAAAACATGAGACTTATAAACTTTAGCTTATGAGCATATTCCATGTGTGTATTCTTTGACATGTGGATTTATTGATCAAACCATAATTTGGTTGATAGGGTGAAATTAGGTAAATGCAAATGGACAACCCACCCAGCCGGCCAATGGCAGCCGATTGGAAGCACGTGCAGTCCGTGAGAATCTCTCAGTTTTGCCTCATGATCTGGATTAGCATCAATAATGGTCCATCCAATGAGCATTTAACTATTTGATGAATAAAAGTTGATGTTTAAAATTATTGTGGGTGTCCATTAGATTGGAGAGAGAGTGTCATCCATCCAATGAAATGAATGGAGAGATAAAATATTTTTTTAAAGAAAAATAGGTAAAATTGAGGTGAATGTGGGTCCACAAAAGATCTATGAATCGATGAATAATTAATTAACGAGAATGTGTTTAAAGAATTGAATTTTTATAAATTAGTGATGTGGAGATGATGTGGAGGAGAGAGTGGATGGATGAATGAATTTTTATCTATCCATTGTGGATGCTCATATGTATATATATTTTTATAATTTATAACAAATATATTATTTTCTCAAAGAATCTATAGTCAAGATACTAACTCGATCATGAAACTATTCCTCCATGTCACTAGGAGGAATTTTGTCATATCACCGTGACATGAGCTTAATGTTGGGGTGCTTTAGCACAAAGGTGATCCATTTATTAATTCATGTGAATTATCATAATTATTTGGAATTAAAATTCAATTTGTTTATTTATTTAGGGATAGTTAAGACTCAAGAAAGATTTCGATAGAGGCAGAGACCACTTTGGCATTTTGATGAAAAAAGTGGGATAAAAACGTGATTTTTGTTTATTTTTTTATATTATTGGACTTTTTTTATTTATTGCTTTTACATTTAGTTGGACCAAATTGTGATGGACTTTATTTTATTTCCTGTAGTACTTATGCTTTCTAATTTGTCATTTTTACGGGACTTTGATTATTTTGTGATTGAACTTTTTTGTGAATGAATACACACCTTGTATACGTAGTATCAATGTGTACATTTCTTCATATCTATCTTTCGTGTTGATTTTTTACGTTTACGCTGCATCAGATCCCCTTTCATAGATGTATCTAATCTATAATATTTTCGATATCAATTGTTAAGAATAATAATTATAAAAATATCCATAAATATCGATTAACAAAATGTCGATAAATGTCAACATACAATAAAATTACATTAAAATTTGTTCATTTTCTTTATTAAATTTATTACTAAAATGCTAAAATTTCATATTAATTTTTTTCAATTTTGTATTTTCCCAATAACAATCGTCGTTATTGATATCTATCTGGAGTCGTTATTATATAAGATCCCACGCACCAATTTAAATTGAATGCAATTATATTCAAATTTTAATTTGGATGAACTATCTTGACTCTAAACCCCAACCCCTAAACAATGAACCCTAAATCATATATGAATCATTTGGGAAATTTGGGTGAACCATGAACCACTTGGCAGAGTGAACCATGAACCACTCGGTAGGGTTTGGATTAAAGATTAGAAAAAAAACCTAAAACTGAAATTAAAGTTAAAAACTGAAATTGAAAAAAAAAAAAAAACTAAAACTGAAAAAAAAAAAAACTTCTAAAATTAAATTGCACCAAATTAATTTTGTGCAAATGGTGTACATGAGAATTTGCCATCTATCCGTATTTTCTTAATGTAGAAAAAAAAAAAGAAAGATATTTTGGTATGTCTATATTTTTTTAGTTGAGGGGCAGAAGCCGACGCAGCTAAACAACAAAGGTGACACTCCACTTTCTGGCCTGGGTGTCAACTTTCGTTTGCCCTCTCCGTCTGTCTCCCGTTTTTTGTATGCCATACAAATTTAGTATATAATATTGATCCCACTTCACCACCTCTTCCCCTTTCTTCTTCTTTCTCTCTGATCACAACTTTCGACTTTTTTTTGTGTGAGCACAAGTCCCACATTGTTCAATTTTTCACAGTCTCTGTGTTGCTCTGTTTAGTTTAATTTATTATTATTGCTATTTTGCTCAGATCTTCAAGATTTCGTTTTGGGGCTGAGGAATTTCGATTAGAGAGAGGAACAACTATGGTTAAGGCAGGAACATTGGATCTGGCATCTGGGGTTGGTGGCAAAATTGAAAAGAATGACGTTCTTGACGCTGTTGACAAGTAACCCTTAATTTAACCCCTCATCTATGTATGCATGTGTGTTGTTTTTGCCATTAATGGAATTGGTTAAGGTGAAAAGTATTGTTATTTAATTTAAAATCATTATGGAGTCTCTCATTCTCACTTAGGTTGTGTATTGTATACGCCATTCCGTATTGACTGGATCTCTCTGTACTGGATCTCTCTGTACGACTGTACCTATAAATCTTGATTCAATTTTGGAGAACCAAATTGTTTTAACTTAAATCTTGATGATTTCACTCCAGGACCAGTGATATCTCACTTAATTAGCTAGTCGAATTTAATATTTCCCCCAATATTTTATAAAAAAAGTCACATCTTGATAGTTAACAAACAGTAATGTGGTTCAATTTGTCTTGAATTCATTAACCAAATCTGTTTTATGGTGTTCTCTACTTGAACTTTATTATTTTGGATTGGTGAAATCTAAACTTATGTACATTTGAGATCCCATATTTCCCATGTATTTTACTAAATACTGATTTAATATATTGCTGATGAAGCCGATTGAGATTGCAAGCCTTTGTTAGTGTTCAACCAATGCTTCAGTTATTCATTGAATTTTCTTCCTTTATCATTCCTACGATTTCTAGCAGTCGAGTTTGTTCATTTATGATAAAGAACTCGAGTATTTCTTATGTAAATTTGGTTTTCTAATGCATCGTATACTGCCTTATAAAGATTTGGTTGGTCTCCCTTAATTTATCACTTATTCACTTTTAGCAGTGTAGAACCTATCTTATATTGGCCACAATGTTGTGTTTAAGCCATGAGTTCTAGCTGTAACGCTTGCTATGTCAAAACTTCTGTTGTGATTTAAAAGAAAAAATGCATGACTTCAATTGTTTTGCATTGCTTCCTATCAAACAGTAAAACATTAATGAACTTTAACAAGTTTTTTTTTTCTTTTTGACCGGCACTTTAACAAGTTTTTGATCTGCATAAAAGACAGCTATGCATAAAAAATATCTTGTTACAAATAGTAGCTATTATTCATTGCATTACATTTTTTGCAATGGTATTCACCAGAGGTTTTCATGTGTTTTAAATATCTATTATCATTGCCTGATATAAATTTGGTCTTCATTTGTATGTAAATCAGGTACGAGAAGTATCATGTTTGCTATGGAGGTGAACAGGAAGATAGAAAAGCTAACTACACTGACATGGTGAGATGCCTAAATTGACTTGCCAATTTTTACTTTTACAGGGCTTGGTATTGTTTGCTTCTCAATAAGTTTGTCATGCTCGTGTTTTGAATCCAAAAAGTTAACACTAAAACTTGTTTGTCGTTTCATGAGTTTTGGTGTTCCTCACTTGCAGTAAAAAATCAAACTTATTAGAGATTTTGAGAAAGTGGAAACAAACACTCTTTATTGCCTTTTTTTTACTGATATCCACGGTTTACTAATGAAGAAAAAAAAACTTATTTTTCTTCTCATGAAATGAACTCATTTCTCAGGTAAATAAGTACTACGATCTTGTCACGAGTTTCTACGAGTACGGATGGGGAGAATCATTCCATTTCGCACCCAGGTGAACAATTTGCTTCTTCAAATATTATTTTTGCTCTATAATTTGTAGCTCGTGGAAATTTATATGTTTCTATGTAATATGCTGCAGATGGAAAGGCGAGTTTCTCCAAGAGAGCATCAAGAGACATGAGCATTTCCTTGCCCTTACAACTTGGCTTGAAACCTGGACAAAAGGTGTTATGGGTTTTCTTTAGATAATTTAGACTTACATTTTTGTGCTTTGGATCCATATTGAGCTATTGTCCATGTCTGTAGGTCTTGGATGTGGGATGTGGAATTGGCGGACCTTTAAGAGAAATTGCTCGGTTCAGGTAATATGAGCTGTTAGTGTGTTCAGTTTTTTGGTTATTTTTTGACTTTTTGTTCATTTTCATAAGCCTTTTTCGCCCACTGTATTTGTGTTCTGATAAAATCAATTTAAGAGTTCATAAGATGAGTAATCTACTTTTCACATTTCTTTCTGCATGACACTTTTTTTCAAACCAAATAATATGACATATACTTAATAAATAATATGACATATACTTAATACGTGCAGACATAAAGTGATACTGTGTTTTCTATAAGTGGATGGGTACCCAAAGTGGCCTAACTTGCAATTTTCCAATCATTATGACATAATAATTCCTACTTGAGTTTTGCTCCTCAAATATGATAAACTTCTCAATCTCATTATCTTGGTCACATCAAGACTTTTGTTCATTTCAATTAGGTATATTAGGCAACATTTTCTATGTATTCCAACTGTCCGAATGCTGTTTCAAAATCTTATTTCGTATATATGCCTGCAGTTCGACATCGGTCACAGGTCTCAATAACAATGAATACCAGATAACAAGGGGAAAGGTATGTATTGATTTCTTATGTCGTTAGACAACTATTAGAAACACATTTATATCAGCTGTGGGATGTTTCTTGGCAGAGTTTCAACATGCAATCTGAATCACTATAATTGAAGGAATTTTTTTTTTGAACGGGCAAAGTTAGTTGTTAGTAGTTAGTACACCAAGCACCCAAATACTCCACGAAATCACCAATCCATCTTATAATTCCTATAACTCCAAATTCGTTCCCAAAGGGAATCGAACCTGGGTCTCCCACTCAAATGAGGAGCCCAGTGGCCAGGTGGGCTAAGCCACCTGGTTACTATAATGGAAGGATAATTATATCCATTTCCATTATATGATATCATCTTTCTCGTTCAAACACACCTCTCTTCTAACTTAAAATAAAATGATATTAGTGTCATTTCTATTATATGATTTCATAGCTTTGTATATTGTGGTTATCTCTGTTTATGTATCATCGGATGTTGCAGGCAATCAATCGGATTGCTGGAGTGGACCGGACTTGTGACTTCGTTAAAGTCAGTAAAGTTCACAACAACAAGATTCTATTTATTGCTAATATTGAATCATTTTTGTATTTTTCCTAACATTTCTTACTAATATTACAGGCCGATTTCATGAAGATGCCATTTCCTGACAATAGTTACGATGCAGTGTACGCAATTGAAGCCACCTGCCATGCCCCAGATGCAGTACGCAGATTCATACCCATTTATAATTGACCTATTTTAACAATTTCTTGATAGTAAAACTAAAAAACCTCGATCTTTCTTTATTTAGGATTCATTTGCTCTACTTTTCTCCAGGTTGGTTGCTACAAGGAGATATACAGAGTACTCAAACCTGGTCAGTGTTTTGCTGCTTATGAATGGTGCATGACTGATGCTTACGACCCTAATAATAAGGAGCACCAGCAGATAAAGGTTGTTACCATTCCCAGAAATGCTTCTTTATGTTTGGTTTAGTGTTGATGCTCGTGTTTGATGTAAATTTCTCACTGTATAGGCTGAAATCGAGCTAGGTAACGGCCTCCCTGATATAAGGTTGACAAAGCAGTGCCTTGAGGCTCTCAAGCAAGCTGGTTTCGAGGTGGTTGCCAAATTCATGACCCATTTTCTTAGTCTGCTGGTTATTAGTTGGCTTTTTATGTTAAAACAGTTTCACCAATTACCATGCAACGTGTTTGTAAATTGGTTTTACCATGCAACTTGTTTCCTACTATAAAACAACTAATAACTAGCAGACTAATACATTTTAATGAAACAAATAATACTGTTAAAAAATATACACAAAATTCAAACTAGTTGCACATTGAAACTGTTTTACATAGACTTTGCCACTGGATCTATATAGAATATCAATTATACATAAGATAATTTGAGTTGTTCTCCTATTTTAGATCGTATGGGAGAAAGATCTCGCAGTCGACTCCCCTGTCCCATGGTACTTGCCTATGGATCCAACTCACTTCTCTCTCAGCAGTCTACGTCTGACAGGGCTCGGCCGCTTTTTCACCAGAAATATGGTGAGAATACTACCCTCTTCTTTATGCACAAACTCGTTGTACTACATATTTAATCTCTCTTCCGTTTTTGCCCCCAGGTAGCTGCTCTTGAAAAAATTGGAATTGCTCCAAAGGGAAGCCAAAGGGTTCAAGCCTTCTTAGAGAAAGCTGCAGAAGGACTCCTTGCTGGTGGAAAGTAAGAATCTTTTCATCACATACTCGACTCCATCATTTGAATGTTCGATAGTCAACATCATTTCATTTCTCCGTCTCATTCTGTTCATTACCCTCCCATTTATTGCCTGACACTTAAATCGTGTAATTTTCAGGAAAGAGATTTTCACATCGATGTATTTCTTCTTGGCCCGGAAACCCCATTCGAGTCTCAGTAAACATGATCAACGGTTGATTGTCAAAGCTAAGTGGGGCTTGGTTTGTTAGGTACTTTTTATGACAACAATTAGGTGCTTTTTGAATTTGCTTGTCAGCTGTTTGTCACGAGACTTGCCTTTGCTCGTTTCCTGTAACTTAGTATCGTGTTTTGACAGTGTTTTTTCTAAACTAATGCAAGGGTGCTGGTGCTTTTATCACTCACTTTCGTGCGGTAACTTGTACACTAATGTGTTGCTAGTATGTCTGCACAGTTTAGTGGCCTTTTGGTTCAAAATCCTTTATGAAAATGGTAATGGAATGATGTATTGTGTTGCTAGTATGTCTGCACAACTTAGTGGCTTGTTTGGTTCCAAATTTTTTAATGAGAATGATAATGGGCGTAGATAATGCATTAAAAGATCTCTAAATTATTAACTTTTTTTAAAAGATCAGCGAACTATTTTTATTTTAAAAATCTTTAAATTATACTATTCTTATTTCACGAGCTCCGTGGTAATGAAAATCAAGAATTTTGTCAAATTAGTTTGATTTTTTTTTTAAATATGATATATCATTTCAATTTTAATGCAATTATATTCATATTAAGCTTCACGAATTTGATCATAAGCCCGCAGGTGGACACAAATTTATATGTCCACCGCTTATGTGGCGCTCCACATATGCAAGATCCCTACCATCATTTAATTAGTTTTTTTAAATAATTCAATCTTCTTATTTATATATATTCTATGTGTTACTCAATTTTATTAATTATATTAAAAAAAAATTACCCGACCCAAATTTGAACCCGGTCCGAGTGGTTGTTCACCCGGCCCGAATGGTTCATGGTTTAGGTTTATATTTATATAATTAATTTCATTAATTACATTAAATTTTTTACTCGACCCGAACCAACCCAACCCGTACTCGGCCCGAGTGGTTCATGGTTCACTTGGCCCGAATGGTTCATGATTTAGGGTTCATAGTTTGGATTCAAATTTATATAATTAATGAATTAATTAAATGATGATGAAACTTTGCATATGTGGCACGCCACATATGATCAAATCCGTTAAACTTCAATAGAAAAAAAAACACGGTCTCCACATACGGTCAAAAAGGGTCATATGAAATAAAATTTATATAATTTAAGATTTAAAAAAAAAAATTAAGGATCTTATGAAATAAATATATACTAAGAATTAAAAAATAAAATTAAACGTCTTTTAAAATAAAAATTGAGAGTTAAGAAATTTCTTATTGAATTATGATAAAAGCTCAATAAAAAACAATTGAATTAAGAAAAAAAGCAACACGAATTCAATCACCTTTAAAGAAAAATGAATTACAGGCATCCTACAAATTTCCTTCTCTTTCAAGATACACAGATTTAAAAAATCGATTATAAGGCAACAGTATATAGAATGAAGTCAGTTGTATCAATTTGAGTACCACCGTTGGAAGCCAGAAAGTCCGTCACAACCTCACCGTTGTCGGCGGAGGAGGAGGCGACGACGGCGGTGTGATGGCTATCCTGACCGGGGGCAGCAGCAGGAGGATGGTAGTACATTCGGGCAGTTTGCGGGCAGTGAGAGTGAAATCTCGAAACTATCCTCACACCTGCGTCCAAAAGCTCTGTATACTTCCCCATCCCTTCTTTCAACCCTACAACTTTTTTAATTTTGAAGGAAAAAAAGAGAAGGGAGGAGGAAGAAAGAAAGATGAGAAATTCTCTAACTAAGACTTCTGAAACAATCTCCTAATTTTTTATTTTTTTTTGTTGCAATGCATAAAATTTTGAGACCATTAAAATAGGGGAGATGTGAGAAATTTATGGCTGGAATTGCGGGGTGGATCTGCTGGCTTGTGGTCTTTTTTTCTGGGTTGTATTTCCTAGATTTAATTAAATTGCCCCTTATATGAATAAGGAGTAGATTAAATTATCTTTATATAATGATAGGGAATTTGGTTTAAATCCAATAATGTTTATTGAGGTATTTTCACTTAAAATGTGTGTGCCTTAAAGTCAATTGTTTTTTTGTGGTATTTGAAATCCACCATGGATTCAATGTCTTTTCACTTAAAAATTTAAAATGTGTACAGTTTATTAGGTAGGTACATCAACAATTTGATGCGTGTAATCTTTTATTTTTTATTTTTTATAATACAGCAGATACGCGGTTCTTTTTTTTGTTGTTGCCTATTGGACTCTTAAAATACCATATTCTCTACAAGCTCATATTTTAAAATATTTTAATTTTAGAGTACGTCTCCTGTGAACAGATTTTATAAAATATAATTTAAATTATTATACTTATAAATTAATATTATAATATATATAAATTAATATTATAATATTTATAAATTAATATTATAGTATTAAATTTTATGTGTATTAATTTAAAAATGTATTGATATCAATTTATAAGTGTAATTGTATCAATTTTATACTAAGAACAAGTTTCACATGAGAGTTTATTTCATTTTACTCATTTAAATAATTTATGGTATTATATCTATCTATCTATTTATGTTTAAAAAAAAAATCATAAATAAGTCCAAAAACAATGTATTTCACCTAGTACAATACAATAATTTTAATTTTTTAGCCAACAAACAATACAATTGAAAATACATATTATTCATAATATATTTTAATAAAGTATATTATATATATACGATATCTAAAAATAAAAAAAACATGATTATAATGGAATTGAATTAATCAAAATAAATAAGTATTTAACATATCGAGTACATGTGTATATGTACATAAATTTTATTGGTTAAATGTAAATTAAAATCATCAATTTAAAATGTTATTGTAAATTAAATAGACATATTCTTTTGACACCTTAATAGGACAGAGTTTTCTTATAAAAAATAATCTATTCAAAACATTCTCCAATTAAAACAAAGCCATAATCTTGACACTATTGTTTGTATGGCCTAGAAGATAAATTTAATTATTACCCCAAGTTAATCATTGTTGCTGATTAATAAATTAGAATAGATAGATGGTAATTAATTAATTTGCTTTATGGTCTTTTAATTATCTAATCTATTTAGTTCAGTTTGTCACTGTTTACCCACTGGATATTTTCCAGATCATTAAGTTCACGGGAATTTTGTTTTTCTAGTTTATGATAATGATAATTAAAACCATCCCCTTTCTGTTAATTCCGGACAAGAAACACACACGCTAGTGATAATTGATAACTACAGGTCTATATATATGAAAAGATGTCACATTATTTTATAACATTCATTTTGCTAACAGTGATATCAAAAAAATATTTTATTATTCCCTCCGTCCCAACATTACTTAAACACTTATTTTATTTGGACGTCCCAAATTACTTGAACACTCCCAAAATAGAAACAAATATAATATTAATACACCCACAACACCTTTATTTATTCCACTCAAACCCACTTATAAAATCCATTTTACTTGGTTTGCGTGTCATTTCCAGTGTTGAAGTCATCTTGGGACGGAGGGAGTAACGCGCATATGATTGAAACGGACTACGTGTAAAGCTCGAAAGACAAATTTATGTGGGCCCTATATATATGCTTTCAAGTTTCAAGAATGACACTGTGTGAATAAGGTCGAAGCATATATATAACTTATAACCACATCTATATATATATACACTATTATATCCCTCAAGTAATGTGATACTTTTGCCTTATTTTGTGGCTGTATCCCTTAGCATATCACTCGTATCATGTATGGTTTGGGGTTATTGCTAATAATATAGGTTAATGATTGGTCACTTTAATAATTCACCATTTTCTTAATTCACAAATATTTGTCCATTTTTAGGTGGACATATGCACGTTCCAGCCTAACGAATAATTCGTATTCCATGCATTATCGTTCCCAAATGGAATTGGCTAACCAGATCGACTTTTTGTCACTTTGTCTTTATTTTAACGAGATCACATATTTTATAATTGGTGTTCCACTTTTTATTTCATAATATTCAAAGAATCATCATATTCTGAATTTATATGTTAAAAATTCAGTAAAATAAATACCAATAAAATATGAAAAATGAAACAGAGGAATCCAAATGCACTTTGACACTTTGTCACCATATAGCCAAAACAAGTTTCATCATGCCTGCATATAAAATATTTAAATGACTACGTTGTCTCATGTCCGAATTTGCAACGTCCAATCATCTTAAAATATGTAAATTAAATTTTCTCAAAAATATAACTATCTTTTAAACATGCAATTTATATATATGATTATATATATGCTAGCAAGAATACAGTTTATTAATAAATTTTTACACATGACTAATGTTTCACTTTAATGCAAGGAATGAAAATTTTGCAAAACAAGTTCACAAAGGAAAACAATACAAAAATTTCTTACGAAACACTTAGGTAAAACGTGCAATGCACGTGTTAATAAACTAGTTAAACAAAAATGTATAAGCTAACTTAGGTTTTTGAACTAATTAATTATCGATCCGAACTAACCTTTCACGAGGTCTTATTTTTTTAATAGACACAGTGTACTGGTTTTATCTTGAATTTTATTTCTTTTAAGCATGCATGATATGTGTAGTTGATGAACGTTCATTATTGACATGAAATGCATACAATAATATTTTAACTCTAAAGTGCACTATTGGGGTTATACGTGAAAGTATATTTTTACTTTGTATAACTTATGTATTAAACATTTATTTACTGAAATAAATTGTTTATCACTATTGCTTTAAATATGATTGAATGTTATATATATTTATTGCAAACCGTTCGTAGCAAGCGTTACATTGTAGTTAACGTGGTGATACCAGATCACAGAAGATCACGTTAACAGTTCCTTGTATACGAGTGCGTGTTTCACAACTTAGATAGATCCGAACAATCTATTGGTAGAAGTTGATGTGTAAGGCTCAAATTGACTTGTCTTGACCAAGAGATCACACTAGTGCATTCGATGAGCTGAAGCGGACCTACAGAGAAGATAAACTCATTCACACTGACTTAAGGGATGAAGAGTTAGACCTCAGTGGTTGTTGATTTCTTAAACTCTGTCACTTAATAAGGACTGTGTGTGATTAATAGTTATTGCTTTGACTTATAAATGGGAAGAGAATCATTGTGACTTCGATACCCTATATCTTGGGCAATAATATTAATTGCACGACAGTTGCTAAATTAATACAGAGAATCGTGTGCTTGCAAAAGTCTTGCTTGATTGGTCCCCTTGGTGGGCCCGGAACCTTTATCATACAAAATCTTGCAAGTGGAATTAATGGGCTGAATTATATTGTGGCTCAATATTGGAATTCAGAAGCACATTGGAAGATCCATCTTAATTCTCCTAAAGGCCCCTCAAGTAGTCCAAATTATAGTCCAATAAATAAAAGGTGCTTAAAATTAAATAAATTTGTTGTTGCAATATTTCCTATTTTTTTCGAAAATATTAAAGAAAAGAGGGAGATAGATTTTCTTGAAAAGATTTTATGGAAAGGAGATAATGTATTCTTGGAATACAAGATTATCCCATAAATTCAAGAAAACTCCAACTTGGCTTCTTTAATAAGGAGTTTTCGAAAATTATGTGTAAGAAAGGGAAAAAAGATTTTCTTGATTTTCTTGGAAAAATTTTATGGAAAAAGATATGTATTCTTGAAATACAAGAATATCTCATAAATTCAAGAAAGATCCAATCTTGCAAATCTTCTTTTTTTTTTTGAAAATTTAGGCTAAATAAATGTGTGAGATTTTTGTGGAAAAATACACATAGAAAGAAGAATATATTGGATATATTCAAGATTTCTTGGAAATCAAGAAAAAGATCTTTCCTAACCCTATTTGGGCTCAAAAATTTTGAAACCCCCATCTCTTATATATAGGGGATGAGTTTTTCATCTCCAACTAGTGTTCCATGCGTTGGAAATATTAGAAATCCACAAAGGTGGTGCAACAATATTTTTATTTTCCTTGTTTTATAAATCGTTCATCGAAGAACCTTCCACCGGGGTTATTGGAAGAGGACTTGGAAATACTTGAGAAAGACTTTTGGTGGGTATCCAGATACTTGATCCTGTCTGTCTCAGATAGTCTCTACAACTGGTACGTTTACGTAAACTCTTAGAAATTCCGCATGCTATGATCTTTTACGTGAAATATTATTTGCATGTTGTTGTTGGATTAATTATTATTTGAATTCACTTAGGTAAATTCATGTTAGTAATAATTGTTAATTTAAATTTGTGTTTATGAGGTCATCCTGATAGATCCTGGCATATGTTATCCCAACATGCACCTCATTTAATATTGAAATTAAACCATACATAGTTCTCTATATATAGTGATCCAAATAAAATCCTAAACATCAAAAACACAAAAAATGGAAAATCTTTTCATAGCAATCACACTAATTCTTTCCTCAATATTACCACTAATTTCCACGACTAATGCCATGGGTCAATCCCCTAAAGAAGTTGACAATTGGTTCACAAACCTTAACCAATCAAAACAAAGGCTCACAAAGCTCCACTTCTACTACCACAATTCAAGAAACCCCGAAAAAAACCTCTCCGCCGTACAAGTGGCCAAATCGCCGCCCGTTTTCTCCGAAAACCCGCCCTACTTCGGGGTCCTCACGATCACGGACGACCCGTTGACTGTGGGGCCCGATGTTTCGTCGAAGATCGTGGGCTATGGTCAAGGCTTCTACGCCACGTCATCTCTTGAGGAAGTTAGCATGCTCATGGGTGTCACTTTTATTTTCACGGATGGAGAATTTAACGGCAGCACGCTCGCCGTTTTGGGGCGCAACCGCATCGGAGATACGTATAGGGAGCTGCCCATCGTCGGCGGCACCGGCGTTTTCCGGCTGGCCAGGGGGGTGCTTACTTTGCAAACCTACTTTTTTAATTTTACTATGGCTCTTGCTATTGTTGAGATGAATGTTGTGGTTTTGCATTATTAGTTGTGGTTTTTTTTTCTTCGTTGGCTTTGTTATGTGTATGCAACTATATGCATGATTGTGCATTCTTGTGGTTTGCCAGCAATGTTTTGTGATTATGTTTAATTTGAGATGTTGATTGTATATTGGAATTCAATTTGAGTAACATTTGTGTGAACTAATCGTAACTAATACTGTTGTATAATGCAACTGGTGTACTAAGAATTTAAACACGACATGGAGAGGTACAAGTAATTATGGGCACATGACTGTCGAATTAGAAAAATACTTAGAAATTTCATGAAGTTAAAAAAAAAATTAGAAACTGATGAAGAAAAATCTGAAGATTTTTTTTAAAAAAATTAACCAATATAAAATTTAGAAATGATCAAATAGAGTACAACCCGAATTATCTAGTTACTAAAACGTAAAAAGTCGGTCTATTTTTGTGACAGTAATTAATTACTACCTCCGTCCAGGAAAAATGTGCACACCACTTTTATTATCGAGTTTTTGTGAGTGAGCTGTTTATTAGTATTTCAAATGATAAAGTGATTTTTAAAGAGGGGTATTATAGATCTACCTCTCATCTTTTGCATGCATATTTAAAAATTATTTTATCATTTCAAATACTAATAAAAAATTCGCTCGCAAAAACACGTGAAAACAGTAAACGTGTACGTTTCTTTGGGACGGATGGAGTATTTTATACAATTAACATTTGAGTTCCAAATTAATTCAATGGGCCTTAATTCAATGAACCTTCTGGCCCACTTAATAAAAGCCCAGCATCGTTAAAAAAAAAACTCCTAATTCCAATTTCTGGTTACGCGTTTCTCTCTTGGCATCGTGAACGTCGCCATTCTGGTGATCTTCGAAGTGTTGGAAATAGGAGGAACAATCCATACGCTTGGGGCTCAAACTCGGTACTTTTCATATCAGAAACAGTTTTGCGATCATTTTATGTTGCTTAGCAATCAGAATTGGATGAATCTTTGCATTCTTGAAAAAAATTGGTAATTTTGTCGACCCCAAAAAAATTCTTGCAATTTGTAACCCTTTGTCGAGAAATTACCGCTTTTAAGGTGACTAAAGCGTATTCTTTGCTTCCACAGAGCTTTACTTTTGAGTTGTGAATGCAGTTGGGGAATTTTAGTCAAAGTTGCAATTTCTCTTGTTTTGTTTATCTACTGATATGTGTATTTTTTCACCCCCTATTTTGTTAAATGAGCATTGGTGAGCATTTTAAAGCTTATATGTGATCATCTTTCATCCATTTACTAATTACAGATCATGATGCTTACGTTTTGTTCAATGTTGCACTTAGATGTTGGTTTACTGATGCTTTGATTTGACATGTGTTTTTATTATGTGTGTTTCAATTATGTTGTAGGGGTGTAGCTATTGCTCATTTTGGTTGATATGTATAGCATTTTTCAAGCTTATTGGGACCCTCCCCTTCTGTTCGTGTATAATTTTTTTGTTTGCTTTTGCTAAATTAAGATCGTTCAAACGCGTCTTGTGATAAATGTAGAGTTTTGCTTGGCAAGTTGGCATGACGTCGCTATAAGATGGTCTTTGCTTGGAATGGCATCCTTGCCAAAAACAGTGTTTTTCTTGTTTATTTTATGTTTTATTTAGGTTGGCATGGGGATAGTTCAGAGGTGTGTGAAATGGCAATGTTAATTCCATCTCTATATTGCAGGGAATATATACGAAGGGTGTTGTTTGTAAGTAATCTTTCGAGTAACCACCATGCTTAAAGTCCCGGATCATCAAGTTGCAGGGCACCAAGCTGGTGGTGGACGACTCGGGCCTCTTATCGATGATACTGGCCGTTTTTACAAGCCTCTCCAGGGCGATGAACGTGGATCCAACGAGGTTTCCTTTTACACATCATTCTCTTCAAACACGAAAGTTCCTCAACACATTACTAAATACTTCCCCAAGTTTTACGGTACACAGCTTGTGGAAGCATCAGATGGATCAGGCATGCAACCCCATCTAGTTCTACAAGATCTTACTTTTGAACGAGTCAATCCATCAGTAATGGACATTAAAATTGGTTCAAGAACGTGGGGTCCACAATCCCCCAAGGAGTACGTCCAAAAGTGCTTAAAGAAGGATAGAGGAAGTTCAAGCCTTTCATTAGGATTTAGGCTATCTGGTATTCAAATCTTTGAAAGCAGCATAGAATTGGAATTCTGGAAGCCTGAGAAGAAGTACATGCAGTCTGTTTCAGCTGATGAAGTTAGCTTACTTCTGAAAAAGTTCGTTTCTTCTAAAGTCTTGGATACGACCCCAGATTGTGTATTTGCTTCGATTGTTTATGGTGGCTCCACGGGTATATTGACTCAATTACTAGAGTTGGAGGCATGGTTCAAGGATCAAACTATTTATCATTTCTATTCTTGCTCGATTCTTATGATGTTTGAAAAGGATCTTGCATTGAATGGAAAAGAGCCCATGACAGAGATCAAGCTCGTGGATTTTTGCCCATGTTTTTTGAAGGCAAGGGTATCATCGACCATAACTTTTTAGGCGGCCTTTGCTCGTTGATAAAGTTTGTATCCGAGATCCTTACCGCCCCTGAACACTCTGCTACTGATGGTTTGTTGGATGATGCTCAGAGAAACCACATCTACTAAGAATATGTTTCGGTAAGAATTTACTAACTGGCACTTTTTCCTCCCATAATCTTGGTACTGCAATTTGTTTGATTTTGAATCATCTATGGTTAAGGCACATTTAAAGAGCACCTCAAAGGTTTGCTTGTAACTTGGTTTATTTTTCTTGGATTAGAAACAATGTTTGTAACTTAATCTGTGCAGATAGTTGGAATCACATGCAACATTGAAGATTTATTTGATTTAATATTCAAAATTTGTAGGGAGTCTTGTGTCAGATAGTCATACATGAGAAAATGTTCTAATTGTGTCATATAGTATAGTATAGTTAGATTCGTAATCATGTACGAGACTTTCTCATACAAAATTTTGTCAGCATTTTTGTTCTATGTAAAAGATTATTACCTGGTGTAATCTGGATCATTTGTATCTGCTGACTGCTGGCGCAGCTTCTTGGGCTTTTGTTGGTAAACTGCAATTGTATCAACAAATTAAAAGGAGAGAACATATTTATTCTTCATCCTCATGTATATGAAATTAAGTTAATTAATTAGTTAATTGGGAGTTATAAGGTGGATTGGCGATTTCCTAGAGTATTTGGGTGCTTGGTGTACTAACTACTAACAACTAACATCTAACTTTACCCGGTAAAAAAAAAAATTAATTAGTTGATTACATGAGATTACTATTTATAACCCTCTTATGAGTAATTAAATGCATAAAATCATCCATGTTCGATAAAAGTATGCACAAAA
Source organism: Stenogyne calaminthoides (assembly GCA_037126765.1). NCBI lineage: Eukaryota > Viridiplantae > Streptophyta > Magnoliopsida > Lamiales > Lamiaceae > Stenogyne > Stenogyne calaminthoides. Next base: position 4,276,398 of record JBBCBC010000006.1, read on the forward strand.
CCCCCTCATGTTTGCATTAAAATCTTATGTGTTTGAAAAAAGTATGTATAAAATCACCCTTATGTTTCCTCAAATGTATAAAATTCTCGTGTTTGATAAAGGTAGGCAAGAAACTCTCACCGTCTATTTCTTGACACTTTTTATGTGTACAATTTTTGAGTCTACGTGTTTCGTCGTAAGAATATTTTTTGTTTATACAAAAGGCGATTGTGTTGTAAGCTTACACTTTAATTTAATGCCGTTGGTGTGTTTTTAAATGAAATTATTCGTGGGGATTTTGTGTATAATTTTACCTAACATAGAGAGATTTTATGCAATTAATGAAACACAGATTTTATTCAAAGTTCATCAAGCACAAGTAATAACAGATAGAAAATTGAAACGAAAAAAACACTCACGGTAATCTAAAATTGACAGATAAACTGAAACAAGTGATATATTGTAACACGACTTATATAATGAAATGGTGGCCTGGGTGTACGATGAGTCCATCATTTGGTTTTAATTTTTTATAATTATTGTCCATTACAAAATCTTATATTTTATTGAGTAGATTTTGTGTAAAAAATTTCACACATGAAAATAAGATAATTTAGGTTAAATATCATATAAGTGGGTCATAACTAAAATCTCGCGGGGTCAGGTGGCTAACATGAATAAGTAAGGCGGCTTGTATCCCTTTAAATTCGCAAAACATAATGACTAATTATAATTGGTGCAGTGTCGTAGTGGGAGGAGCATTCCTATAGGTCAGAAGTTCAAATTCTTTTGATTTCATTTTTTAATTTTTGGTTTTTTTCATTGTTTCGTTTCTTTCTTTTTTTAATTTTTTACTTTTTTCATTGTTTTAACATAGATTAGGTGTTCAAATCCTCTTTATGACTTTATTTCTTCCTCTTTTTTTTTTTGGCTTTTTTCATTGTTTTAACATCAATTTAGATTTTCTTTTTCTTTTTCTTTTTGCAAAATAGAAAATTATCTTCCTTTTTTTAAATGATTATTTATACTAAAAAAATTAATCCTTCTAAAAATAAAGTTTTCGAAACAAAATATATTTTATAAATAAATGTAATAGTATCACAATTTTTATGAAATAGTATTACATCATTGCAATTAACAAAATTATATCATTACACTCGACAATATTACATCAAGCTATAGTAGTACTCATGGATATAATTTTTTATGAAACAATATTGAGTCAATTATAATAGTATTGCAATTAACAATACTGCATCAGACATGATCAATATTTGTAATTGAATAGTTTGTGTATATTTCAATCGCATAGTATCACACCTTAGGGCATATAATGTTAAACTATAAGGAACACAATATGACATAAATGAAGTGACAAAATCATAGTATCACATGTTAATGCATTCGGTAATACATTATAAGTCAAACATTATTACAATATAAGAAAAATGATATCACATTTTCAAGCACATAGTATTCATGGTTAAACAAAGAAAACAATATTTAATTTGAACCTAAACATTGAAATTGATTGTAGAGTCTACCGCTTCCAAACACTATCAACTTCCTTCGCATTAAAATCTAAATTCCTTCATATTTTCAATTATACAAAAACACTATCATTTTCTGGTATTTATGTCCTGGAGTGCAACATGCATAAACTTTACTAAAACTAAATTTAAAAAAAAAAAAAAAAGGTCGATCCAGCTAAATTGAGAAAATAAAATTTTCTGAAGAAGGAACAAATGTCATAATAATAATGTAAGCTACATCTTCCACAATGATCCAACAAGAAAACATTAAAAGAATTCAACATAGAAGGATTACTGGGGAAAGTTTTGTTGTCTTAGAGAAGCACTTACTTGCGGCCATTAAATCATATTCTTGTTCCAAGACTGTCATTAAACTTCACTATAAAAAGCTTCTCCAAAAGTACTTTTTTTGAGATAACTGAAGAAACAGAAGATATAATAGCATCACGGTGTAATAAAGTCAGCGAGCAATGACAAAATGGAATATCGATCTCAAGTGGGAGGTCATGGGCATGAATCATCATTTAACCTTTAAAAAGAAAAAGTCAGCTAGCAACAAAAAAAGAACAAATTACCTAAATAACATCACATTATAAAACAAAACAATCAAACAGGGGTATCTAATATAATCACTAGCAAACATCATCCTTCACCTTCTTTTGTAACTTATCAGAACCACTACTACAATTTCGAGCAGCTCGATTCCTTTTAAGCATGTTTGAGATAAAAACCCTAGAAAAGCAAAAAAACAAATAAAAATGAAATCTAAATTATTTTCTCAATTTCAATTCATAATACTTCTATAGCAGAACTAAGATAGAGTTGAGAGACTCTGTGAGATAATGAGAATCAAATGTAAACTACAATTTCGAAACAACATATATATGTATAAATTACTAGAAAAATCAAACAAAGAATTACAGAGTAACATCGACCTTGTTTAAAGGTAGGAATAGGATAATCAGTTTGTCACTGAGAAGTATTCAAAACAAAAACACAAGAAGTATTACTCTGTATAACATCACGGTATTATGCTAAATAACATCACAGTATTACACTAAAATAAAATCACACGATAAAACACTATGTAAAACAATCAAACAAGGGAGTTTACCTATAAAAATCACCAGCAACAACGGCATCTTTCACCCTCTTTGATCGCTTATAAGATCCACTACTACAATTTCCAGCATATCGATTCCTTTTAATCATGTTTGAAACAATAACCTTAGAAAAGCAAAAACCAAACGAAATGGACCACTAAACTACTTTCTCAATTCCCATTCATAATACTTCTCCAGTAAGTTATAGATCTAATGGAAAATCAGAATTTCTCAAATCCAACAATTTAATTGTCACTGTAAATACAAAAATCGAAATGATAATTTAGAAAATGAGATTTAAAAATATTGTCTAACTTTAACTATGGATTAATTTATGTTGAAAAACCCTAGAAAAGCACAAAAAAGAAAAAAGACGATAAAAAGATCAGAATATTGATTGATAGTGATTACAACATAAAATAACACAAAATATGAAAGCAATAATGAAAGATCGTCAATATTACCTGAAGAAACATTTAAAAAACCGTAGAAGAAAAAAATCCAACAAATGTCGAACAATTTGAAAATTTCATTTCACAAATGAACAAACCTTCGCGAAAAATCAATTGTACAATGAAATACCCAACACAATTTCATAAGATTTTGGCTTTTTTTTTTTTTTTTTGTGAGAAGAGAAGAGGGAAAGTATACGGAGGAAGAGAGCGGAAAAGAAGAGAGAGAAAAGTGCAGGAAAAAAAAAAGAGAAAACAGAGGAAAGAGAAACGAAAGAAAAAAAAGGAGAAAAGAGGAGAGAGAAAATAAGAAAGGGTCAAAAGCTATGTTTTAAAAACCCGGTCCCGACCGTAAGAGGTCGAAGCCGGTCGGACCGATGAATCGCGAAACCTGGTCCAATAGAGGTATAAAAATCGCTATTGGACCGCTACCCCAAAAATCGGAAAAATCAGTTGAAAACCGGAAACCGATCAACCGTTAAATCGACGATTTTGATTGGTTTTCATTAAAATAATATATATATATATTTTTTTTAATATAATTTTTTTAAAATGTTGGGATGGGGATCCAGATGGAGAGGTGGAGCCGTGGGCGTGGTGGTGGTGGCCTTGGGGGTGGTGGGAGTCGGAGTGGGCGTGGATGGCGGAGGCGGTGGGGGCCGTGTGGCGGAGAGGTCGTGGATGGCGGAGGGGCGGGGGACCTGGGGAGTGGGGGTCGATGGCGGAGGAGGCTCACAGTGGCGGAGGGCGCCGAGACAGCGGGTGGCGGAGATGTCGTGGTGTTCTTTGGAGGGAGGAGGAGGTGCGGCCACCAAGGATGGCTGGATGGGGAAGATTAAGAAGGATGGGGAAGGCGCCGATTGAAGAAACAAAAAAACCTCAAGTTGACCGGCCCTTTCTCAACCCAGCCCATTTATCTTTCTTTTTTCTCAACTCAGCCCATTGATTTTTTTTTTTAATTTTGATTTTTATTTTAGATTATGCATATTATATATATATAATATTTATTATGACGTCATACCCATTTCCCGGCTCAATCCGGTCCGACCGGTCCCAGGTCCGTCCTTGGTCAACCTTTTTTGGGGTCGTCCGGCTCAACTTCCGGTTCCGGTTTTTAAAACATAGGTCAAAAGGGTATGGGGTCAACAAAAACGGGGAACATCTGGCGGGCTGGGAGGCTGGGCGCGGGTTAGAACCGGAGCAGAAGTGGGTTGGGTCAATTGAAATTGAGTTTCAATTGAATTTTTTTAAGAAGAAAAACATTTCACTGTAAAGTCACCCAAAATATTACAAACATGTACAAAATGTAGAAAATTTTTGCACTTTATTTCAAATTTGAACTATAGCAGGGCGTACTTTAGTTCAAATTTCTACACTTTGTACCTGGTTGTAATGATATCCTAAATCTTGTATCTAACTGTAATTTTCTCATTTTTTTTATGTATGCAAATTTTTATATTACTTTATCAATTTTATTATATACATTATGTGTATTGTGATCCCATTATAATATTAATAAACTACGATAGTAACATTATTACAACTGAAGGGATGATCAAAAGAGGTAGTTGGAAGTTACTTGATTGCAGCAGCATATTGAATTCGACCCCATGCATTCAGAATGTTATAATACAACGTGCTACCCATGGTTTGAATATTGAGTGACTTTTAGGTGCACCAAGATATATCGTATACTCATGGTAAATTTTAGAATCATATAACTTGTTTATACTGAATCGTACAATTATATTTTTTTATATTAATAGTTGTACGGTTCAGTATAAGCAAATTGCATATTTCAATATAACAAGTTGAATTAATATTCTAAAATACACTATGAATACACTGTGCGTTGGATGCATACAAGACTTAGGACCCATTTGGCACAACTTATAAGCTCTTTAAAACAGCTTAGGTGTGTTTTCACTTTTCAATCACAACTGAAGACACAGAAACGCTTTTATAATTCAAAAGTTGGGTCACACCAACTTTTGAAAAATAACACTTATCACTGTTATGTGGAGTTTCAAAACAACCCCTTATAAGTTGTTTAAGAGCTTATAAGCTCCTTAATTTTGTTTGACAAAATAAGATGTTTAGCATCTTATAAGATCTAAAAAAAAACTTTTTTTAGAGCTTATAAGCTCAAAAAAAAAGTTGGGGGTATCCCAACTTATTTTACAAAAATTATTTAAGCTCTATCCTATCTGAACACATTCTAGTAAAAACTCGGCCCGAATTCAACTCAATCCGTACCATTTTCTACGAAAAAAATAGGAAATAAAAATATTTTTGAAATAAAAAATTTATTTTCAGAAAAAAAAATTATGTTCAGGAAAAGTATTTCGAAAAAAAAAGTATTTAAAAAAATTATTTTCAAAATTGATTTTCAAAAAAAAAAAATTAAGAAAAAAAAAATTCGAAAAAAAATTACATCTTATAAGCTCTTAAAACAACTTATAAAATATTAACTTATAAGATGTTTAAAATAAACTTAGACAAACGGGTCTTAACCTTGAATATTTAATCGATGCCAATTAGCTAGATAAGCACTTATGTGAGAAATGGATATAATTTAGTTTGAAATGGAACAAACCTTCCCCATTCTGCACTTGATTTTGCAGAAACTTTGCTTTAAAAATTCCTTTGATTCTAGAGAGTAATTCAGAAAACATTCAACAATTTCTAGAACAAAATCATTGTTGCCAGAAATTTTCAAATTCAAGAGAAAAAAAGAAAACGATATATATTATGGAAAATGACCTTATTCCTATGACTTATGAAGCATGAAGCTTCTAGTGGAAAGACAGATTTGAACCGTGCTTGGAAATTGACGGGAGAATATTGAAACAATATGTTATAAAATTAAATAAATCAAATATATGCCGTCTCTGTGAATTAATATGAAGTATTTTAGGAAAGTTTAGTATGAAGTATTTTAGGAAAGTTTAATGTAAAATAATGAGTTTTTCATTGTTAGGCTCCGAACAAGTGATATTGATCATATACATACTGAGATTATTATGAGTCATGACAAATTAGATAAGATTTATTCAATTATTGGCCCTTGTCACCTCATCTCCAATTATTAGGGGTAAAATGTGATTATTATTTTATTATTATTATTTGAAGTAACTTCTTCTTCGAAAGTAATGTAAAATTTCAAATAATAATAAAATAAATTATCATTTGATACATCATTAATATTGTTCAATAAAAATAATAAATATATTTGATAAAATAATTAATACTAATTATTAATACAATTTATTAAAATAATTAATATCATTTAAAATTATGCACATGAGTATTTATCAACAATAATATATATAATATATTTTTATGCTACTTTGTTCGGTAGAGTCCAGCAAAATTTTAAAATGTTGTATCATATGTTTAATTTATTTGTATTATCTTCATCCGTCTCCAAATCGGTTCATAGTTAATTTATACAAAAGAAAGAAATGAAGCGAGTTTTCGTTAGTAATTGAAATGATAAATTGACTTTTAAGGAGGGGTATGATCGATGGGGTGCTTATTTGTCATACCCTCCTTCAAGATCACTTTATTATTTCAATTACTAATACAAAACTCATTCAAAAAATACGTGTAAATTTCAATTGCTAAAACTAATTTAGATGAGAGAAGTATAACATATCAAAAGCAAGCGGTACAACATCCTAAATCCATGTTAAGCACCGCCCAAGAGGATAGCATATTAAATTTCCACAAAAGCTAGAATTTGTATACTAAAAGTTAGGATAAAAATTTGTATGAGATGTGATATAAAGTAGCACAAATCAACACTCTTCTTTTTAAAATATTAAAACGTCATATGCCCAAATTATGTATCGTTTTATCGTGAAATCATCTCACAAAGTGTAACTAAAAAATTGTTAATATTGGTTAATATTCAAACTAATATTTTTTCTTTACATAAACTGACATTTTTTATTCCAAATTTCGGATTCTTTAGGGTATGTTTGTTTCGGGATTTAGGTGTACGGGAGAAGTAATGACTTCGAAATCTTATGGATTTGAAAGTCTTGGTGAATAATATAAAAAATATGTATTTTTTTTGAGATTTTGATAAGGTGAGATTTTACTTTATATCAAATCAATGTTTAATAATGATTGATATTATATTATTATATTGTGTTGAGAGTGAGAAAAGTAGTGATGTGATTGTATTGAATTTTGTGAAAATAGGGGTGTAGGTGTACTTTATAGGGGAGGATTTTGAAGTCTAATTTTAAATCTCAAACTATAATGGGACGTGGTTTTCAAAGTCCTAAGTCCATCCGGGTAAGTTCCGAAACAAACATACCCTTAGTCAATAAAACTAAATCAAAATTAACTGATGAACATAATCTTTTGTCTAAATAAAAGGTGTCGAACCTAATTCATGCAAACGAGGACTATTGGACGACATATATACGCCATATATATACACACACATAATAATCTATACATATCTAATAACAAAATATTAGATTAAAATTTGGTCAAAACAATTGATACAAATTTTCTCACGAAATTTTAAAAATATTAATCTAAAGGGATGTAGCTCAAATGGTATAGCTAAATTTATTTTGTTTTCTTTGCATGTGAGAGGCTTAAGATTCAATTCTTCATTTCAACAACACATATTTTAATTATTTTTTAGTATTTTCTATTTTTTTTTTAAACTTGGTCAATTTATACCTAACTAATAAACAAATATTATACAAAAAATAGAAATAAAAATTTGTAACAAATTTTTTTTTAGTATTTTCTAATTTTTTTTATTTATTTTTAAACTAGGTCAACTTATACCTAACTAATAACAAAATATTATACAAAAAATAGAAATAAAAATTTGCAATAAAAAAATTTATTACAAATTTGCCATGAAATTTTAAGTGTTGTGTATGAATGATTAAAATAATTATATTTTGAGTCATTTCTAAATTATTAATATTATTTTTGAACTAGATCTATTTATTTTTTCTGGTACCTCGGTAATCAACCCAAGGACCATATAATACGAGGAACAGAACCCAAAATCGACTAGAAGGGGTCCACTTTCAGCAGAGCAAAAGAATGTATTTAACCGGCCAAAAACTAGATCTATGTATACTTATCTAATAATAAAATGTTATACAATAAAATATTATTACAAATTTATCATGAAAATTAATTTTTTTATAAATAATTAATAATATAAATAATAAAATTTTGTATTTAATATGGATACATATTTTTAAAAAATCAATTACTCCATCTGTCTTTTTTAATTAGATTGACTTTAACACAGAGTTTAATTAGAAAGTTGTTTATTAACATTTGAAGGTAATAAAATAAATTTTTTATAAGGGTATTTTAGTCACTTTTAGATAATGAGACAAAAAAAAGTTAATTTTGCATGTAATTATTAGAATATAATATATAATTTAGTGATATTTGTTGGGTGATATATTGAAACTCTACATTTACTTTATCGATATGTTGTGTGTATATGAAAAAGACAGACCTTTTTTAATTTGAGTAACACTTCTGTGAATCAGATCTATACATGAACTTTATCATTATTATGCACAGTAACTATCTGTTGGGATTATACTAAAAAGTATGCTTTTACTTTGTATAATCGAAACTGAATTTTCAGACTTATTTACTGAAATAAATTGTTTATCACTGATGCTTTAAATATGATTGAATGTTACATATATTTCTTTGCATAATTTGTTCAATAATTAAATGCGTGTTACATTGTAGTTAATTTAGTGATACCGGATCACGAAGATTAAATTAACGATCCTCGTAACTAAAAAAATCGCCCATTCACGACCTAGATGGAAATGAACAACCATCGCGAAAGGTTGAGGTGTAAAGGCTCGAGATTGGTTTGTCTTGACCAAGAGATTACACTTTAGTGTCATGATCGATCTTGTTGAATAGGACCTCTGAGGAGGATAAATTCTTGAGGCCCGAACAAGGAAGAATTAGACCTCAGTGGTTCGTTGTTTCTTAACCCAAATCCCCTTAAATAGGATCGTGGGATTGGTAACTATTGCTTTGACTTATCATGGGTAGCTTAATCGGAGAGAGATTCAATATTTTTTATCTTGGGCAATATTATTGGTCACGTGTGATTGCTAAGATTTAATCTGAAGAATCGTGTGCAAATGCACGCTTGCTTGATTTGCCCTTGGGAGGTTCATAAGCTTTTATCATACCAAATCTTGCAAGTGGAATTTGTTTTTAGGTATGGATAATAATGTTGAACCGTTCTCGACCAAGGACAAAAGATATTAATTAGCGGAAAAGCTATTTAGATTGGCTTGAATTAATTAATGGGCTAGATAATCTTAAACACGGGAAATAATGCCCGGGAGCCATATTGATTTGTAATATGGGTTAAGATGGATAGTGTAATATTAATTATGTAGTGGGATTAATTAATATTTATGGGCTTGAATTATATTGTGGCTCAATATTAGATATTCAAGATCCATTAGAAGATCCAATCTTAATTCTCCTAAAAGGCCCCCAGGTAGCCCAACATATAGTCCAATGGCTGAAAAGGTGATTAAAATAAAATAAATATTGTTGCTTAATATTTCCTCTATTTTTTGAAATTTATGGATAAAAGAGGGAGAAAGATTTTCTTTGAATTTTGTTATGGAATGAAGATATGTATTCTTGGAATACAAGATTATCTCATTAAATTCAAGAAATCTCCCACTTGGTTATTCATGAGAGAGATTTGAATTTTTTTGAAAATAGAGGGCAATAAAGATTTTCTTGATTTTCTTGAAAAGATATTATGGAAGATATGTATTTCTTGAAATACAAGAATATCTCATAAATTCAAGAAGATCCAAATCTTGGATTCTTGCACACTATATTTTTCGAAAATTATGCCATAATAGAGGAGGTGGGATTTTTGTGGAATATTTTAATTATGGGAAAAAGAATATATGAGATATATTCAAGATTTCTTAAGTGACCAAGAAAAGTCTTTTCCCACATTGAAAAAATCACACAAATTTCGTTTCACCCTCCCTCCTATAAATAGGGGATGATTAGTTCATTTCAAGTACAATTCCATGTCTTTGGAAATATTAGCAAATCCGTAATGTGGTGCAACAAAGTTTATTTTTTCCTTTTGTTAATTGTTCATGAAAGTATCCTTCCACCCGGATTGTCGAAAGCAAGGGCTAAGGAATACTTGGGAAGTCCTTTTGGTTAGTCCGTCCAATCAAGTCCTTTGCCATCCAGGAGAGAAGACGTTCACGTAAAACCGTAGTTTTCGCGTCGTAGGTTTTACGTGGCTTTTTTATATGCATGATATGTTGTTGCAATTATTATTTGAATTAATATAGGATTAATTCATGCAAGTAATAATTAATGAATTAAATTTGTATTTAAATATTCACCCCGAATAGATCTGTGCAACTCATTCCCCAACACTATCATTGTTGTGTACAAAAATTATCATTGTTCAAGATATGCTTTATTTTTCAAATAATGATAGTTTTTGTATATAACAGTGATAATTTTTATGCATAACAGTGATAATTTTTGTATATAACTGTTATATTTAAAAAATAGAGTTCACAGTGAACTCGAGGTCGCACAAGTTTTTTTCTTTGAAATTTGAGAAATAAAAAAAAAGACGGAGGGAGTATTATATATATGAAAATGTATAATGATATCATGATTAGTCCAGTTACCATAAATTAATTGCATACTATTGACATTAGACTTAAATTATTAAATAAACAATTTAAAATTAAATTATTAGTTGAATTGTAAAACGACATGACTAGGTGATTGTGATAAAACTCAATTTATATACTTATTTGTACGATTATTATATGATCTAATATTTAAATTGATTAGTCCAATTATTATAAATTAATTGCAAGCACTATTAACATTAGACTTAAATTATTAGTTGAATAAAAGATTGTAAAATAATATTAAATTGGTTGTTATAAAACCTAGAATACCCACATAAGAAAAAAATATTAATGAGACCAAACACAGGACAAAGAAGTTGATTTTGGGAATAGCGATGGCCTTTACTGCATAAATAGATTCTCTTTAAAGTTTTAGAGAAGATTATTTTGACTAATGGTATCTTATGGTATGACCATTAATAAGAGTTAAAGATAACTACAGAACCTTAAACTTTCTTAAGAAGATTAATTTAGGGTAGTACGTGTTGTTATGTCTAGAGTAACTAGGCGGGATATTTTAAATTTTTTTATATGGAATGACGACAATATGTGACGATCAACGAGGTGTATAAGAAAATAATTCGAAATTTTCAAAAGAAACAATACCTTTTAAACTTGCATAATTTAATAATGTAAACTTTTTCAACAGTTAAAACGTCACCCATTTCCCGCGTCTCTTTGCAAAAGTAATAAAATTTTCACAGATCAACATTACATCGAAATAAAAATAAAGAATAAAAAAAAACTATAACTATAGGTAAAATAATTATTTCTAATTAATTAAACATGAAAATTAAATATATTTATATTCATAGACCGTGCAACGCAAGGTTGATATACTAATTTAGGATAATGACCTAATGTTAATCTAAGATTTTGGCTCAGATAATCCGAAACCTTATTAATATGCTCTGTCATATAGTTTAAAGTGGTTCGATTTCCCTATTTCACATTTCGTATTCTACTGGTATTCCACCTTATTGGATCTTTTACAGATGAACGATCAAAATATGATGATTCGTTGTATATTTTTTATTATTTTACTTATTATTCATTCATATTATAAAATATATAGTAAAATATCAATTATAAAACAAGTGATCTCATTCCAGTTTAAAGCCAGTTATATTTTTTAATATTTTAAAGGTTGATCATATAGCAACAATACTAGTTACTAGTTGGTTATTATCAACGGAATAAACAATTCATGAGCCACTTTTTCGTCGTATTCATGTCTTTTTCTTCACGCTAGGAATTATTAATCTGTTTCCCTGTACTATTTTTAATTTTGTATGTATAAAATAGTTTATTTTTTAAATTTAATTACGACTGAGGATATAGAAGACTTGAGAACTTAATTGTTAAGCCACTGCAAGAACGTTTGCTTGGACGATTTTCTTTTATTTTGATATGATAATTATAATTTTTGGTACGTTGTCATGTTAATACTTAATGATATACATACAAAGACAATAAATAAGCATTGTATATTGTGAACAAATTTCACATAAATAATTCTATAAATTATATCATTTTTTTAGTAAAATTAATACTCTATTTTAGGTTTAATTTATATTATAAATGATACATCACGAATTTAAATTGGTCCACTTTGACGGCAACTAATTTGGCTACTCTACTTGTGGTCCACTATGGCACTATGTCCTTATAGTAATTATTTTATTTATATATATATGTACATAATAAATATAATTTTGTATAACGACATAATCAATTATTTAAAACTATTTTACATTAATATTTTATGTAATAAACCTAAAATAATAGTAAGTCTGAAGAGTTATGTTAACTGATTCAAACTATTAAGACTCATCACGGTTGTCGTTGAAGAATAGCAATCAAATCCCATTATGCACCAATGGTGCACTTTTAAAATAGAGTATTAATTTTACTAAAAAATATTAATTGATTTTTATTAAATACATCTCATTTAGTTACAATTCTATAAGCACCTCCTTCTAAAAACACAAAATTAAAATTTGGACAAAAATTAATATTAGGCGATGCAAATGCGTGGGGGGGAAGTAAGATAACTTAACACAAATTAAATTAATCTCCCCCAAAAATATTAAAACGTCAATATTCAATTTATCTTGCCTCACCGTAAAATAAATACCAAATGCGCGGTGTTGCCTCTAAAATTTCCCAACTTCCCACTCATAGGAAGGGTCTCTTCCTCACATAAAAAGAACAGTTGGTTACACTTTGACTTTTTGCTTAAACAAGAGTGAATGTGGGTTTATCGAGACGACTATTCAAAGAAAATAAGTTTCTACATTTAAGTGCATCTTTGCAAACACTAATCCTTAGTAACATTTATAAAAACATTAGTATAGTTAAAGTCTGATTACAACTTCACTATCTGAGACCCTAAGATCTCGAGTTCGAGATACGGAGAGAGAATAATTATTTTCTCTTGTGGTGGTCCCCTTTATGAGGGATAGTGGTCCCCCTCTTGTAGTAGTTGCGGTTCTGGTCTACAACGAGAGTGTTGTAGACGAAATGATGTTGTCATACCCGATGATAGAAGTAATTATTGTAATTGATTACCTTTAAAAAAAACATTAGTATAATAAATACTCCATCCGTCCCAAAGAAACGTGCACGTTTACTGTTTTCACGTGTTTTTGCGAGCGAGTTTTTTATTAGTATTTGAAATGATAAAATAATTTTTAAAGATGCATGTAAAAGATGAGAGGTAGATCTATAATACCCCTCCTTAAAAATCACTTTATCATTTGAAATACTAATAAACAACTCGCTCACTAAAACTCGATAATAAATGTGGTGTGCACGTTTTTCTGGGACAGAGGTAGTAAATAATAGGTCTCCAGTGAAAATTTGTTCATAGTATGAAATTTATACAATTACACTTATAAATTAATATTATAACATTTATCAATTGATACTACTATTTTTATAAATTAATATAATAATATTAAATTTTACTTATAGTAGTTTATAAGAGTATTGATATCTTTGTTCTTTCTTCCTTATAATTGGGTTCTCGAACCTGTACCATATTTTTAATAAATTTATTTTTACCTTTTAAAAAAAGAGAGTAATATAAGTTTATAATTATAATAATATTAATTTTATAGTATAAATAAATTTTACATGAGAATTTGTGATGAATAAATATTATGGTACTAATATAAATCAAGTTTAAGTTTATATGACATACAAGTTTCATGGGAGTATTTGTGATTATGTAATGACGAAAACTTGCATAGACCTAATTTATGATATGAACTCAGATCAAACATAACTCATACGCTATAAATGATATATATATATATATATATACCTTTCTCTTTTCTCCTCTTAAGCGACTAGACTTTCTTCACACCAATCGCGTCTTAAGATTTCCTTCACACGAATCGCGTCCAAACGATCGAAAACGCCTCCCCACTCACCGCCGATCAAAATTGCAGCTGTAGGTTCGTCTTTTTTATCATTTTTTTAAATTTGTTGGAATTTGCGTTTCCATTTCCTACGATCTCATTGGTATGAAAAAAAAAAAGAACTATCACCAATAACCAGGAGGCTTAGTTCACCTGACCACTGGGCTCCTCATTTGAGTGGGAGACCCAGGTTAGATTCCATTTGGGAACGAATTTGGAGTTTATGGGAGTTATAAGGTGTATTTGTGTTCTTGGTGTACTAACTACTAACTACTAACAACTAACTTTGTCCGATAAAAAAAAACTATCACCAATACACATAAAATCTATCATTGTTACTTAGAAAAACTATCACTGTCGCTGAATGTTAAACTAATTATCACTATTATATATATACCCTGTTATACATATACCTATAACTGCTATGTATAAAAACTCTCACTGTAACGCTATTAAATTATCACTAGTATGTAAAAAAAACTATCACGTTTACTCCCAAAAACAATCATTGTTACTTAGAAAACTTACAACTGTTACTCATGAAGACTATCACTGTCACTGTAAGAGAAACTAAATATCATTGTTATATACATAAACTATCCCGTCATAAAAATAAAATATTACTATTACACAAAAAAATTATCACTGTTACTAATGAAGACACAACTTCTATTGAAAAAACTAGAATCGAAGCATCAACAACAACAAGATTAATAGTGCGCAATACGAGAGTTAGAATGAAACAAGAGTTGTCGCTTAACATAAATATGAAGGAAAATTGAAGCAAATGGATTAGGGGCGAAAATTTAGGTCAATCTATTTTTCAAAATTAGTCATGTTGAATTAATGTTCATAATTATAATTATAGTGAAAACTTGTTCATAATAGTCTTTTTTTTTTTGTGGGGAAGAGACGAGAAATTCCCTCCACCAGTGCCGTTGGCCCCTCAGCCGGGCGGACTGTAAATCGAAGGATGTGTTCAAATAACAAATATTTATGAGAGAGAACCAAAATTATTCAATCCTCACGATAAATCTCCATAATATTTCATAATAGTCTTAAGAAGGTTTGTTTGCAAACTAGACTTCAATAGTTAAAAACTCTTATTTTTAAAGTTGATAAAACTATAACTTTTTTCAAAAAATAAGTGATTTAAGGGTGCAAGTGGAGTTTGAAAATACCACCTTACTCTTACTAAATGTCATTATAGTAAAAATTGGAAAGAGTGGGGGCCAGCCGGAGGGTCTCGCTTGGCACTCACCAGTCACCACCTATATGTAAACAACTCCCGCTATATCTGCCCGTCTCGCCAACTCTACACTACACAAATTCACTCTAATTGCCCCCTGTTACAGTTTCCCCCTTTTCCTCCCAAAATATCTAAATGGAGAATTCAACCCGATGCTCCGTTATCGTAATCGGAGCCGGAATCTCAGGCAAATTTCTAAGCTCTCTCTCCTTTTTCCTTTTAATTTGTCATATTTGTCTGCGAATGCTGAATGAAGAACATGTTTAACAATTTCGGTAATTGGAAGTAACTCTGATCAATGATTATAGTTATACCGAACGAGTGTAGGTATAACGGCGGCGAAAGTGCTGGCGGAAAATGGAGTGGGAGACGTGTTGATACTAGAGGCGTCGGACAGGATAGGCGGCCGAATTAGAAAGGAGCAGTTCGGCGGCGTCACGGTGGAGCTAGGCGCCGGATGGATCGCAGGTGTCGGCGGAAAACAGTCGAATCCCGTTTGGGAACTCGCTCGTCAATCGAATCTACGGACCTGCTTCTCCGATTACAGCAACGCTCGTTACAACATCTACGATCGCAGGTATAATTAATCTCTAGATTAATTTCAATTTCAATTTCAATTGAAAATTCCTCTTCTCTCCCTCATCTCGCACACAGAAATGCAAACTTTCATGTGTATTGTGCATGCTATATTGGTGACATGTGGCTCAACGCAATGATAATTTCCTGATTCCTGTAGCGAAATTTTACCCCAAATGTCAACATTAAAATTTGAAAATGATTGCAACCGGAATTTGATCTCGATTTTCAGTTGATGATTTGAGACGAGGACGTGGGTGTGGGTCACAGGGTAATCATATTTCTGTTAGAATCGACAGTGCGCTTTAATGCCTCCTTTTTCTTTAGCTTTTCCTTTATGAGATTTTGCTTTTTATCATCTACAAATACTATCCTTCATATTTAACTACAAAAAAATGAAAGCCTACAAAAATTTCTGATATGACTGCGTCTCTGGTGCTTAGAGACCTCTAAATTAAACCTCAGATTAGGTAATGCTCTTTTCTGATAATGACAGTCCATTAATGAATTTCTCTCTTAATTAATCACCAGATTGATAACTAATTCTATTAATTTAATTATTATTAATTTTTATATTAATTATATTTTTGGTAGTGGGAAGATTTTTCCGAGCGGCGTCGCGGCGCACTCTTACGAGAAAGCGGTGGAGTCGGCAATTCAGAAGCTGCGTAACCAGGAGTCTAATTCAGGCGCTGCCGCTGAAACGCCGTCGTATGGACGATTTCATTTTCTTCCGTAACCATCTTTTAAACTTAATTTTCTGATGAATTTCCCCTGTATTTTTTATTCGACGTGCAGAGCTCCTAAAACGCCAATCGAGCTGGCTATTGACTTTATTCTGCACGACTTTGAAATGGCAGGTAATTTTTTTATTACTTTTGTTCTTATTTCTGACATATTTTACAGAGGTGAAAAGGCTAGTTTTGTTTGTATTTTACAGAGGTAGAACCAATATCGACTTATGTAGATTTCGGAGACAGGGAATTTTTAGTTGCTGATGAAAGAGGGTACGAGCATTTGCTGTATAAATTGGCGGAGACATTTCTATTTACCGCAGAGGGTGAAATTCTTGACAGTAGGTTAAAACTCAACAAGGTAAATATTTTGGTTTCCGTGCATATTTTATGCAGATTTTACTTTTTGTCTCTAAATGAATTAATCACCATACTGAAACAAAATACAGTATTTTAATTTTTGGAAAAAGACAAAAGTTAATACAACTGAAAGTGATTACAATTAGTAGTAAGTTGTTCATGCAATCCCCACCCCCTTTTTCTATTTTGATGGTTGTTGGTTTGCTGTTGAGGTCGCGGACCTGATTTATTTATGCATAATAGTAATAATTCAAATACTGTAGCCTCTAGATAGATACATAAATGCTCATAAATTATTTTCAATATAAATGGAGTAGCACACAACTGAAATTTCTCGATAGTTCTTGGCTTACCCTAAAAAGAAATAATGCCATAACTCTCCATAAATGTCAGGGCTCACGAAAATTAATGAATCTTGAAAAATTGTCGTGTTAGCTTGGTTGTTTGGTGTAGGCCCAGTATATTGGTCAAGTGATACCGTTTTATAAATGTTGTAGTACTAGTGAAAATTAACATGTTCATTAAAATTTATGCCCATTTGTAAATACTTTTAAAACAGTTAAAACTAGCTGTGAAAAAGATTGTGGGGAAGTATAAATTTCTGGAACAGTTTTGCTTGCTTTTTACTACTCAATAGAAAAAACAAAAGGTGTGAAATATGCCTAGGACTCTGTGTGGGGTGAATAGAGAAAGACAGAGTGTAGATTTTGAGAAATCTTAGACTACCTTTATCGCTGGTTCAGATGAACCGTTCACATAAAACAAAATAAATAAGTTAAAAAAAAATTCAAAAGTCCAAGAATTTCGCATGAACTATTCGGTGCAGTGAACGAGTTCGTGCACAGTTTTCAATACTTTTGTTGCGCCACTTTTCATATTATAATGGGTTTCATGATGTTTATTAGATAATTATTAAATTTTTAATTTCAACATATTATCTAAATAAAAAAATAATATTACAATTTATTATTTTTTTTATAAATAGAGATCAATATTAATACATTTTGAATCATAATTTCCTATTCATTATTTTTTCGTCTAATTTCAATTTATATTTAAAATTTCTTAAATTTAAAGATGAGGATTGGTTGAGTATTTAAGATTATTTCTTAAAATTTCTTATACATTTTTAATCATAATTTCTTATATTTAAGATTATTTTATTGAAAGATTGGGTTGTGGATGTTTGTTGATAAAATATGAAAAAAGATGAGGATTGATTGAGTTGTAGATTGTATATGTGGAGGGGAGAGAAATGAATAATTTATTAAGAGATTAGTTTGTAGGTATTTGTTGATAAATATAATGTTAGTAATAAATGCAGATTTGGTGAATGAATGGTTATTTTCATGAAATTTGGGGGGTGGGGCCAGGTTGTTCGGGAATTTCAGCACTCGAGAAACGGCGTTTCGGTGAAAACGGAGGACGGCTGCGTTTACGAAGCCAATTACGTTATTTTGTCTGCTTCCATTGGTGTTCTCCAAAGCCATCTAATCTCCTTCTCTCCACCCTTGCCCGTACGTTTTCTGCCTCCTTTGTTTTCCCACGTCATTCATGTCTTTATGTGCCATTTTCTATTCTATAAAATAATAGTATGATTTCATATTTATGTTAAATAACAATTTCATATGTATGTTAAGAGAAACAAAAAAAAAATCACGTCCAGGTAATCAGATTATCCAGTCAAAAGGGATGGAGGGTAGAGATT
This sequence comes from Stenogyne calaminthoides, assembly GCA_037126765.1. Taxonomy (NCBI): domain Eukaryota; kingdom Viridiplantae; phylum Streptophyta; class Magnoliopsida; order Lamiales; family Lamiaceae; genus Stenogyne; species Stenogyne calaminthoides. The sequence continues at coordinate 4,295,243 of JBBCBC010000006.1, forward strand.
GTGAGAGTCTTTTCCATATTTGGGGTGTGCAAAATGAAATGAGACAGACCGAAATGGAAAGTGTGCAAAATGAAATGGGGCGGAGGGAGTATGTAGTGAATATCCTTTAACAACACTGAATACTAATGCAATTTATGAATAATGCAACAGAGATGGAAAACCGAAGCCATATCCAATTGTGAGATCATGGTGTACACCAAAGTCTTCCTAAAGTTTCAACATAAATTTTGGCCGTGTGGCCCAGGAAAGGAGTTTTTCATCTATGCACATGAGCGAAGAGGCTACTACACGTTCTGGCAGGTTCATTTTTTATTTGTTCACTGTTTTGTGTTAATGATATTACTCTTTCAAGCTTATGTTGCTAACTTTTCATGTGGACCAGTCTTTGTTTATTTTAAAAATTAGCTGCAACTTTCAGTATGATTATGTATAGTTTAATGATTCCTTGAACTGCTGCTCATGAGATTATGATAATCTAAGTAGATAATAAATTAAAATCATCAGTGTAATATATGCTGCTCATTGTGGACTATAGGCTAAAGTCAAGCCGTATGTCTTAATTTCCCTATAAAACAAAGATTATGTCCTCAGCAACATTTTTCATGTCTGCGAAACAGATGCAGAGATAACAAAATGACAGACACATCTTCTAAAATTTAATTAATCATCAATCAGTATACAGTGAATTTTGTTTATTGAGACACTCTGATGTTATTGTCATTTTCTGACATATGGAACTATATTCTTCCCCCCCCCCCAATCCCACGAACTGATCATAATGAGTTGTACAAAATAATTCATTTATAGTGTCATCTTCTACAATTATTTCTGATGTTTGACAAAGCTGTCACACCAACCAATGGAGATCAGTCTCGAAGTTTCTCTGTTTCTTCATCTCATATTCAGCTAATTGGTGTTCTAAGCATTATTATTCGTCAAATTTCTACTCAAATAACGGTTCAGTTCAAAAATTGATCACTGTATAAATCTCAAGTAATTATTTTAATTTCATAATCTTCTTGGGTGATTATGTTTTTGTTGTTGTTGTTGTTTGTTTGTATTTTTTTGAATTTCTGTCACCTCCAACATATAGTTTGACTTATTAATTTAAGTTAATAATGTTTTCTTGCTATAAAATATCATAATATGGACAAACTATTGTTCTGCGAATCAAGAATGTGATTTTATGATGCTGAATGATTCATTGAATTCACCTGTTGATCTGCTGTTTATGATCATCAGCACATGGAGAACGCTTATCCCGGGTCAAATATCCTTGTGGTGACCTTGACAAATGGAGAATCAAAACGAATCGAAGCACAATCAGATGAAGAAACTCTGAGAGAAGCAATGGAAGTTCTAAGAAACATGTTTGGGCATGACATTCCAGATGCTACAGGCATACTCGTACCCCATTGGTGGACTAATCGCTTCCAACGTGGTAGCTATAGTAATTACCCTATTTATGGAAATCAACTTGTTTACGATATTAAGGTTCGCATCTTCTTGATTGATTCTAAACTAAGATGATAACAAGCCCTCTATCAACTGTGTTTTTTCTCATAGCTTCCCCTTTTTATGTTCTGTTTTTGTCTTTCAGGCACCTGTAGGGCGCATTTTTTTCACTGGCGAACATACCAGTGAAAAATTCAATGGCTACGTGCACGGAGGTTACCTTTCAGGTAAGTATATGTGCTAACGGCGATGAATTTGTGTTAGCCTTTCTAAAGATAGAACATGACCGTCTTCATTAACTTGTGTGATTTCTGTATAGAAGTTGATGTTATGTAAAACAGATTTATTGTACAATTTGTTTCGCAACTATCACTTTATAGTATATCAACTAATACTTTGAATAAAACAACTAATACTGACAAACTAGTTCTTATATTCAAGTTACTTGACCTTCTGTTGAAATCTGTAGTTGCCAGGGACCTTAAAATTGGAGGAATTTTTTGCTTGTTATTTGAGTGTTTTAAATTTTCAGTAGAAATAAAGAAAACGAGATTCATATTTCAAAAATACTCCTGCAAGTAAACTCTCAAGTCTTTTTTTGTATGTTGATCAGGTATCGATACTAGTAAAGCTTTACTTGAAGAAATGAGGATGGAGAAGGAGAAAAAGATCGAAAATCAATCGTTTTTAATTGAGCCATTGATTGCCTTGACGGAATCTTTATCGTTGGCTCAACCCGAGACTGTATCAAATCTCCATAAGTTTGATATCCAAAGACAACTCCTCCTTCATACTAGTAATTTGGGAGCACCGGAGGCCATTTTATGACTAAACAAATCGTTCGACCTTCTCTTTCTAATAAAACATAACCACCTGATGATGAAGACAATGATTAAACCCAACTGTGATGGTTGTTGATTTAATTGATTGAATTTTCCTCCAGTTGCAGAAACATCACATGGAGACTCTGGATGCTGCTTTAGTTTGATAGGAAATGATAATAGATTTACTCTTCTTAATCATTTTTTTATTTCTTCTCAATCAACATTTGCCTTAAATCCAAGGCCGCATATGTTCGTTTAGAAGCAATCATCTTGTACATAATTTGTTTTAAGTTATCTAGTTTTCTGTACTTGGCTAAGTCACATCTGAATTTTGGTCAATCTTGTACTATTTCGAACACGCACTTTCACGTTCTTAGATCACAACATAAGTTTATTTTCTATTTTTGGAGAGGTGTAAGAAAACCCAATCTATGTTGGCGGAATACCAAACTTGACAATATGTTTGTTAATGAGAGTCAGGCCAGGAAAGTTAGATTCTAAGAAGTGTAATTCTCCGTTTCAAGTATGAGGTCACCAAATTGATGCGTATAATCGGTTGGTGGAAATTATAGTGTGCGGTACCACGTATAACTATCCCCATGGTCAACACTTGGACTCGTTTTTTTGGTTGATCAACTCCTAGTCAAGGCTCGTATGTACAAAATACATCTAAAGACCCGTGACCTACCCAATCTAAAGAACAATATGACATATAAGAAATTAAAGATTGATGTGATTGATAAATTATTCTAGGCGTTTGATTTGAGTGATAAAAATTAAAATATAAAAAATTATCTAAAATACCCTTCACAATGATGCAACAAATTGATTACAATCTTCCACAAGCACTCTTCGTTCATAAAAATCAAAACTCCAACAAGAGAATTCTTCATCCCAATAGACCTCAGGGTTATAGCATCATAACTTATACCTTAGCAGATCTTCTTGTGCAGCCAATAATGGAAGTTTCTTGACTTCCTACTCCCTTTTCCCCAAATTCATGGGGTCTCAATCAATTCTCTTCTCACTTGTACCTTAGCAAATCTTTTTGAGCAGACAATAATGGAAGTTTCTTGACTTCCTACTCACTTTTCCCCAAATTCATGGGGTCTCAACCAATTCAACTTCTCACCCAAATTTCGGTTCCAATTTCTCATGATTGGAATTGTCATCGCAGATTCGCCGATGATAACTTTACCGCTAGCAGTACTCGTTGGCGGCCGTGTTTTTCCGGTGGCCGAAGCGGCGACTCGCGGTGGGAGCGGGACAAGAAAGTGAACCCTAATCGAGGGTCTAGATTCATTGACGCTTATGTGAGGAACGAGTATGATGAAGAGGATGGATTTGGGTTCAGGAACACCGCGAAGTAGAGGGTGTGGTGGTCTGATGATGAAGAAGAGGATGAAGGGTTTGGGATTCTCTAAGCTTCCATTGGATTCTCGAAGAAGATGGTCTGATGAAGGATTTGGGGACAATAAAGTACTTACACATTTTGCCATCAACCCAAAAACGCGGACCATTTTATCTTACCCTAACCCCTGACCAATAGTCATGCATTGGGCTGATTATTTTAAAATTGGTACCGGGCCAACCTTTCATCCTGGGCCTAAATCCATTAAACCAAACGTCAGATTGGGCCGGATAAAACCATCTATCAAGGCTTGTCCAGCAATCCAAACGAGTCCATCTATAAATATATAACAATAGCAGTATAGTTAAAATTGGAAGAAGTCGTACTATCAAGCGTGAATAACACTCGCTTTGTCACGCTCTCGTGTGTTTCACGGAAGACGAAATGCGTCAACAGTCAAGTAAACAAAAAAGACGCACGCCTCTGTGGAACTCAACAGATTTCTCAAAAGTGTTGCGCCAGTAATACTATTTGGCTTCTCAAAGAAGCTAATCTTTTCAAATTCCAATAGGATGAGTAGATTTTTTTTCTCTCACTTCCTATAAATACATAATTTGGTATTCCGCATAATTTGGTCCATTGACAAGTTAGGCGAGATTTCCATTCGATTCATATTGAATCTATGTTTTTATTGAAGGATATATCAAAGGTCCAAGATTTCGGTTTTGGGGAAAGGAATAGCTGAATGGGAAGAAATGTAGCCAGTCTTGATTAAAGGGGAAGTAGATATTTACGGATTTTGCAAAAGATAAGATATCAAAATGTTGATATTTGAGGGTTGTGACTTTTGCGGTATAAGTTTTTATGAGGGTTTTTGGTTTGATTTTTTTTCAACTCTGTTAAGCATATTTTTAAGATTGACTTTTTACTATTCTTCCATTTAATGTTTGTGAGTTGGTAGAAAAATTGGGAGTTCTTCTATGTATTCATGTGGTTGGGTATTTGGTGCTTTATGCTAATGGGGGAAACTAATTGAGAATTACAAGAGGACGATTGAATCTTCACGGTTGTGATTTATTCAAATTATTTTTATGGCTTTGCTGTCTTTCCACTCCGAACGGCTCTGTTTTTCTTATTTCAGGCGTGATATACGCTGGCCTCTTTTTATTAATGGGGAGTGAGTGAGTGAGTGAGGGACCTGTTTTGGCTACTTGATTTGTTTGGGCTAATAGTCTTGGACCTACTCGCTGGTTTTACGTTTTTTTTTTTAAATTTAGGCTTTTTGTAGTCAATTTTCTATAAAGTTTTCCTTTTTTTTCCCTTGAGTCCTTTTTCCTTATATAAAATTGCAACCATTTAATATTTAGTGTAAATATGAATTTATAATTAGTAATGTTTTTTCAGATTCCGTTCTCTAAGTATACGATTAAGTAATAATTATCTAATTTGAAAGTGTTTTAATGAGTTCGACTTATTAATCTTACTTCATTATCTGTGTTTAAATCACAAATAACTACACCATACATTAAATTTATTTTATTTTTTAAAACATATTTAATTTGACATCCATATCTAAAATATTAATTTTATTATTTTAAAGTGTCTTTATATTGAATTTTTTATATGAGTTGAATTCAAATGTAAGTTTGGTTTATAAAATTTTAATATTATTTTGTAAATTTTTGATGTGTGATGAATATAGTACATAATAAAAAATATATAATTAGATAAATAATTTTGAGACACTTACATATATTATCTCATAAAATTGAGAAGGTTTTATGTGAAAATGGTTTGCATACACCACTCATACTATTGTTTGTAGAAACTAATACTATATAGTATGAGTGGTGTACGATAAATCATTTTCATATAAAACTTTGTGCATAAAATTTATATGTGTGAGATATATGTGGTTCTCATATTAAAATTTATTCATTAATATTCAGATCGTGCATCGCACGGGAGAAATACTAGTTTAAATTAATACTATTAGGTCCAAAATGGATTGATGAAAGTCATTAATACCCCTTCAACTTTCACGTAACAGTTGATATGACATTTTCAGCTTTCACCGTCTCATCAACTCCCTCCATTCAAAAAGTTTTGCACCATCTCATTAATCCCCCCACCCACCCACCTGCTACCTCCCGCCAAAATTTCCTATTTTTGATAATCATCTTTTTCTATGGAGTTCTTGGTGCAACACAAAATAGGAGATAAAATTAATTTTTGTTATACATTCATCTTTGTTTATTATATAAAATTTTACATATGTAAATCTAAATTAAAAAATTTACATTCATCTTAAAAATTTACATTCAGCCTTCGTCAAAGCCCTCCTCCGAATGAGCGACACCGACATGGTCAGCGACGTCAATGCTTGCGGTGTGTTGGGAAATACTGGGTGTCCGGATCTCTTCGAGGTGTATTTAAATACATTTTAAATTATTCAATTAATTACTAACATGAATCAATCATAAATTAATTCAATATAATAATTAAATAATCAACAACAACATGCGTACACGTAATTCACGTAAATCCTAAGCATGTAGAATCTAGGAGTTACGAAATTACATAACTCTTGTAGAGACAACCGTTGAGACGGCGGATCAACTCAAAGTGTCTTCTCAAATATGTCCCAAGTTCACGAACGTAATCCGGTGGAAGGATTCTCACGAACGATTTTAATAAAGGAGAAAACTAAAAATATTTGACACCACCTTTATGGATTTCTAATTTTTCCAACACATGGAATTGCATTGAGGATGAAAAATCCATCCCCTATTTATAACAAGGGGTGGTCGAAATTTTTGGCATAATTTGGATATGGGAAGATCTTTAATTCTTGTGCAAGAAGTAATCTTGAATATATCCAATATATTCTCTTTCCCATAAATAAATTTTCCACAAAAATCTCCTCCCTTATAAATATGCAATTTTCTAAAAATTCAATGCACAAGAAGGCAAGATTTTATTTCTTGAATTTATGGGATAAACTTGTATTGCAAGAATACTTATCTTTTTCCATAAAATCTTTTCAAAAAAATCAAAAAAAATATTTTCCCTTTCTTGTCCCATAATTTTCGAAAATTTCAAGAAAAATAGGGCAACAATATTTTCTTCTTCTTTTCATTAATTGAACTTTAATTTGGGCTATTTGAGGGGTCTTTAGGAGAATTAAGATTGGACCTCCAATGGGCTATGGAACTTTAATATTAAGCCAAAATATTATTCAAGCCCATTAATATTAATTTACTCCACTATAAAATTAATATTGAACTATTCATCTTAATCCATATTACGATGCTTCAATAATATGGCTCCCGGTTATTATTTCTCGTGTTTTAGATTATCTAGTCCACTAATAAATTAAGCCACTGAAAAAGCTTTATATTAATTAATATATTTATCCTTTGAGTAAAGACAACTCAACATTATTATCCATACCGGAAATAAATTTCCACTTGCAAGATTTTGTATGATAAAGCTTCTGAGCCCACCAAGGGGACAAATCAAGCAAGACGTACTTGCACACGATTCTCCGTATTAAATCTTAGCAATCGTCGTGTAACTAATAATATTGTCCAAGATATAAGGTATCAAATCACGTTGATTCTCTTCCCATCATAAGTCAAAACAATAATTACTAGTTTCACACGATCCTATTTAAGGAACGGAGATTAAGAAATAATGAACCAGTAAGGTTTAATTCTTCTATATCAAAGTCTTTGAAGAATTTATCCTCCCATGAGGTCCTATTCGGTAAGATCATAATGCATTTAGTGTAATCTCTTGGTTAAGACAGGTCAATCTGAGCCTTACACTTCAACCTTTCACGATTGTTTGTTCATTTCCATCTAGATTGTGAATTTGTACTTAGTTACGAGGAACTGTTAATTTGATCTTCCGTGATCTGGTATCACCAAATTAACTACAATGTAACACGTCTTATTTATTGAGCAGTATGCAAAGAAATATATATAACATTCAATCATATTTAATTCAACAGTGATAAATAATTTATTTCAATAAATAAATAAAAAATTCAGTTTGGTTATACAAAGTAAAAAACATACTTTCCAGTATAACCCCAACATGCGGGTGGGTTTCAAGCTCTCCGCCGCCGTCAGGTGGGGTTCAAGCTCTCCATCGCCGTCGTCGAAACCCTAGATCCCCAGTTCCGCCGTCACTAATGGATGAACTTAGATCTACCGCCGCCCGCATCACCACTGCCACCAATCATCACCACAATCGCCGACCAAAACACCCCACCGCCACCAAAGGAAATAGATCCATCACCACCACCACAAAAATATCGACATCGCCACCAGACGAAACTAGATCGGCAGCGGCGACATGCTGCAGGTGGTGGTGGTGTGGTGATTTTAGGAGAGAGAGCCGAAACGTTAGAGAGAGAGAGTGCGACTGATTGAGGATAAAAGAGTGTGAGGTATTATGGGATTTTCATCCCTACTTTTGGACCTTAGAGTTATTTAAAAAAGGACTTGGACCTGAGAGTTATTGGACTCTCTTTCTTGGACCTGAGAGCTATTATAATTCTAAAAAGTAAGGGTTTTGTTTTTTATTTCCCATTTTTATAATAAAAATTAGATTTTTTTTGGTTAATGAATATTTGTTAAAAATGATTGTGTGATTAGGTAAAATGACAAATAGTAAACTTTCGATTTGAACTTATAATCTATTATCTCTTAGGTGAGTCACTCCCAATTCATATGGTGACTTTATTTCAAATATCTGAATTTCTATGTGAAGTTATTTATGATATTGTTATTGATTTTTAATTTTTTAATTTCAGTTATTCATTATTTAATTTTAATCTTTACTGTCCATTTATCCCATTATATATCCCATTAATATAATCTTTAATCTTTAATATTAATTATTTTTAATTTAATTTATGTCATTCAATCTTTTATAGAAAATCATTAATATAAATATAAATCTTTTATCTACTAAAGGTGAATCACCCTAATCTCTATAAGATCTCTATTTTAAATTATAAGAATTCTATGAAGAGTTATTTATGTTATTTTAATATTTAAATCTTAATCATTCATTTTTTTAATAATCAATAGTACATGATTAATTATATTTTAGTTTAAATATTTATTTAATTTGATTCACTCAATTTATTTATAATAATTGTTTTATTATTAAATTATAAATAATACTCCCTCTTTTTTTTAAATGCATTCTGGGGTTTTTCAGCTAAATTATATAAAAAAATTTATCAGTTAATAATAATTAAATATTCTTAATAATAATTATTATTGGTTGAAAAATTATTCAAATAACATATTTTTAGAAAATTTGAGAGTTTAAATAACTATGTTGGGAGTATTATATATGAAGTGATGGGGAGAAGAATTATCAAAATGATATTTATTGTACAAATATTTTAGAAGGCTAAAACGGCATTTTAAAAAAAAAAATAGATAAAAATATATATTATTAAATTAATATATTTTTAATTATACAACATATTAATTATTAAGAAATCTAATATTATTTTAAAATATAATTTTATCCTAGTTTCATATCAATTGCATAGTGCATCTCTGCTTGTCGGTGTTGGTGGACTCAGCGTTGGGCAGCCAACCAACTCATGTCTTGACCTTCAAAATTATGGGCCCAAAAGAGGAGGCCCAATCTCACATATCGACCTCCCGTCATATCCAAAGGTCAACAGTAACACTCCGTTGATTTGATCTTGTAATTTTATTCAAAGATAAAATAGATTATTTAATTATAATCTAAAAAAAATATTACCCATTTTATTAAGGGAAATTTACAAAGAATTTATCAGTGAAGCCTGATTTCATAAATGATAGAGTTACTCTTCTTTGTACTAATTAATTTTGATTTGGATGAACTATGCAATCTAAACTCTAACCCCTAAACAATGAATTCTAAATTATATATGAACTATTCGGGTCGGGTGAACCACGAACCACTTGAGCCGGGTTTGGGTTTGGGTCTCGGTCGAAAAAAGAAAAAAAAACTTAAAATTGAAATTAAAGTTAAAAGAAAATTATTTTTTTAAAAAAAAAAACTAAAATTGAAAAGAATTAGAAAAAAACTCTTAAAATTAGGTTGCATCAATAAATGTGGTGAACAGGAGAATTATAAATTGTTTGCGTTAATGGACTGCACAATTCAATATAAAGTACAATTTATAATACCATTATATATATGAATGATCTCAAACAGACTTTTTAATCAGTAAATAGTGGTTATCTTAATAATTGTAATTTGATTAACGAAAATTATAATTTAATTATAAATCTCAAATTAAAAAACTTAGGCCTTACTCCAAAATTATAAAAATAGAAAGAAGAAGTTGGGCTTCGGACCCAAAATTTTGTGCCGTTATAATACTCGCATTACGCGGTTTTGTTGAGAAAACAGCTGTCCATCTCAAGACCCAACGGCTAAAAAGAGAATTTCCATATATAATTTTTAGCCGATCAAAAAGAAAAAGAAGAATTTCCATATTCCGTCTTCAAGATCGTTAATTGCAAAGAGTCTTCTCCTCCGATTAGCGATGGCGAGTGCTGTATGGATGCCCCTCGCTGATTTTGGGGAACACTCCGTCGTTAATGGCATTCAATAACCAGGTTCTTTAGGATTAATTAAGCTGTGTTTGTCTATGATGGTTGATAAATTTTTCTAATTATTCTTCATCTACTTTTCGTTAAAAACTTCAACCTGTGATTTCTGAGAAAAGAGAATTGGAATTCTTTGGGTATAAAAATATTGATTTTCCTTAGTATTGTCCCTTTTTTTCATGTCCCTCGATGTCCCTTTACTTGAATGTTGGTTTCACGGTTGGAGAATTTGAATTTCAGTTTGAGAATTGGAATTATGTCGGTTCAATAAACATTGATTTCCTCACTGCTGCTCCTTTTTAAAACTCATGTGCCTCGATGCCCCGTTTATGTGACTGTTGTTGGAGAATTAGAATTACGGTTCAAGAATTGGAATTCTGTGGGTTTAAAAATATTGATTTCCCTCAATATTGTCCCTTTTTTACTCATGTCCCGTAATGTCCTGTTTATGTGAGGGTTGGTTTTAATGTTGGAAATGTGAATTCCGATTTGAAAATTGAAATTATGTTAGTTCAAGAAATACTGGTTTGCCTCACTGCTGCTCCCTTTTGTAACTCATGTGCCTGGATGCCCCATTAATTTGAATGTCGGTTACGGTTGGAAAATTGGAATTTCAGATCGAGAATTTGAATTCTTTCGGTTCAGAAATATGAATTTCCTTTTATGCTGCCCCTTTTCGTCTCATTTTACTCAATGTCCCTTCTATGTGAATGTCGGTTTTTGCAGTTGGAGAATTAAAATTCTGGTTCGAATTTTGGAATTCTGTCGGTTCAAGAATATTTCCCTCGATATTGGCTCATGTCCCTCATTGTTCCTTTTATGTGAAATGTTGGTTTTACGGTTGGAGAATTTGAATTTTGATTTGAGAATTGGAACTATGCTGTTCAAGAATTGATTTCCCTTATTGCTGCTCCCTTTTGTAACTCATATGCCTTGAAGTCCCCCCTTTTATGTGAATATCGGATTTATGGTTGGAAAGTTGGAAATCTTTCGGCTGAATGGCTCAGAAATTGTATTCCTTAAATGCTACCCATTTTTGTCTCATCTCCGCCCCTCTATGTCCCTTTACGTGAATGTCGTTTCATGGTTGGAGAATTTGAATTCCAGTTTCAGAATTGGAATTATGTAGGTTCAATAAATATTGATTTCCTCACTGCTGCACCTTTTTAAAACTCATGTGCCTCGATGCCCCTTTTATGTGAATGTCGGTTGGAAAATTAGAATTCCGCTTCAAGAATTGGAATTCCGTGGGTTTAAAAATATTGATTTCCCTCAACATTGTCCCTTTTTTACTCATTTCCCGCAATGTCCCGTTTATGTGAATGTTGGAAATTTGCCTCACTGCTGCTCCTTTTTGTAACTCATGTGTCCCAATGCCCCATTTTATGTGAATGTCGGTTACGGTTGGAAAATTGAAATTTCAGATCGAGAATTTGAATTCTTTCGGTTCAGAAATATGAACTTCCTTTTATGTTGCCCCTTTTCGTCTCATTTGCCTCAATGTCCCTTCTATGTGAATGTCGGTTTTACGGTTGGAGAATTAAAATTCTTGTTCGAGAATTGAAATTTTGTGGGTTTAAGAATACTGATTTCACTCGATATTGCCTCATATCTCTCACTGTCCCTTTGATGTGAAATGTTGGCCTTACGTTTGGAGAATTTGAATTTCGATTTGAGAATTGGAACTATGTCGGTTCAAGAAATACTGATTTTCCTTATTGCTGCTAACTTTTGTAACTCATATGCCTCGAAGCCCCTTTTATGTGAATATCGGATTTATGATTGGAAAATTGGAATTCTTTTGGATCAGAAATTGTATTCCTTAAATGCTACCAATTTTTGTCTCATCTCCGCCCCTCAATGTCCCTTTTACGTGAATGAAGTTTCACGGTTGGTGAATTTTTAATTCCAGTTTGAGAATTGGAATTATGTTAGTACAATAAACATTGATTTCCTCACTGCTGCTCCTTTTTAAAACTCATATGCCTCGATGCCCCTTTTATGTTTTGAGAATTGGAATTATGTTAGTACAATAAACATTGATTTCCTCACTGCTGCTCCTTTTTAAAACTCATGTGCCTCGATGCCCTTTTTTTGTGAATGTCGTTGGAGAATTAGAATTCTGATTCAAGAATTGGAATTCTGTGGATTTAAAAATATTGATTTCCCTCAATATTATCCCTTTCTTACTCATGTCCCGCAATGTCCCGTTTATGTGAGTGTTGGTTTTAATGTTGAAAATTTGATTTCTGAATTGAAAATTTAAATTATGCTGGGTCAAGAAATACTGGTTTGCCTCGCTGCTGCTCCTTTTTGTAACTCATGTGCCTTGATGCCCCATTTATGTGAATGTCAGTTATGGTTGGAAAATTGGAATTTCAGATCGAGAATTTGAATTCTTTCGGTTCAGAAATATGAATTTCCTTTTATGCTGCCCTTTTCGTCTCATTTTACTCAATGTCCCTTCTATGTGAATTTTGATTTTTTGGTTGGAGAATTAAAATTGTGGTTCAAGAATTGGAATTCTTTGGGTTTAAGAATATTGATTTCCCTCGATATTTACTCATGTCCCTCATTGTCCCTTTTATGTGAAATGTTGGTTTTACTGTTGGAGAATTGGAACTACGTCAGTTCAAGAAATATTGATTTCCCTCATTGCTGCTCCCTTTTGTAACTCATATGCCTCGGATCCCCTTTTATGTGTATCGGATTTATGATTGGAAAATTGGAATTCATTTGACTCATAAATTGTATTCCTTAAATGCTACCCATTTCTATCTCATCTCCGCCCCTCAATGTCCCTTTACGTGAATGTCGTTTCACGGTTTTGAATTCCAGTTTGAGAATTGGAACTATGTTGGTTCAAGAAATTCTAATTGTCCTCATTGCTGCTCCATTTTGTAACTCATATGCCTCGAAGCCCATTTTATGTGAATATTGAATTTATGATTGGAAAATTGTAATTCTTTTGGCTCAGAAATTGTATTCCTTAAATGCTACCCATTTTTGTCTCATCTCTGCTCCTCAATGTCCCTTTACGTGAATGTCGTTTCATGGTTGGAGAATTTGAATTCCAGTTTGAGAATTGAAATTATGTCAGTTCAATAAACATTGATTTCTTCACTGCTGCTCCTTTTATGTGATGTTGGTTGGAGAATTAGAATTCCGGTTCAAGAATTGGAATTCTGTGGGTTTAAAAATATTGATTTCCCTCAATATTGTCCTGTTTTTACTCATGTCCCGCAATGTCCCAATTTATGTGAATGTTGATTTTATTGTTGGAAATTTGCCTCACTGCTGCTCCCTTTTGTAAATCATGTGCCTCGATGCCCCATTTGTGTGAATGTCGGTTACCGTTGGAAAATTGGAATTTCAGATCGAAATTTGAATTCTTTCGCTTCATAAATATGAATATTCTTTTATGTTGCCCCTTTTCGTATCATTTTACTCAATGTCCCTTCTATGTGAATGTCGGTTTTACGGTTGGGAGAATTAAAATTCAGGTTCGAGAATTGAAATTCTGCTTGTTTTAGAATATTTACTTCCCTCGATATTGACTCATGTCTCTCATTGTCCCTTTTATGTGAAATGTTGGTTTAACGGTTGGAGAATTTGAGAATTGGAACTATGTCTGTACAAAAAATACTGATTTCCCTCATTGCTGCTCCCTTTTGTAACTCTTATGCCTCGAAGCCCCTTTTATGTGATATCGGATTTATGATTGGAAAATTGGAATTCTTGTGGCTCAGAAATTGTATTCCTTAAATGCTACCCATTTTTGTCTCATCTCTGCCCCTCAATGTCCCTTTACGAGAATATTGTTTCACTGTTGGAGAATTTGAATTCCAGTTTGAGAGTTGGAATTATGTCGGTTCAATAAACATTGATTTCCTCACTGATGCTCCTTTTTAAAATCCATGTGTCTCGATGCCCCTTTTATATGAACGTCGGTTGGAGAATTAGAATTCCGGTTCAAGAATTGGAATTCTGTGGGTTTAAAAATATTGATTTCCCTCAATATTGTCCCTTTTTTACTCATGTCCCGCAATGTTCCGTTTATGTGAATTTTGGTTTTAAAGTTGGAAATTTGAATTCTGATTGGATATTGAAATTATGTTGGGTCAAGAAATACAAGTTTGCCTCGCTGCTGCTCCCTTTTGTAGCTCATTTGCCTCGATGCCCCATTTATGTGAATGTCAGTTATTGTTAGAAAATTGGAATCTCATGTCCCTAATTGTCCCTTTTATGTGAAATGTTGATTTTACGGTTGGAGAATTTGAATTCCGATTTGAGAATTGGAACTATGTCGGTTCGAGAAATACTGATTTCCCTCATTGCTGCTCCCTTTTGTAACTCATATGCCTCAAAGGCCCTCTTAGGTGAATATCAAATTTATGATTGGAAATTTGGCTCAGAAATTGTATTCCTTAAATGCTACCCATTTCTGTCTCATCTCCACCCCTCAATGTCCCTTTACGTGAATGTTAGTTTCACGGTTGGAGAATTTGAATTCCAGTTTGAGAATTGGAATTATGTCAGTTCAATAAACATTGATTTCCTCACTGCTGGTCCTTTTTAAAACTCATGTGCCTCGATGCCCCTTTTATGTGACTGTCGGTTGGAGAATTGGAATTCTGTGGGTTTAAAAATATTGATTTCCCTCAATATTGTCCCTTTTTTACTCATGTCCCGCAATGTCCCGTTTATCTGAATGTTGATTTTAATGTTGGAAATTTGAATTCCGATTTGAAAATTGAAATTATGTTGGTTCAAGAAATACTGGTTTGCCTCACTGCTGCTCCGTTTAGTAACTCGTGTGCCTCGATGCCCCATTTATTTGAATGTCGGTTATGATTGGAAAATTGGAATTTCAGATCGAGAATTTGAATTCTTTCGGTCCAGAAATATGAATTTCCTTTTATGCTGCCCCTTTTCGTCTCATTTTACTCAGTGTCCCTTCTATGTGAATGTCGGTTTTACGGTTGGAGAATTAAAATTCTGGTTCGAGAATTGGAATTCTGTGGGTTTACGAATATTGATTTCCCTCGATATTGACTCATGTCTCTCATTGTCCTCTTTTTGTAAAATGTTGGTTTTACAGTTGGAGAATTTGAATTCTAATTGAGAATCAGAACTATGTCGGTTCAAGAAATACTGATTTCCTTCATGCTGCTCCGTTTATCTGAATGTTGATTTTAATGTTGGAAATGTGAATTCCGATTTGAAAATTGAAATTATGTTAGTTCAAGAAATACTGGTTTGCCTCACTGCTGCTCCCTTTTGTAACTCTGGGCCTGGATGCCCCATTAATTTGAATGTCGGTTACGGTTGGAAAATTGGAATTTCAGATCGAGAATTTGAATTCTTTCGGTTCAGAAATATGAATTTCCTTTTATGCTGCCCCTTTTCGTCTCATTTTACTCAATGTCCCTTCTATGTGAATGTCGGTTTTACGGTTGGAGAATTAAAATTCTGGTTCGAGAATTGGAATTCTGTGGGTTTACGAATATTGATTTCCCTCGATATTGACTCATGTCTCTCATTGTCCTCTTTTTGTAAAATGTTGGTTTTACAGTTGGAGAATTTGAATTCTAATTGAGAATCAGAACTATGTCGGTTCAAGAAATACTGATTTCCTTCATGCTGCTCCCTTTTGTAACTCATATGTCTCGAAGCCTCTTTTTTGTGAATATCGGATTTATGATTTGAATGTTGGAATTCTTTTGGCTCAAAAATTGTATTCCTTTAATGCTACCCAGTTTTGTCTCATCTCCGCCCTTCAATGTCCCTTTTATTTGAATGTCGGTTTATAGTTGGAGAATTCGATTTCCGGTTCGATAATTGGAATTTTGTGGGTTTAAGAATATTGGTTTCCCTCTATATTTCCCTTTTTTACTCATGTCCCTCAATGTCCCTTTTATGTGAATGTTGATTTTACGGTTAAAAAATTTGAATTCCTGTTTGAGAATTGGAATCATGTTGATTCAACAAATAATTGTAAATTTTGTGGGTTTAAAAATATTGATTTCCCTCAATATTGTCCCATTTTTACTAATGTCCCTTTTATAGGGAATGTTGGTTTTACGGTTAGGGGTTGGGGAATTAGAATAATGTCGGTTCAAGAAATACCGATTTCCCTCACTGCTGCTCTTTTTTGTAACTCATGTGCCTTGATGCCCCATTTATGTGAATGCTGATTTTACGGTTGGGGAATTAGAATTAGATTTCTTTTGGTTCAGAAATATGTATTTCCTTCAATGTTGTCCCTTTTTGTCTCATGTCCCTCAATATCCCGTTTATGTGAATGTTGGTTTTATGGTTGGAGAATTAGACTTACGGTTCAAGTACTCGAATTCTGTGGGTTTAAAAATATTGATTTCCCTCAATATTGTCCCTTTTTAACTCATGTCTCCTAGTGTCCATTTTATGTAAATGTTGGTTTTACGGTTGGAAATTTGAATTCCGTTTTGAGAATTGGAATTATATCGGTTCAAAAAATACTGAATTGGAATTGAATGTCGGTTTTGTGGTTGGGGATTGGAATTTCAGATTGGGAATTGGAATTCTTTCGGTTCAGAAATATGTATTTCCTTTAACGCTGCCCCTTTTTGTCTTATGTTCCTCAATGTCCCTTCTAGGTGAATGTCGGTTTTATGGTTTGAGAATTAAAATTCTGGTTTGAGAATCAGAATTCTTTGGGTTTAAGAATACTGATTTCCCTCAATATTGACTCGTGTCCCTCAATGTCCCTTTTATGTGAATGTTGAATTTACGATTGAGGAATTCGAATTCCAATTTGAAAACTGGAATTATGTCGGTTCAAGAAATACTGATTTCCGTCGATGCTGCTCCTTTTGTAACCCATGTGTCTCGTTGCCCCATTTATATGAATGTCAGTTTACGGTTGGAGAATTGAAATTCCACATCGAGAATCGGAACTTTTTTTGGCTCAAAATATGTATTTCCTTCAATGCTGCCCATTTTGTCTAATGACTCTCTATGTTCCTTTTATGTGAATGTCAATTTTACGGTTGGAGAATTATAATTCCGGTTCATGAAATTGAATTCAGTGGGTTTAAAAATGTTGATTTCCTTTAATATTGTCCCTTTTTTTAACTCATGTCCCTCAATGCCCATTTTATGTAAATGTTGGGTTTCACGGTTGGAAGTTTTAACTCAAGAATATTTATTTCCCTCAATGTTGCCCCTTTTTCTCTCATGTCCCTCGATGTCACTTTTATGTGAATGTCGATTTTACATTTGGAGAATTGGAATTATGGTTCGGTAATTAGAATTATGTTAGTTCAAGTATACTGATTTCCCTCTAATGACCCTCATTGTCCTTTTTATTTGAATGTCGATTTTACGGTTGGAAAATTGGCATTCCGATTCGATAATTGAAATTCTGTCGGTGCAAGAATGTCGATTTCCTTAAATTCATTCTGTCCTTTTTTTGACTCATGTGCCTTAATGTCCCCCCTTTCATGTGAATGTTGGTTTTATGGTTGTAGAAATTTGAATTCCTTCCAGAATTAAAATTATGTCAGACCTTAAATGTTGCACTATTTTGAACTCATGTCCATTTTATGTGTAAGTTGGTTTTATGATTCGAGAATATACATTTCTTTTAATGCAACCCCTTTTTTGACTGATGTTACTTTAACGTGAATGTCAGTTTTACGGTTGGAAAATTGGAATTTTGTTGGTTCAAGAATACCGATTTCACCCAATGCTACAACTTCTTCAACTCATATCCCTCAATATCCCAATTTAATCTGTTACCTGTTTTTTATTTTTTTTTCAGGTTTTTGGTGGACAATATTTCGATCAGAATGTAACAACAATAATCAAAACTCCATTCCTAGGACCAAAAGTATGGTCTCCCTCAAGGCTAAATACTGAAACTTTGAAACTGGTTTTGAGAAAGAGATGCAGATACTGGTAGCTGCACATTTACATAACAAGAATTTGGTGTTTATTTATGTGACGAATACCATTGCCAAGTCATCTTCTCTGCAGCGGAAAGTGAGGTCATCTGTTTTATGATCAACGCAGGCAAAAATGTTTGAACCTGATGATGCTAATGAACTGGTTGCCTATTAAAAATCAGGTAAAGAAAGGACGGGAGTTGTTTTGCTGCATTGAATTCTAAAAATATGTAAAATTTGAGACTGGAGAGTCGTCCTACACTTCATCATGATTTTTGGCCAAATGTAGAAAGGGATTTGAACCAAGATGTTTGCCTAAGTGACAAGGAGCTTCCGTTGGTTCAAAAGGTTTGAGTAGTAAGTTTCTCTACTTTTTTTCCTAGACTCAGTATTGCTGTTTTTCATTTCGGTTGTGGACAGAATTCGAAGGCAACTATTCCATCAGATTCATTTATGGCATGGTGTGCTGCTAGGGTGCATTTAAAGTGGAAAAGATGGGAAGAGTTTGTGTCTGTGTTGGTTCCTTGAAGTGCAATTTTGGCCCCTTTTTGTGCCATTTATTTTTTGGTCAAGTCTTATTATTTCAGCTTTGTTTAATGTTTTAACGAGGCTGGGGTTTTTTTGGCTATCAAGTCGGCATGAGAAATGTTTGCATACTTTTGGACAGTTTGTGTTCATTAGCTAGGCATAGCTCCCTTTGAGTTGGTCACTTATCAGCCTTACTTTTTTTACGAAATTGGGGTAGATGCCCTCTTTCATGTCAAAAAAAAAAAAAAAAAAAAAAAAAGGGGACAAATATCAGGTTTTGCCACTAAAATATTCTTGCAAGCCGTTGCAAAGTTGCTATAATCTACACTTGAAGCACATGACTGCATTGAAAACCAAGTTTTGTGTTTTTTTCTAATATCACCTCCAACCATAAAAAGACCGATGTTGTGATCCAGCTTGAGTTCACCCTTAAACAGCCGGAGAGAAAAGGCACCACCACATTTAATTTTTCCCCGTTAACTAATTCCTTTCAGCGGATACCATTCAATTTCAAACGAGCATAAGGTCATCAACAAACTAGCATACCTCATATACCGTATATAAGTCAACAATTTTTGGTTGCATTTAGGATGTGTGTTTACCAAGCAGAACAATCATCAAACAGAGAGGACAGACAACCATTTTACTACACTGCTCATGTCTCTGAATTTTTGGTAAATCTTGTACCATTTCAAATATACATTTTTATGTTCTTACGAAAACCCAATACATGGTGGAATACCTAACTTGAAAATATATCTTAATGAATGCTGTCTCGTGAAGCCAAGGCCAGAAAAGGCTCTTAACAATATGAGCATGAATCTCTGATCTGATAAAAGAATTTTCAATACCTGAACATTATTCTGGATCATCATCAAACATCACACATGAACATATGGTAGTAGAACCATTCTGCAGAAGGAAACAACTAGGAACTATTTCCAACCTAAATTTTAGGTATTATTCATATGGACTGACTGCAATGCCCATACAAGATTTACCTAGACCATAATTATTTGTTATCCTCCTTTGTTAAGGAAGCATTAATAGAAGTATAAAATAGAATGTGGATGTGTGCACCACACTACTTATTGCCTGCAACCTCTTTCAGCTTTTCCTTCAATTCACCATTCTGCAAGAGAAACACGAGTGTTAGAGCTCTTTACCCATAGAAGACGACTATAGAGAGGAAAGTGAAAGTAGGAAAAGGAAGGAATACCTGATGCATGCTAAGAATGATATCAGATCCTCCGACAAACTCCCCATTGATGAATACTTGAGGGAATGTAGGCCAGTGGCTGTATTGATATAAATTGACATTGTTATCACTCTAGACAATATGTAAACATTTATCCTTTTATTTCATGCAAGTTTTAAGAAGAGTTGCATATGAAATGGAATGCTCGTAAACAATTCATTGATACTTGAGGAAGTCAGTTTACCTGAAGGCTTTTACAGCATTCTTTAGCTCCTGGTCTTCTAATATGTTTCTCGCACTGAGAGGAACACCTGGCAAAACCACATAATAATATAGTTTAAAAAATATAAAATTAAATAGACCTTTCACGTGAAAACCAACTTCGGTATATTTCAAATTCACGAGACTTTACCACTGACAGCACAGAACATATATTAAGCTTGAATTGGATACTTAATGTCAAATGAAATAACTTCTAACAAAATAGCAGGGAGAGTTTTGGCTCGATTGAGAAGACTGGTAAAAAGAATAAGTTGTATACTAACATATCAAAGAATGAATTAAGGCATAAAATTCAACAAAAAGAAATGGTCACAATAACTTACTATATTCTTTCAAGACCCTCACTGCTAATGCGCTGAATCCACATCGCGGAAAATCCGGCACCCCTTTCATATATAGCATCACAGGGTTTTCCTTGACATCCTATAAATGTGGGATTAATCCATCAGACTCAAGCTAATATTTTTACTAAAAAATAAATTGAGACAAAAATACAGGGATGTTTAAAAATGCCCACTCGGCTAAGATAAAATAATTTCAGCATTACAAAACCAAATTCTTAATTCTCATAGCGATCCAGATCAGGCTCATGCTACAAAAGCTATTCATAACAAGGACTTTTACCTGCTCAACAATATCTTTCAAGGAGATGCCCTCAGTTTTAGAAGTGGGTCTAAAATCTTCATGAGTATCAGGATCATTGGGCACGGAAGACGAAAAACGGCGTATGCTGTGGTAAAAGGATCCAGATACCTACAGGGTATAACATTGTACATCACAACCAGAATATACACACTATACCTTTTAAAGCCAAAGTAGTATTTGCTCTATGATTCTATTAAACACTTCCTCTAGCAATCATGCATCAAGTACTGATGAAGAGACTATATAACTAATACACTAATTCCATTTACGAGTGGAGTCATGTCTTGGTATCAGATATAATATGATCTAAGTTGGTCACAGAAGGATGCAATCTTCAATGTCTCATTTTGCTCATATTATACATGCAAGTAATAATCTGACACAATCTCGAAAGAAATGATCATCCAGAACGACAAAATAAATATAAATAAACTTACAGTCGGACAAGCAGCTGGAGATGCAACAATGCCTTTGTAAATAATATTAGCTAATGATCTCGCCATCATGGTCTCAAGAACTGCATACAGATCCAATTTACATGAAAGGTTGCTCCCTCAATCAACCTAACAAGAATTTATGACCATCTTACCTTATCTATTAACACATTATAAATACATCGTTTAATTACTATTTACTAATGCTTCATATTGTTCCATGGATTAACTTAACCTAAAACGTGCATCTTTTAAGATGGCAACCCACTGATTTGAATCTTTATGGACATTTGCGAGAGAAAGCGTCCATGTTATGTTAGATATCCTAACCATGGCTATATGCTAACAAGTATTTAACTTTTATCTGTTTCCAAAATGAAACAAGCTTATAAAGAGTCCACTCATTGAAAGGTAAATCCCGGGCACATAATTTGGCAAAAATAATCAGTAAACACATTCAGTTCATGTTTGAACTTTGAACCGAACTATTATAATATATTTTTTTTTTTAAACTTGAATTTTTCAGTCTTTTATCCACCAAACTTAACCGAAGCAATCCAATTTGTCTACAAATTCTATGTTCTTGAAATTTAAACATAATATCTTAAATTCACATCTCTCGAACAAAAAAAAAGAACTTATATTTCCAGACAGGAAAATAGGAATTCTTTTAATTAACCAGAACAAGTGAAAATAATCCGAAACAAAACTTACCTCTTTTGCGGTACAATTAGGGTTTTGCCTCTGGGGGACGAAATACGTCTTGGTTTGTTTTGAGACGCAAGCAAATACGACTGAAGAACAAGAACGGTTGATCTGTGGCGACCGGCGACGCCGTAACTATAATTTTTTATTGCGGAATTCCTCGCAGATTCAGGGGTGCTCGGTGGAAAGGGTTACATAATATGGGAAATTGGGAATATATGCCCCTGGTCGTAATATAAAAGGGACCCCTCAACTTTGCTTTAATTGAAATTTGCTCCCCTTTTCTTTTGACCGCAGCTAAACAAAATTTTGATTATATGACAAATTGGCCCTTAATATCCGGTATTACGCGAATTCAAATAATTTTTATTTTTTCTTATTTTTAACTAGTATTTCACCCGAGCGATGCTCGATCTCAGTTACAATATTATGTAATAAATTATAAATTTATAAAGCTCCAATTTAATTTAAAAAGAACTTTCATGATTCAAATATCAAGTAAATGTTTGTCTCACATATGTCACATAAAAGTCTCTTTTAATATAATAATTCTATATATAATTTACTTTTATTATTTATGTACATTAATATTAGATTGCCAATTAATTATATATAATATAAGGTTTAATGCATTGAAACTTTAATTAGATATTATATCCTTAAAAAAATTATATATAATGTTTGTCAATATCAATAGTATTGTTAGCTTATAGTAAAATATTTTATAATATAATAAATTAATATATATATATATATATATATATACAATTAAGTAAATTGAATATTTGAAGAAGAAAAGAAAAGTGAAGCTTAATTAAAAAAAAAACTATGTGTCTTAAATTTATTTAAACAAAAATCATTTGAAAATTAATTATTTAATGAAATAGATAGCAAAATACCCATTGCATTGGTCAAATAATACTGTGTCACGATAACAACAATTATGAAACCAATTAGATTTTAAAAAAATGCACTATTTTAAACTTATTAGGTTGATTAAAAACATTTATATTGAGATTTTTCCCAATTTAATAATTTATCATATCAGTTTGTAAAATTAGGATTTATTTGTTTAATTTTATACAAAGCAACTAAAATAGACCACTAAAAAAATTAATTCAAAACATTCGATTAAGTAGTGGTTTAGTTAATTAATGTGGAGGGAGATAAATGGGAGTGAAAAATTATATATTTATAGATATATATTTAAATTGGGCTTGCAATTAGTTTTGGGCTTATTGCAATTATTTAACATATTAAATTTGGGCTTGTAAATTAATTTTGGACTTGTAAATTAAATTTGGGCTTGTTGCATGAAAGTGGAGAGAGAGTGGGAAGAATGAGCGGGATCGGATTTTTTTGAGACTATTCTCTTTTTATATATGTATAGATATTTTCAATTTTTATTATTAAAATTATGAGTGACACTTGTGTGTAGTTGAATTCATTTTTAATTTGGATGAACCATCTACATCCTAAACACTAAATAATGAACTTTAAATCATGAGCTATTAGGACCAGGTTAACTATGAACCAATCGGATCGAGTGAACCATGAACCACTTGAATCGGGCCGGGTTCGGATCGGGCAAAAAGAAAAAAGAAAAAAGAACTGGTAAAAAAAATATGCTTTAAAATTCAATTGCACCAAATGCACGAGAGAATTTGCCTTTTAGACAAATATATTTTATTGTTAAACTTTTTTAACCAAAAAAAAAAGAAGAAACAAGAAAGGGAAAGGCAAGAGGCAGAGTTCCAATCGATAAAATAAGACAAAGTCTATGAAAATTTTCATACATGAAAAAACTTTAATTTACAATCAAATTTTGTAATTGGTGAAGGTAAGACAAAATTGAATGGTTCATGATTCACTCGATCCAAGTGATTCATGGTTCACCCGATCTGAATATATCATAATTTAAAATTCATTATTTAATATTTAAAATGTAAATGATTAATTTAGAACAATTTTATAAATTTTTATATGTGAAAATTTTCACAATAGACATACTCATAAAATAAAGGGTTGGAAAATAATTTCCCATCATAATTTCCCCGGGGTTTTTTTAATAGTATCACGGAGGCCTTAAAGTCGGCTATTTCCTCTCCCAAAACCTATAAATACATCGCCTCATTCTCTAATTAAACCCCCAAAATATGCATCTTTCTCTCGTACTTCAAAGTTCAAACCGTGTTTTTTCCGAAGAATCGGATCTTGGAGAAGCAGCAACTCACCGTAAAAGTTCTTCCTCTTTTCCCCATGTTTTTTGTTTAATTCTACTTTTACAAACAAGATTGATGATCTTGGGGAAATCTTGTCTCTGTTAATTAACAGGTTGGGATTTTGTGATTTGATTAGGGTTTTATTAAAATTCTAGGAGATTATGATTGATAACTATTAAAATCTGGGTTGTTACTGGTGCAGCAGAGCCCAGCCATGATTGTACCCTCAAATTCGCAACCCCTGCAATCCGCGCCCCCTTTCCTCGAGCATCGACAACCACAGCAGCAGCAACGGCAGAAGCAATTACTGCAGCTACAGAATAATTACAGTGCCAATGGTAGTGGTGACAGCAATAATTTAGTAGAAGTTTCGAATTTTCAGGGTTTACAGAGGAATCCCTCGATGTCTAAGCGTAATCAGATGCAGAATAGTAGTAGTATTAATGATCAATTAGATATATTGAGGCAACAAGAGCAACAACAGCAGCAGAATGCAGGATTTTATGGGCAGGTGAGTTTTGGTGGATTGAAAGCTAATGTTATCAATAATTTCAATTGCAACCAAATGGTACAACAACAGCAACAAACAGGGCGGCAAAGCTCAGCCATGATTGAACCCTCAAATTCGCAGCAATTGCAATCCCCACCCCCTTCACTCGAGCATCAAGAACTGCTGCAGCAATTGGTACAGCAACAGCAGCAGCAATTGCATCAGCTTCAACAGCAATTAGTGCGGCAACAGAATAATAACAGTGCCAACAGAAGTGGTAACGATAACAATTTAATAGGAGTTTCGAATTTTCAGGGTTTACAGAGGAATCCTTCGATGTCTAGGCTTAATCAGATGCAGGACAATAGTTGTACTAATGATCAATTTGGTATAATCCGGCAACAACAGCAACACCAGCAGAATTCAGGGATTTATGGGCAGGTGAGTTTTGGTGGAATGAACACAACACAGCAACAGACCAATAATGTCAGCGTCAATAATTTTAATATGGTACAACAACAGCAACAAATAGGGCTGCAAAGTCAGTTGTATCAGCAGATGGTACAAAACCAACAGCAAATGGGGCAGAACCAATGGGGGCAGCAGCAAATAGGGCAGATGGGTAACGGGAATTTGTCGAGGTCTTCCGTGATGGGACAGATGAGGCATTTTCCAGTGTTATCTGGTCAAGCATTGGAAGCTCAATTTAATTTGCCAACTCAATTTTCGACTTCGGTAAGAAGTAAAATCAGTGTTTTATGGTTTTCTAGGGGAAAATACTCTTGGCGTTATATGATGTGAAACCTGATTATTACATGATCCATTGTTTCTTACATCACAAGGTGATTTCTGCATGGTATGGAGGATACTGATTACATTAATGTTGTTTTATTTGGAAATCTTGATTTGGACGTATGAATTGTTGTCTTCAATATATGAATGGTTGATAAGTTCCTATTCTTTAGTATGCATTTTGTGTTTTTACTTTTGGAATAGGATTGAAATTGCTGGCTTTGACCAACTTCGAACGTTTATTGGGCTGTTATTTCTTGATTACTTTGTGCTTGCTGGTGTGATTTTATGTTTTTCTTGTTTCCTGTGTGTTTCAAATGTCGCCCGTGGCGATGGACAGCTGCAACTGGTCAGTGATTATAATCACACTTGATTGGTATTGGTTTTATATACTCGTTGTTTCTCCCCATTTGCATAATTTATGTGCTTTTGATTAGTTGAGTTAGATTTTGTCCATTTGGGAAGTTCTTTTGGGTGATAATGAAGTTTTTGAGCCGGTTGGTACTTTATGGGTGCAGCCACGCCATAAGCTAGGATTATTGCAAACAACCCAGTTGCATGCTGGCAATTCTCCTGGGCAGTCCTTGCAAGAAATGGAAGCCATGGGAATGATGAGCTCACACAATTTGACATCTCAACTCGGAGCAAACGAGACTCTTGCTTATGGCCCGCAAAGGAAGACTCCAAGACAACTGAAGCAGCTTTCCCAGCAAATTGCACGTACTTCTAGTCAGGTATAAGCTTAAACGTCATCTTTTTTCAGCTTTGAGGTCAATATATTGCTAATTTAAAATGAAGTGGTATGGATTTCTCTTGTTGGCAATGCACTATCTATTTTGTTAATATGTGGCTGTCTAATCTATGTGACAGAATTAGTAGTGTTTTTCTCTACCATGGCATCGGGCCTCAGCATAATTATTTTGAGTAATACAGTTCTTGCTTCCTCTTATGAAGGGATGCAAGGCTGAAATAATGTGCCAATTATAAGCCTTTATGTGATTTTTATTTTTTATTGCAGGTGTTCTGATTCTTAGTGTGTAGATTCATGGAGTTTCCAGCTTGTTCCACTTCCATGTATAGTTTAGCTTCTCAAGAATATATATGTCCAACATACTACTTGTTACTGTGCTCCTTAGAAGTTTAAGCACTAGTTGACTTCTTGTAGTTTTTGTTTCTTGAACGAAAAGTTCTTCCGACAGAATTACTAATGCTAGACAGGACACTTTTTTTCTGATTAGGGAGATGTCTAGCCCATACTTTCTCTTAGTTTGCAATACAATCAGGACCAGCTAATTCAAGCGGCACTGATTTTTGCTTCAGACATCTTTTCCTTCACTTAGGAATTTTTTTTCTCTCTTATCATAAAGAATTTGAACTACTACTCTTGCATGATGTCTCCAATTTGCAGTTTTTGCTGTCATAAACAATTTCATGTGCAAGCAGTAGCTCAGACCATGAACTTCTCTGTTCTTGCTCAAGGAACCGAGTTATTGCTTTATATTTCATGTCTATGCTGCTTAACATTGAGGTTGTTTTGTTCCATTTTCACTCATTACGCCCTCATACGTGAGCAATCATAGATGCTATAGTCATTCAAATTTAGTGTTGGTAATAATCGTGTTACTAGAAGTTGGTAAAACTTGTTAATGTGGTGGGTTGATTTACCTGAAATCTTGTGATATGGTAACTCTGAATTGGGAACTATAGTCTAAACTTGGAGTATAATTTATTTTTTAGTCTTTAATTTCAAAGAATGACTGAAATATCCTCATGCCTTTATTATATTATCCCAGCTCACTTATTCTATAATGCAGTAAAAATTGCATCAAGGCCTGATTTAAACATTTCATTTTAAAGCGACGTACCTCAAGAACTTGTGTTACCTTGTGTTGCTTATAGCTTATATAAAATGATATTTGGCCTTCAGATGACTTCTCCTCCTGGAGGGTTTCCTTCGAGTCTTCTCCCAAACCACGGTTATCAATGCATTTCATTACTAAAATTTTTGTCACTCTTTTAATTTCTTCTCCCAACACACCCAAAGCTCTTAAATCATTCCTCTATATAAAAGGAATGTTTGGATGACTTCTCCACGTGGAGGGTTTTCCTTCCAGTTTCTTCTCCCAAGCTTCACAAAAAATATTAATGTCCTAGGACAGATATGGTTCTTTTCATGAATTTTTCTGATCCAATAGATGAGCACCTCGTAGTTATTAGCATATTACACCTTTCTTTCATGAACCTTTTAGCTGTGATTTACGGCTTTGTCTTGATTAATGATGTAGATCTTTGGAATTTTGCAAACTGCAAGTACAGCTTTGCTTGCTCTCATTTGGACTGCTCATATTTCTCGGTGTGGGCGGGATTTAACATTTAGTTTTACTACCAAAAATTAATTTCAGGGACAGAACATTGTGATGATGTCGTTCATGAATGATCCAATGTCCGGGTTGGCTCAGAATGGACAACAAGGTATGGTGCAGAATGCTATAACTCAACAGCATGGGTTAAAGCCAGCAATATCCTCCCCAAATACTTCTGCACTTTGTCTTCAACAACAGCAACTACTTAACCCAGGGCATCAAGCTTCTACGCATTTGCAACAAAATTCAACGGGGTTTAATCCACAACAGCTCTCTCAAATAGTAATGCAGAAAACACAGATGGTGAATCAACAGAAACAACAACAGCAACATCAGCAGTCATCAAGAATGGTGGGCCCTGGAGGCCAACAAACAGTAAGTTTGACCGAATCACATCCAGATGCTACTGCATCGGAAACAACTACACGAGGCGGAAGTTCAAGCAAAGGCACAGAAACCAGCAATCAACTTCTTGGAAGGAGAAAAATACAGGACTTAGTATCACAGGTTCCAATGTTATATTTTTTTTCACTTTTCACTCACGTATCATGAACATGCAATTTAGAGTAATCAAGATTAGGAGGTTATATTATATATGAAGGATAGTTGAATTTCTCCTATGTAATTTAATGAATCAGAAAGTGATATGGGAGCGAATTAAAATAATATTAAACACAAATCTATTTGATGTATTTCTTAATGGGTATTAGATATGAAGGCTGATTCACATTTGTATGTTGCAGTTGGATGTAAATGCAAAACTGTCTCCTGATGTCGAAAACCTTCTCTTACATATTGCTGATAACTTTATTGATTCGGTGAGGCTGACTAATCCCTGCAATAAATATCATGTCTTTGTCATAGGTGTATTTTTTTTTATTTGCTGTTATGATTCATCTGTTATTTCTTTATCATTGATGATGTTGCATAGAATAATTATTTAGAGTTTACTTTTGGTGATACTAGACCATGTAAATGGTTGAAGGCCAGAATATCTGTTGTGTTTGTTACTTCAAGTGTGGCTTTTGTATGCCAGCTACCCATGATTTTTCCTTCCTTCCTTCATCCCTCCCTCCCTAAGTTTATTTTTTGTGGGTGGATGAAGCTTGTGCCAACCTTTATTTCGTGCCCTGTTGGAGCAATTACCCATAATAATTTGGAATCTTGCATTGCAAAATAAATGGAAATTTGAAAAATTCAGGAGGTTATTCAACATATAAGCTTTGATTACTCTTTCTATCAGCTCTATCTCATCATATCTTCCCAAGTATGGAAGCGGTATATATTGTTTTCTGTATTCATTTCTTTACTTGGAAATCACCACCACCACCCCATCCCCCCACCGCGGAACAGATGTTGATACTGAGAATATTAAAGAATTGCTTCTTTGAAGCTTATTGTCATGACATTTTGCTTATTCCCTTGACATTTCACGTGCATATTGTTGAAGATTATGTTGTGATTATGTCTTTATTGTGTTTGCTATATCATGATTTTATCTTTATTGTGTTTCATAGGTTAGTCGTTCTATGTTTAGTATATAGATCGTTGTTTATTCTTTCCTTACTTTGTTTGAAACCCTAGGTCTTTCTCCCACTATAAATTGGGGTATTCCCTATAATATTTTACACGTACCTGATTCCCATCTACTATCTCTTCTACACTTATATAATGCAACGTTTGATTGATAAAAGCCTTGATGAAGCATAAATTACAGTTTCCCTGTTAATCTATATCCTGCATTTTATGATGTAGGTTACAGAATTTGGACGCACCCTGGCAAAGCATCGTAACTCTTCAACGTTGGATGTGAAAGATATATTGCTGCATCTAGGTTGGTGCTGAGTGCAGTGTTCTCTTTTGCTAGATGTTATTCATTACACTATTTTAACATTGCAATGCACAGCTCATTTTTGCCCCTTTCCGGATTTGGAACTGTATATGCGCGCGTTATGTGTGCTTCATTAACTGTTAAACTCCTCAGACAGCTCAAAAGAAAGTTTTTCAATTAAAATACTGATGTTTTCTGTGTCACTTTGACATTATACCCTGACACAAAGGTACAGCATTAGATTAACATCATTGCGTCGTTACATATTTTAAAAGTTGGATTCTACCAAAGTGAGTGGGGAAACACAAAATTTGATTCCGGATTTTATATGATGAATGCATAGCTTGAGATAGCTAAAAGTCTTTCTAACCCACTGCAGTATCTTCCGGCAAAGAATGACCCCCTTTTTGTTATTATTGTTTAGCATTAAGCTCACTGAATGAATTATTTGCAGAGAAAAACTTGAAGTTGACAATTCCGGGGTTTTCAAGCGAGGAAAAGAAACACATTCCAGACCAAGTAAGTTTTTTGCATCAATATTCCAGAAACTGAAATTAGACCTATGTTCTTTGTCTGGTGAAGAAGACAAAGATTGATTGAAATTTTCTTCAGTTGCAGAAACATGACATGGAGACCGACTCTGGATGCTTTAATTTGATAGGAAATGATACTAGTCAAATCATAATACTAGAATAATCTTTTTTTTTTCTCGATCAATATTTGCCCTTAAATCCATGGCTAACATATTTTGGTGTAGAAGCAATATTCTTGTACATAATTTCATCCAAGTTAACTAGTTTCCTGTGCTTTGCTAAATTATTTCTGAATTTTGTACTATATCAAAAATACCTGTTATAACGTTCTTAACAGAAGATCGTGACATTAATTTAGTATTTATTTTTAAATAAAAGAGTAAGAAAAGAAAACCTGGATACTAAATTGGACTATATTTTTTAACGAGAAGTTCATGGTGTCTTCTGGAGTTTTGGGTAAAGGTTAATAAATATATCTTTGAGCCAAAGCCTCTTATAGCAATGTAAAGACAATAACCGATAAAGAAAAAAAATATACTCCATTAATTTTCAATATCTAAGGTAAAAGTTTATGTGAGATCATAGATCTCATTTTCAATAGGCAAAAATGCATTTTCAGTCCCTAAACTACTATTTTTTGTTTCGAAAAGTTCATAAACTATTTTTATGTTTTAACAAGTTCCTAAAATTAAATTTTATTTCGAAAGGTCCCTAGGCTATTTTTTTTGTTTAATGAAATACCTAAGTTAATTGATTTTTGTTTCAAGCAGTCATTCTTGACGGAATTTTCTAATTAATTTAACGGAACCATTAATTAAAACAATGGTCAATATTGACAATTTTGAGAATGATGATGTGCGTATCTATTTAACGGTTTTGTTAGATGATTTAAAAAAATAGTAAAAAAGAATTGTGCGAAACAAAAATCAATAATTTAGGGACTTTATTAAATAAAATAATAGTTTAATGCCTTTCGAAATAAAAATTAATAGTTTAGGGCTTCAAAAAATAAAAAAATAGTTTAGTGACATTTTGAAACAAAAAATAATAATTTAGAGTCCTAAATATGCATTTTGCCTTTTCAATATAGTTCAGAACAATTCAATATGTTTTTCGATACGATTAATCTAGATCCGTTTTAAAAAAAATAGTTTAATATAATTCAAAAAAAAAGCAAAATGATTAATGAATACTTTTGATTTAACTTTTTTTCGGTCAAGTTCAATAATTTACAAGTTATGTGCATAACACACAAAATTTCTTTAGATTTTCTTTAACATGGGTGTATTTAACAATATATAATTTTTTTATTATAATTATTATCTGAAGACATGAGAATAACTTGGTAACTTGGAACACCTTTATCTATTTAAATTAGAATAATTTGATCAAAATAAAAAGCAAGTAATTTAATCAAAATTAAAATTAAAGATACAGTAAGTATTTAATCAAAATTAAAATTAAAGATACAGTAAGTATTTTTATTAAAGTAAAAAGTGCTAGTAGTTGGGTATTTGAGATAAATATTGATTATAATACACCCCAAATACACGTCTTGAAACTGGGTGTCAGAGTCGTTTTTTCTTCTTCTTTCTCTTTCTTCTTTGATCGAACCGAATAAATCCTAAACCAAACTCCCCCATTCATGAATTAAATTCCAATTCAAATGATCACTCCAGAAAGGGGAATTAATTGAATTGAATCGAGTCGTTGGTCTATAGTTAATTTACGGAGATGGCGGAAAATTCAACCTCGTCATCTTCTCCGCCGAAACCGTTGCCGGTGCAGCCCAGCCCAGCCATGGCCGAGCCCTCGAATTCGCAGCAATTGCAACCCCTGCAATCGCCATCCCCTTCAATGGAGCATCAACAACCGCAGCAGCAATTGGTACAACAGCAGCAGCAGCAGCAGCCGTCGCCGCAAATGGTGCAGGCGCAACAGCAGCAGCAGCAATTGCACCAGCTTCAGCAGCAATTACTGCAGCAACAGAATAATAACGGCGCCAACGGTAGTGGTAATGGTAATAATTTAATAGGAGTTTCGAATTTTCAGGGTTTACAGAGGAATCCTTCCATGTCTAGGCTTAATCAGATGCAGCAGAATAGTAGTATTAATAGTCAATTAGGAATATTGAGGCAACAGCAGCAGAATGCAGGGATTTATGGGCAGGTTAGTTTTGGTGGAATGAACACGACACAGCAACAGAACAATAATGTCAGTGTGAATAATTCTAATAACAACCAAATGGTACAACAACAACAGCAACAAATAGGGCAGCAAAGTCAGTTGCATCAGCAAATGGTACAACAGCAGCAACAGCAGCCACAAATGGTGCAAGCCCAACAGCAGATGGTACAATCCCAACAGCAAATGGGGCAGAACCAATTGGGGCATCAACAAATGGGGCAGAACCAGTTGGGGCAGCAGCAAATGGGGCAGATAGGTAGCGGGAATTTGTCGACGTCTGCACTCATGGGGCAGACAGGGCATTTGCCTGTGTTATCCGGTCAAGCAGCCGCAGCTCAGTTTAATTTGCAAACTCAGTTTTTAACTTCGGTAAGGAGTGATTCAGTGTTTTATGGTTTTCTAGGTTAAAAGTTATGGGGGTTATATGATATGAGACCTGTTTATTTCATGATTTATTGTTTATCATGTCACAAGGTGATTTTTGCATGGTATGGAGGATAATAATTACATTAATTTTGTTTTTCTTGGAAATTTTGATTTGGGAGGTATTAATTGATGTCTTCAATACGTGGATGGTTGATAAGTTGCTACTTCTTTAGTATGCATTTTTTTGGAATTGTTGGTTTTGACCAACTACGAAATTTTAGTGGGCTTCTATTCATCGATTACTTTGTGCTTGCTGGTTTGTTTTTAGGCTTTTCTTGTTTACTATTGTGTTTCAAATGTTGAATGT
The DNA here is from genome assembly GCA_037126765.1 of Stenogyne calaminthoides. NCBI lineage: Eukaryota > Viridiplantae > Streptophyta > Magnoliopsida > Lamiales > Lamiaceae > Stenogyne > Stenogyne calaminthoides. The sequence continues at coordinate 4,328,379 of JBBCBC010000006.1, forward strand.
GGCCATGGATAGCTGAGACTGGTCAGTGATTATAATCACATTTGAATCATTTGATTAATATTGGCCATATATGCTTTCTGGTTCTTCCCATTTGCATTATTTAGGTGCTCATTGATTAGTTGAGTTAGATTTTGTCCCTTTAAGAAGTTCTTTTGGGTGATAATGAGTTTTTGAGCCGGCGGGTATTTTTGAGTGCAGCCACGTAATAAGCCAGGATTACTGCAAGCATCTCAGTTCCAAGCTGGCAATTCTGCTGGGCAGTCCTTGCAAGGAATGCAAGCCATGGGAATGATGAACTCACACAATTTGACATCTCAACTCAGAGCAAATGGGACTCTTGCTTATGGCCCGCAAAGGATGACTCCAAGCCAACTGAAGCAGCTTTCCCAGCAAAATGCACTTACTGCCGCTAGTCAGGTATAAGCTTATACATCATCTTATTTCTTTTCCCAAACTGTGGCAAAAAATACATTCACGTTTTTCAATGCATTTTATTCCCAAATTTTGCATCACTCTTTAATTCTGCTCGTGGAAAAAGGATTTCCTTCTCATTTCTTCCTTCCCCAAACCACAACCAAAAACAATTTCTTGTTTTTCAATGCATTTCATTCCAAAACCTTTTAAATTCTTCTCCAAACACCCAAAAGCTCTCAATACTTCCTTAGGTGCTGTTTGGGGGTTCTATGCGTAGATAAATCATGAAGCTAACTATTAATGTCCTAAGTCAAATATGGTTCTTTTCATGAGCTTTCCTGATATTATAGATGAGCACCTTATAGTTTAACATATTATGCCTTGCTTGCTTTCTTGTCATGAACTTTTTCGGCATGATTTATGGCTTTGCTTTCTTTGTGCTGATTTACCTTTTCAGATATGGGCGGGATTTAACATTCAGTTGTACTACCAAATAATAATTGCAGGGACAGAATATTACGAGGACGTCATTCATGAATGCTCAAATATCCGGGTTGACTCAGAACGGACAACAAGGTATGATGCAGAATGCTATAACTCAACAGCAGTGGTTAAAGCCAGCAATATCCTCTCCCAATCCTGCTTCACTTCGTCTTCAACAACGGCAACTACTTATCCAACAGCATCTAGCTTCTTCGCATTTGCAACATAATTCAATGGGGCTGAATCCACAACAGTTATCTCAAATAGTACAGCAGCAAACACAGATGGGCCTTCCGCAGGTGCATCAACAGAAACAACAGCAGCAGCAACAACAGCAGCAGCAACAGCTTCCACAACAAGTATTTCATCAGCAGCAGTCACCAAGAATGGTGGGCCCCGGAGGCCAAAAAACAGTAAGTTTGACCGGATCACAGCCAGATGCTACTGCATCCGGAACAACTACACCAGGCGGAAGTTCAAGTCAAGGCACAGAAGCCAGCAATCAACTTCTTGGAAAGAGAAAAATACAGGATTTAGTATCACAGGTTCCAATGTTATATTTTCTTCATATTTTTCACTAAAATATTATGCAACATGCAATTACATTTAATCAAGGTTAGGAGGTGTTATTATATGTAGAGTTTAAATTTCTCCTGTGTAATTTAATGACTCAGAATGTCATTTGGGTGCAAATTCAAATAATATATATTTGATGTAGTTCTTAATGGGTACTAAATATGAAGGCTGAATTACATTTGAATGTTGCAGTTGGATGTAAATGGAAAACTGGCTCCTGAAGTCGAAGACCTTCTCTTAGAGATTGCTGATAACTTTATTGATTCGGTGAGACTCACTAATCCCTGCAATAAGTATCATGTGTTTGTCATAGGTGTTATGATTCATTGGTGTTGTTTCTTTGTCCTTGATGATGTTGCATTGAATAATTAGTTAGAGTTATATTTGGTGATACTAGACCATATAAATGGTCGGATAGCATGGCAGAATACCTGTTGTGTTTGTTATTTCAAGAGTGTCTTTTGTATGCCAGCTACCCCACTATTTTTTCTGGCTCTTCTTACTTCATTCTTATCTTCCTTTCTTTATTCCCTCTTTAAGTTTATTTTTTGTGGGTGGAGGAAGGTTGTGCCAACCTTTATTTGTCGTTGGAGCAATTGCCCATAATAATTGGAATCTTGCATTACAAATAAATGGAATTTGGACCATTCAGGAGGTTATTCAACATATAAGCTGTGATTACTTATAATATCAGCTCTCTATCTCGTTATACCTTCCCAAGTATGAAAGTGACTTATACTGTCTTCTGTATTTATATCTTTGCTTGGAAACCACCTCCCCACCCCCAACCCCCTTGTTTGGTGGGCGTGCAGTTTTTTTTTCCCCACTTTTAGCTTAAGTGCGAATTTTGACTCATTTATCCTTTTCAATTACGTTGATACTGTGAATTTTAAAGAATTGCTTCTTTGTAGCTAATTGTCATGACATTTTGCTTATTCCCTTGACATTCCACATGCTTATATGATATACTAAAGCTTGATGATAGCCTTGCTGAAACAGTAATTACACTTTCCCTTTTAAGCAATCCTGCATTCTGTAATGTAGGTTACAACATTTGCATGCACCCTGGCAAAGCACCGCAAGTCTTCAACTTTGGAAGCAAAAGATGTATTGCTGCATCTAGGTTGGTGTTGAATGCAGTGTTCTTTTTAGCTAGATGTTATTCATTTCTCTATAATAAATTGTAAATCATAGCTCATTTTTGGTCTATTTCATATTTGGAACTATATATATGTGTTCATTAACAGTTAAACCTTCCCAGACAGCCTAAAAGAAAGTTTTTCAATTAAAAACTGATGTTTTCCATCTCATTTTTGACATTATACAGATAAATGTCTTTATGTTATTACATATTTTAAAAAATTTACCAAAGAGAAGTGGGAGCAGGACAAGTTTGATTCCAGTTAAAATATGAATTGAGAGGCGTAGCTTGACAACGTTAAAGTTTTTCTCACCCACTGCAGTATCTTCCAGCAAAGAATGACTCCTTTTCTTATATTATTGTTTGCATTAAGCTCACGGAATGAATTATTTGCAGAGAAAAACTGGAAGTTGACTATTCCGGGGTTTTCAAGTGAGGAAAAGAAACACATTCCAGACCAAGTAAGCTTGTTCTCTCTGCTAAGTTTAGTTATTTTGTAGCATTTAGGGTGTGTTTTCAAACTCTACAAACAGCTTCCAGAATCATTGTTTTTTTTAAAGCTCTCTCAGCTTTTGGGGAAAAGTGATTCTGGAAGCTGCTTTGTAGGGTTTGAAAAGACACCCTTAGTCAAAAATGAAGATTTCACCTGTTGTTACTTTAACTCGTCTAAATCCACAAAGTACTGTTCATTACTAGTTCTGGATAAGGTTAAACTAAAACTTTCAAGCATTCATGTATCCATAGTTGCTTTTGTAGGGTAATCTAAGGGGTTTGAAAGGCCCAGCGGTTGGAATTTTCTGGCGCTACTTAGTCTTGAAAATGCAAAAGATTTCACCTGCGTGACATTAGGGTTTGAAAAAAAAAAATATTTTTTTATTTGTCAAATAACATCGAATAATAAAAAATACTATCTCGTCTTAATATTTAAGTGAATCACAAGGGTTTCAAGATTCACTTTTTAAAGTACTGTCTCTTTGAGGGATATAGATACAATAGTTTCTAATGGAAGATGAAGATGAGTTGGTTCACCAAGGTGAAAAACTAAAAGGTTTTAAGAAATTATCAAATGTTGTTTTTTCCATTCGCCATTAATAACTATGATGTATCCCAATTCAAAAGTTCTACGAATTTGCTGTTTGAAATATTGAAATGTCACTCCTTTCAAGTCATTGGAGTCATATAACTATGTAATACAATAGTAAGAATTTAATCACATGAGGTGAAGGATATACTCTGTTATTCAACTGAGCCATGCATGAAAGTACTTTCATCTAATTGAACTGCCTTGGAATGACATGCAGCAGCCGAGTGAAGTCCACAAAAAGCGTCTGGATGCAGTAAGTTGTATCTTATATTTCCCTAAACTGAAATTAAACCTAAATTCTTCTTGTATTATGAATGTGCTACTTGATATGAATTTTTTTACGCAGATACGTGGCTTGATGGAGCCCGTACAATCTGAGACGGATGGTGGCGCTAAGCAGATGGTGAGGCAGGGATCGAGCAACCAAGTTGGTCCAAACCAGATAATAAGAGCTTCTTCAAGTTCAGAGCAGTTGGTTTCACAATCTGGTGTGCCACAGATGCTGCAGCAGAATACCAGATTCTGATAGATACCAGTTCCCTCTATTTATAATTTTTTTTTTTTTTGTTTTCTGATAATCAGCATTCTTGAGGTTTGTCCTATGATCTAAAGATAACCTATAGTATATCTAAATGCTATGATGTGATGCTATCCTTTTTATTGACAAGTGTCATTGTATTATGATGTATAAGTTTATTACAATTGTAATGCAGAACTACTGGGTTTTTGGTCTTTTTTTCTTGCCTATTGTTTTTATTTGTGCCGTTTTTTTTTGGTCTTTTTTGTTTTTATGATGTACAAGTTTAGTACAATTGTTTTCTCTCACTCTCTTTCCAACATGTTGGCTCCCCACATGCGAGGAAAAGGAATTTAAATCGATTTTGCATTCAATAACTTTTGGGACGTTTATTGAAATAATTAAAGATATATATCAATGTTTCAATTTAGTCTCAGTATGTTTTTCAATTTGTCTTAATTTAGTCCCAAGACGTCAAGACCCGGTCAAACTACCCAAAAAAACGACGTCGTTTTAAGGGCGTGTGATACACGCCCTAATTTCGATCGAAATCTTGATTCAGATTGATTTGACACGCATGGCGCCACATGGGTAATAAATTGAATAAAATAAACTGAAAATCAAATTAAAAATTACAACTCATTAAAAAACAATTAAAAAGGACAAAATTAAAATTAAAATAAATTAAATTTCCAGATTTATTTTTAAATTTAAAAAAAAATAGCAAAATAAATTAAAAACCCCACGATTAATTCCTAAATGCTCCAAATCTCAATCCCTAATCGAAACCGAAAGGGGCACCTTCTTCCTCCACGAGAACTCCACCGACATCACAATCTCAGGGCCCGCCGCCGGAGCTGTAATTCCACCACCGCCTCCCTCAAACATGGGCAGCAAAGTTGGGTGCCCTACTAGGTTTCCTCTGGCTACATAGCCAGCGACGTCGTATGCTCAGATCCTGGCGGAGGCGGGCGCCCACGTCAACCATCACGACAACAACAACGGATTAACGGCGCTGCACATGGCCGTCGGGCATGTCAAACCCGAAGTGGTGAAATTGTTGATCGATTATGGAGTGGAAGTTGAAATTGGGGACGACACGGGGCGGACGCCGCTGCAATTTGTAGAGCGAGATCTGGAAATCGTCTCTGCAATTGCAGTTCACCAAGAAGATTAAGGTTGGAGAGCGTGATTAGAGTGCTGGAAGTAGGGGTGAGCAGAATATGGTAAAAACCGAAAAACCGAACCGAACCGAAATATAAATTCGGTTCGTTAAATTAGTTTTCGGTTCGGGATCGGTTTTGCATTTTAAAAAAATTGGTGTTCGGTTTTGGTTCGGTTTTTTTAGGTAAAAATATCTTAGAATCGACGAAATAAAACTTAATAATATATATATATATATATATATATATATATATATATATTTATTTATTTAATATATATATATATCCGAATTTTCGTGTTATTAAATGACTTAATTCAATAATGTTAAAATTTCGGTTTTTTTGGTTTTAAACCGAAACCGAACCGAAAAAATTCGGTTCGGTTTCAATCGGTTTTAGGCTTAAATGGTTCGGTTTCGGTGTATTATGGTGTGAAATTCGATTAATTGGTTCGATTAATTGATTTGGTTTTTCTAGAATGCTCACTTTAAATTTGGAAAGGCGATTTATGAGTTCGCGGAGGTTGGGAGATAATGCAAAAAAAAATGGGGAAAGGGAGAGTTTGGAGTATTTGGTGAAATGAAAAGATGGAGGGGAGAATTCATCGATTTGGGTCGCGAATTCGATTAGGGAGATTTGGTGGAGGATTAGGGTTCTTCAATTTGGGGGTGTTAGAGTTCTCGATTTTTTGCTTCTGATTGGGGGTGTATTGATTTAATTTTAATTTTGGGGTTGAGAAGTTTCCTGGAAACTTCATATATTCATTTAATTTTGTTTTATTTTATTGTATTATGATATTTTAATATATATATATTTATTTAATTTAAATTTAATTTATTTTTATTTGTAATAAATGATGTGTAATTATTTTTTCGTTTTTCATTTTTTATAATAGGTAAAATACACATGTGTCGTGCAACGTGTCCAAATCGATGCAAGTCAGCATTTTCGGCCAGAAATTAGGGGCGCGTGTGATACACGCCCCTAAAACGACGTCATTTTAGTGTAGTTTGACCGGTCTTCGGCGTCTTGGGACTAAATTGACACAAATTGAAAACATACATGACTAAATTGAAATATAAGATATATACGAGATCATTTCAATAAAAGTCCAAAGTTATTGGACCAAATCGATTTAAATCCCCCAGGAAAATATCAACCTAGAGTTCCTTTATGAGTAGAATCAATCAATTTCTTTATAATTAATTTTTTTAATATCCGCTAAAAAGTTGGAATGTTTTATTTTCCATCACAAATTAGAAGCATAATAAATAAATGACTTTTTTAAGTCTTGTATGTATCCTGGTGCACCGTGTGTTTATAGTGTATTTTAGAATTATACAATTTGTTATATTGAAATATGCAATTTATTTACACTGAACCGTCTAACTATTAATATGAAAAAATAGTTGCATGATATAGTGTAAATAAATTGTATTTTTCAAAGATAATAAGTTTCGATTTGTTAAAACGCATTATGAAATCTTGTGATCAAGACTCGAATATTATAAGACTTATTCTAAATAAATAGAAACAAATTTACCTAGAGTTTGTTCAGGTATTACTTAAAATCTTCAACCAAACAAGGCTTTTCGAACAAATTATTCGGAAAATTCTTTAAATAACATGCTTTATTTATCTTGATTTTTAAAAAAATCTTTACTTATACTGCCAATTGCCAAACAACATTCTTTAATTAAGTAAATTCTAGATAGTTAGAATTTAGAAACACGAATTATTCGTTAACAACGAACCCTTAGCAAATGGAAAATTGAAAAAAAAAAAAAAAAAAAAAAAGAGCACCAAATATATCTTTAAAGAAAAACAAATTACTACTATACGCATAGTATTACAAAATTAAACTCATTACAGGATCTGAATTTAAGTTGAAGAATTTCATAATATTAAAATTCAACTCCAAGTCAATGAATTATAGATGCGATTAATTAAAATCAAACAAAACCGGTTGATGCTGTACTTGAACAAACAAAAGTGTCGGCGACAAATTAATAAAGATTCCTCTTTGCTTACTCATACTCTCGCTGTATAATACTACAACTCCAAAACTTCAATCCAAACTGTAGATCCTACCCAATTCACCACTTAGCTGCAGCATTTCAGTTCTTGATCCATTTTCATTAACCAAATGATGAACCAAGATCAACCCGCCTCTAAATCATCAAAACCCAATTACTCCCTGAATCTGAAAACTTCCAGAAAAACCCCACTCTTTTCTGAAACCAAGAATCTTGATTTTTCCACATGGGCATCTGAGAACTCCCTCAAATTGTTCATGACCACTATCTTAACATTCACAGTTGCAGCATATTTCTTCTTTTTTCACAACTCGATAGCCGATTCAACTCCCCTGTTTTGCTCCCAGAATTCCCAACTTCTGCACAAACCTCAAAAACTCAAACTACCAAAGCCCAATTTCAACTCTGTGCACCCCATTTTAGATAAATCCTCACCCTACTCTTCGTTCAACTCAGAGCAGTGGATTATAGTCTCTGTTTCTGATTATACCTCGGAATCACTCCAAAGTCTTGTCAAAATTAAGGGATGGCAGGTTTTAGCTATAGGGAACTCCAAAACTCCTGATGATTGGAGCTTGAAGGGCTCAATATACTTGTCATTAGATCAGCAATCAAATTTAGGGTTTAGGGTGGTGGATTACTTGCCTTTTGAATCTTATGTTAGGAAGAGTGTGGGGTATCTTTTCGCCATCCAACACGGTGCAAGGAGGATTTTTGATGCAGATGATAGAGGGGAAGTGATTGGTGGGGATCTTGGGAAGCATTTTGATTTGGATTTGGATAGTGTAGAAGTAAAGGAGCAGAGGATTTTCCAGTATGGTAGTGGGATTTCGAATCGAACGGTGGTGAATCCTTATGTGCATTTTGGGCAGAGGTCAGTTTGGCCTAGAGGGCTGCCTTTGGAAAATGTTGGTGAAGTTGGTCATGAGGAGTTGTATTCTGAAGTTTTAGGAGGAAAGCAATACATACAACAGGGTGTATCTAATGGTTTGCCTGATGTAGATTCAGTTTTTTACTCCACTAGGAAGGTGGGTTCAGAGGCTTTTGACATAAGGTTTGATGATCAAGCACCAAAAGTTGCAGCATCCAAAGGTATAATGGTACCATTGAATTCATTTAACACATTGTTTCATTATGATGCATTTTGGTCTTTGATGCTTCCTGTGTCTGTATCCACTATGGCTTCTGATGTCTTGAGAGGCTATTTGGCACAGAGGCTATTGTGGGATATTGGTGGTTTTGTTGTAGTTTATCCTCCTACAATTCATAGGCTAGATAAAACCGAAACATACCCTTTCATAGAAGAGAAAGATCTTCACGTGAATGTAGGCCGTTTGATAAAGTTCTTGAATGCTTGGAGATCTGAAAAGACAAGTTTGTTTGAGAAAATGATTGATTTAAGTTACTCAATTGAAGAAGAAGGCTTTTGGAATGAGAATGATGTGAAATTCACTGTAGCATGGTTAGAGGACTTGATTGCAGTTGGATATTTACAACCAAGATTAGACATGGATAGTATGGTAACTACTAATGTTGGCCTTAGTGATGATAGGAAAGAATTTGTGCCTCGAAAATTGCCTTCGAAGCATCTTGGGGTCGAGGAATCAGGATCGGTTAATTATGAAATAGGGAACCTTATTCGATGGAGGAGGAATTTCGGGGATGTTGTGTTGATTATGTTTGTTAGTGGGCCTGTGGATAAAACTGGTTTAGAGTGGAGATTGCTTTACGGTAGAATATTCAAAACAGTGGTTATTTTGTCAACACAAGCTGATGCAGATCTTGCAGTTGAGGAAGGGCAGATGGATCGAATATACAAGTATGTTTTTCCAATTCATGCTTTTATATGTTTTACACATCTGTTGTGTTTGGATTGTTCACTTGCTATATCTGAAGGTCTCTCTCTCTCTCTCTGTGAATACATTTGTGAATTGGATATTGTATGCTTATAAACTGCTCAGTTTTCAGGTAGAGAGTCATCCTATATTTCATCATTTAAGCATGCCTATCTTGTCGTATTTAATTTGTTAAAATCCTAAATCTTGACTTGGACTTCTTTTGAAACGTCTCTTGAGCAAAAAAATCAAGTTAACAGATAAATATCAAGAATAGGCTACCTTGCCTTCTGTTTTAAGTAATTTTATGTTCCTTTTTTCCAGATAAATACAATATTTGCATCACTAAATCTGCTATTTTATGCTTTTATATAATCTGATTTCAAGTTGCGAATACTAACCAACAAAATAAAGCTATGAACTTGAAATTCTGGGGATCATAACTTTGAACCGGATAAGTAGAAGAATGAAGAACAATTTTCTCAGTCTGTACATATAGAAGCCGAAAGTATAACGGCCAGTATTCTAAAGCTGAACATATAAGCACTCTTGAAAATTGAATTAATGAGTAATAAATGAAGTTAAAACGGTCATATATAAGAGAGCAATTATACGATCAATACTCATAAAGTTTCTGGTTCAACTACGCTCCATTTTTTATTATGTCCAAGTATTTTTTTGTTCGGCTGACTTGACATATCTCCTTGACAAAAACTTGTATACACCAGGTGTACTGTGCAACATAGGTGTACTTTTAAATGATATTAGGTGTTTTGACTGAAAAGTATAAGTTGTATACAGTTGCACCGTACAACTGGTGTACAATTAGTGTTACTCTACTATTTTATTGCATGCATCATCATATATATCAACATGTCTATTCACACTCACTTCAATTGCCACAGGTACCTACCCAAAGTGTTCAGTAGGTTTAACAACACACGAGGCTTTTTGTTTCTGCACGACAGCACAATTTTAAACTACTGGAGCTTGTCACAAGCCGACAAGTCTAAGTTGTGGATTGCCAACAAGGTATTACGATACATTCACTATCTATATTTTGAAATTGTTACTCTCTTTCTTGGTCTAACAAGAGTAGTACAGGTACCTACATTGGTTGATCGTAAAGACACGACATGGTTTACCAAACAAGCTGACATGGTAAATAAAGTTGTCGGGACAATGCCAGCTCATCTGCAGGTTAACTACAAGGAGAGTAGTCCCAGTCAGCAGATCCTGGCTCTGTGTGGTTCTGAGGTTTTCTATATTCCAGAGAGGCTCGTTTCTGATTTTGTTGATCTCGTTGATTTAGTGGGTGATCTTGAAATCCACCACAAGGTCGCAGTGCCTATGTTTTTCATGGCAATGGATTTACCACAAAATTTTGACCCTATTCTTAACAACATGATCTACAAGACAAACACACCATTGTCGACGAGCTCCTCTGGTTTCTACTCTGCTCAGCCACCGGCTGTATTTCCGATTAATGTTTCCAGTGAATCGGATTTTGTAAAGCTGATAAGGCTCATGGCAGCAGGTGATCCCCTTCTTATGGAGCTTTTTTGAGATAGATAATATCAACAGTGTCGAAATGTATAAAGGAATATATTATATGTGCACTCATAATTTTCATTCTTACCTTAGTTTGGTATGTATTCCCTGTAAATTTAATTCATTCCAGACCACATGTTCATTTTTGGTGTATGTGTGTTTTATTTGTGGTATTCATTTTATCTCAAGATACAAGGCTTATGCCCTGATTTAGAGGTGGGATGTATCCCCTCAAAAAAAAAAATCCATTTTTATTGATTTTTATTTTTTAAATTGTTAGCTTGATGTTGAAAAACACTACTTTCTCTCTGTCCACCAATTTTATTATTGATGTGGTGGACACATATATTAAGAAAAATATAAATAAAATAGATAATAGAGTATTATTGGGTTCATTTATAAATAAAATGATTGTTTGTGAGTGAAGTAAAATGATATTTGAAATAATTAAGTGATAGTTGTGTGATAAAGATAAAGTAACTTTTTTTATAAAAGGAGTGTATAAAATTGATGGACGAACGAATAAGGCAATTGTGTATAAAATTGATGGACAAATAATATAATTTTGCTTGCTGGATTCAACGTACACCCAAATGAAAAGAGGTCCAGAAATATATAAACAGTCCATTAACCAAGACAGATACTACACTTATAATGTTCTATTCCTAATTCTATTGGAAAAATTTGTGAATGAACTCATGACATTTTGATTTAATCAAGATTTTTAAATTTGTATTATATCATACACTACCTATGTTTTTACAATACAATACACGGAACATTTTATTGACAATTTACGTAACATGGTGTCTTGAATGCCACATCATATATCAAATTGCAAAAAGTAAAAATGTAATGCATGATGTTGTAAAAACTTAAAAAAGAGTTTTTATTTTGTAGTATTAGATTTGAGTTTTCTGCTCAATCCCGTGATAATTATATTACTCTATTGTCAATCGCTGCTTATTCTGATTGTTGCGGCCTATGATTTCTCTCTTTAGTTGAGACCTTTTGATTCATCTCCGAATTGAAAGTCTTTTGTTTAATATATTTTTTGAGTTGAGAGTTTGATCAAATCAAATCAAATCAGAGAAATAGTATTGATTGTCTTGTGAGTGTGGTGGATCAACGAGGGAACAATCAATAATAAGAGATGCTATCAGTGATTATATGATGAAGATATCTTGCAAAGCTATACTAAAACAGCTTACTCATTACATAATTTGTCTTATTCGTAAAAAGTCAATGATTTGGGTTATCATTTTGCTTGGACATTTGGGTTATTTTCAAGTCCTCGTTATTAGGTCAGTTGTTAATGACCTTCCCAATATTAATTGCTTTTGCATTTAAATTTTAAGTTATAAGTTTGTTGTTTGTTTAAAAAAAAAAACTTAAAAAGAGCTGATTAAAAAAAAAATTCTCAGAAATATAGTGCAATTTACCTTATTTATATTACAAGTTTTAATGTTTGATTGTTTTCCATTTTCCAAAAAAAAAAAAAAACAAGAACAGCCAATAAGAGCAAATATTAAACACCGGTAGAAATGGGGGACATTTGAGGGGTATTATCGTCTCATCCTAGGTGAAATATTTGTGGTAGAGTTTGGTTGCTATGGCAACAGCATCTCCCTGGGCTTTTACTGGGTAAAGCTCTACACCTTGTTGCCACTTATTTGAGAATGCAATCCACTCTTTTCTCCATTCCTCCACCTTAAACTCCTCGTTTTCGTTTAAGCTTTTCAGCAACCGCGTAAAATACATTGATGCCCTTGGAAGATAGTATTCTTCCAACAGTCCACTCCAAAACTTATTTGCTGAGAAAAGGTGATGATCATGATCAAAAGCTCAAGGTGCAAACAAGAAAGAATTCGTCAACTTACCATAATCATGAAGTTGGCTCTGCTTGTTCTTTGTATTGTCGTACCACATTGTAACTTGTGTCCTTGCGTTCCACTCGTACTACATCCATCATAGATCGGTTCAATAAGGACAAATTACAAATCTATCCTTGAGGTTTAGCCTAATCACCAAAGAGGGGGATAAAAGAAAAACCATCTCACCTGTTTCCTCTCATCTGCGTTCAATGCTAGTCCTTTTGCACTTGCAAGCCAAGTGCCTAGAAGGAAATTATCATCCGCAGCAAGAAGCTCGTCTATGTCTTTGATGAGCTGTAGGAACTTCATGGAATGGAAACTTAAAGCTTGTGCATCCTTATCCCAGAAAGCATGTATTGCTTTCAAATATACCTCATTTGCAAGCTTTGAGAGCGACTGCCTAGCTAAGTCCACCAAATCATACCTGTAACAAATGCAATTCTCAGCATGTCAATTTAGCATAAATATACCTCAAATGAGTAAAAATACTCCAAAGGAAAAACAAACTGTTTGTTAATTTTAGAATTTAGAAAGTTTACCTGTAGGTAGGAAGTTGAGAAAGTTCATTACCAGCATCGAGGAATAGTTTTAAGGCACTGATAGAATCGCGATTGTGATACCATAAATGAGGTTGAGGCAAGGCAGAGCTTGTTTCATGGAGAAAGAACCTTCTCTTTGGTTGTGAACCCACAAATCTATGCCTCTGAAGAAATTTGGGCACACCAAGTTTGCTATTTACAGATGGATCCCAATCAGGAAACTTTACTATGTAGTCGGTGTTATGGTCCTACAAGAATTAGATTTTGAAACAAAATATTTTCAGTCAATTAGTGGAAAGCTAGCCAGTTTGTCATTTTTTCACCTAGAAAACATAAATATACAAGCTTTATCTGGTATTAATCACAAATTAACATACCGCGATACCATCCGTGCAGTTATATATCGAGCGATGAAGAACTTTCCATGCAGTCTCAACTTGATTAACAGATTTACCATATCGTCTGCGAGAGTAGGTTGTCAGCCATTCCTGAAATTACGTTGAGCATTCCAAAGTGAGGAATGTTAAGCAGCTGATAAAATGAAAAAACGGTAAAGAATGTCCTAAATTGAAATACCTCACGAAAAGCACTATTGTCATGTTACAGAAAAAGCTTAATGAAATTACGTTGAGCATTCCAAAGTGAGGAATGTTAAGCAGCTGATAAAATGAAAAAACGGCGAAGAATGTCCTAAATTGAAATACCTCACGAAAAGCACTATTGTCAGGTTACAGAAAAAGCTTAATGCTAGTGGTGTTGAAGCTCTGAAACACTACTAAAGCTTAAAGTGCCAGGCCTGACTAGTACATTCATTTGCTGGCTTTAATTTTCTACTCAAAAAGCATAATTATCTTCACTCGGAAGGCATGTGTTTCATTTATTAACATTTATACATCTATATAATTAATAACTGATGCATGCATAAAAATTTAAGCAGCGAGAAGAGGAGAGCTTCAGAAATGGAACATGAGTTGGATTTCTCTTCTAAGGTCACTGTAGTAGCTAATTTCTATGCAATTATGATGAGCAGCACTTATTCTGACTGGTAAGACAAGTACATTTTTATTTTACCTCAAGTTTCAAAGGATCGCTTCGAAATGCCATTTCAGACATGAGCTCAAACACAACAGGATTGTGTTCTATCCCTTCCATGCACATGCCAACACCAATCTGTTCTGCAAGAAGATAGTGAGAATACCTAACTGAAAAATAGAAGCTACAAGAAAGAAAACTACACCATATAAAGACAATAAACATTTATTTGAGCAACACTCACCCAATTTGACTAAAAAAATCAACCAAACTGTTTTTCATATTTTATCGCAAATCATAGAAAAAAGTGGTCAAAAGATATTAGTTCATGTGATGAAAAGTATCAACTCATATGATGAAAAGTATTTGTTGTATATTAAAGAAGTACTTATATTGTTCAGTCTACAAATTAATATTTTCTTTTGTATTAACTACTCCCTCCGTCCCATACTTAATGGAACTCCTACTGTTCATGAGAATTTTTTGATAAAGTGATAAAGTGTTGGGGGTAGAAAGGGGAAATCAACTTTATTGAAGAGTAGAATAATATTTATTAAAGGTGATAAAGTGATAAAGTGTTGAGGGTATGAGAGAGTGGCATATGGTAAATAAGTGGGTGTTTGAACTTTGACGGGTGTGAGTTAAAGTGGGTATTTCCATTCTAGGAAATGTTACATTAAGTTTGGGACCAAAAAAATGAAAAGAGTTCCATTAAGTATGAGACGGAGGGAGTAATACCTTACTTCATATGAACTAATACTCATTTTATATTTCAGCCTTTTGTGAATAAGTCAAACTTGGTCAAAATCGAGTCAAACTTTTTTAGTACAAAAGCATGTCCAAGATACAGAATCATAGCAGAAAGAACTTACCATTGTAGAGTTCTTGCTGAGTCGAGCATCAACTGGGCCTGATGCCACTGCATCTAATACACCATACATCTCAATATTTCCACCAAAGTTATGCAGCATACACCTGTTGCATACTACAAGTTACTGAACAATAATCACAACTTTGAATTGAATCTAAGAAGTTGATGGATGAAAGAAGTCCTTAAGTAGCTTTTGCAGTAAAGCACACTGAGTCAGTTACATACCATATATATGGAGTATGGTAGAATTGTGAAGAAGACTTCCAAATTGGTTTGACCTCCGCAAATAGATCAAGCACTATCATCTTCCCAAATGGAACAGAATGTAGAAGTGCCTGCCACAAATAAACTGGGTTAGCAATGCCATTCAGCTTCATAAAAGTGAACATGCGTGATTTAAGTACAGTCATTGGCCAGAAGACTTTCATACCTTCATCTGTGGAGGCTTCCAAAATGATGAATCTGAATAGAATAGCCAACCCTGGAAATGGATCAAATGGTCAATTACTGAGCAGCATATCCAGTTGGTTATTATACCAGAGATTGTTGAATACAAGAACACATATCAGCAAGCTAAGCTGAAGAAACATTCCCACTCAGTCCATTATATCTTTCACAAATTTTATCGCAAAAAATCTAAAAGTATAATTTTTACAGAGTTCATGATAAACCTTGAATGTCAAATCTCCAATTAACATATCCACAAAGTCAAGCATGTAATTTCCAAAAATATATAGTACTAAAGTTTTATCATAGCAAGGTTAGCTTCATGGACCTGCATTAGCCACACTGCATTTTTGTTGCCTTTCGACATTGCCGTATATACTGCAGAGCCAACAGATGAGATGTATGTCGGGTCACTGGTAGGTGGAGTGTTCTCATTGAATGTATCACTGCAACCACAACATATTCCTCATCAGAGGTGGGGGGTTGGAGATTTTTCATAGGTATTCATGCATGCTTGTCTACCTGGTTCTAAATCGATATATATGAATAAGTAAATCTTCCAAAATCAGATTACACAAAGAGTTATTCAAGGACTAGTAATAAAAAGCTCAACGTGCCGACCAACTACAGATGTAGACCTCTTTCCATAACAAATAATTATAAGAATGAGGTACCAAATTATAATCTGGGTCACACAAAATGTATAAGCTTAACCTCTCCCAATAATTATATGCAATAAAATTCAACAAATAATTAAATAGATTACAAGAAAAGTACCAGCTGTAAATGTCTGTGACATCTCCATATTCTGTACAAATGTATGAAGAGGAAAATTAATGGATGTTAACAAGAGATAAGGCATATTAGAGAAAAAATTGGAAGATGATCAAATCATTAAAAAGAGAGTTAGCAGAAGGAACCTAAAGATCAAGAACGAAAAAAAAAGCTAGGATCTAGTGTTAACATATAGGCATTTCGATTAGGGGTCTAACATCATGGTATTAAAAGTAAGCAAATGAAAGGTGATCAAATCTCACGGGCACACTTTATCCACATTTCTCACGTTCAGCTTTACTACAAAATAATCCACCAGCACATGATGGGGAGTGTTGAGGCAACTAAATTAAATGCTAAATTCTTCTTCTTGAATAAAAATATTTAGATCACGAAATAGTCTCCTCATTCATTTCATTCAATAAATTACATTTGTATTATTTTTCTTTATTGGATACTCAGCTTCTTGCAAGAAGTCATACATTTTAAACAAAAAACAAAAATGATGTAAGCATAATTTACCTTTAATTTGTTGTTTTATGAATGCTTCTCCAATCTCAGTAAATAAAGAATCAGAAGGATCTAGAAGATATGTGCAACACCATCGTTGATTGCCATCAACAGTGTTCCTATAATTAAAGGAAACAAAAAAGTTCCATAATAAATATAATGAGTAACATACACTTTCCACTATGTAACTCGAAATGAATCCTAGAAATATATAATCAATATTAATTCAATCTTATAAGGAGAGAAAAGGCACAAATTATTAACAATAATAATAATAGTAATAATAATTATTATTATTATAATGAAGGGCGGTGAAGTGGAACTTGATAAACAGTAGCAAAGCAAGTCAAAAGGTAAAAAAATACCAGTCCCCAAGTCTGCTTATGTTTGCTGAGGGAAATTTTGCTTTTAGTGCAGCTGGAACATTCCCAGAAAATGATGGAAGAACTATCAAGAAGAGACCATTTTTGGTATATCAGTAAAAGTCAGGTGAAGAAAAAGAAGGAAAAATAGGAATTACCATATTTTCAGTTCTTCTGCTAAATTATTCAAGTAACCACGAGACTGCATATATATAGATAAATGGAAGAAAGCAAGAAAGGAAAAATGCATATATGAATATGAAGCTGAACCATACCTGGGGTCATCCCAAGCTCTACAACTCGAGATAATATTTTCTTTTGCAACATCAATTGTGTGTCTAACCAATTTTGAGTCAAGGGCCCACCCCATCTGCAATATAAATCGTATTGGAGCTAAGCCTCTGGACTATTGAAAAGAGAGTAAAAGGCAGAAATAAACATACTTGACAATTTTTTCAAGAGTTAAAATTGTGTGATCCCAAATTTATCTTTTATCATTCCCTGACAACTAACACGGAGATAGGTAGGACAAGATTTAGCATTTGATATGTGGAAGAGTTGCCTGCCTCAAAAAATAAAATAATTCTTGAGAGAACGATCTAGAAGATGCAACAATCAACGCAATTGACTAACAAAAGATTGAAAAGAAAAAAAGACAATAGACTGATATTCTTATTTAGCTTCTCTAACAATTGTCTTACAGCTTGTGCATAGCTACTCTAAGAATCGACAATAGAACAAATTTAAAAATAACAATGAAGGCTAGAAATGCAAAAGGAAGAAACAAGCAGACCCATGTAAGTTGCCCATACGTGCCCAAGCAAGAAATGCAGGTCCACCAAAGAAATTATCTAAATGCTGCTTAGTGATATTAAATTCCTGCAATCAGAAAACAAAAATCATAATCATAGACATAAAGTTCTATAATATTATAAAATCAGGGCATTAACTAACACAACAAACGTGCTCATGAGTTAACTGGGTGGAAGTTTCCTGCAATCACTTACTACTACTTAGATGATATGCATTCACTCATCAAATTTAATATTGCATTATGGTTTTCTTTAAGCACAGACTGGAGCAACACATAGATCTAGCTAATTTACCATCGCGAGTATCAGTGAACAGAAGAACTTAAGAAGAATGTTCACTGTTCCAAATATGTACATTATGTGAGACATTTGGTCAATTTCAAAGATATAGCAAGACTAGAAGTAATAAAGGATCAAAGGGGTAAAACATGAAGAATCCATTAAGGGGGCTGGGGGGCAAATAAGTAACTGTCAGACTAAGCACATAAGTAACGAAGTTCCACAAGAAAATAGCACATAAAAAAAATTCTCAATAAGTTGGTAAATCATTCTCTTAATCAATTAATTCTGCAAAATCCAGGATGTATTTGACTAGGACATTAATTGAGAAACTAGATTGATAAAATAAACAAGTTTTAAACAGATACCGAAAACATACTGCAAAAACTTTTTGCCAAATAGATTCCTGTCCTGTGAATGTCAGAGGAAGATTAATTCCTTGAAGTGCCATCCAATCAATTTCTTTCTCCCACCTTTCCCAATCCCACCAAACATAGGAATCTGCAAATGGTCAATTGTACTCTGCTAAGCTATTGACAGCATAGAAGTGAAGAATCACTGAGAATAAAAGAAACTATTGCATATTTGAAACTAATTATGCATCTTAGAGTAATGAAAGAGTAACATCGGTGTATGTGTGTGTGCATTATATTTGAGAAAGGTACCTACACTATCAAATCACAAATGATAAAGGAAATTCATACAGCTAGATGTGACAACATTTTGGTAATAGTTCCATGGAACTGAACGTTTAATGATCACGCCCCCGTCTTCCACTGGAGGAAGTGATCCTGGTTCCGGAACTGAACCAAGTTGTGCACCACCGGTCTTGTCCCAAGATACATGAGCTCCAGACCAGTATTTTAAATACCAGTGAAGTCCTGAAGTGATATCAACTGCTGTAGTCCCTTTTATTCTGGGTGGAAAAAAAAAACAGAAAAATGCTTTGTTAAGGTCACTAAAGATATTTGTCCCTTGGCAATTAAGTAGAATACATATCAAATTTAGAAAATATCAGCATTCAGCACAAGATTTTATAATAGAATTTCATAATCTATCACTCTGCCTCTATGTTATCCCATTATGCCACCGCATATGAAAGGATAAATTCTAGAGCTCCTCCAACATTGCAAAAACAAATCTCCAAAACAATGTATAGGCAAGGCAGGCTCTCTGCTCAGTGCCGATTAGTTTTGAGTTTAATGAATTGAAAGATAGAGTAAGCAAGTGTCACAATAATACAATATTAAATCTCTCATTGTTTTTTTGAAATCTCTGCTAGTGCTAGCATATTAGAAATCATATATGCTATGTCTGGGATGACGTGTTAGAGACATTAAGATAGTAAACATTACCTTTTTTAACAGCTACAGATAAAACTTTATATTATGCATAAGCACAAGAACATGAGAGTGAGTTGCTATAAAGATGTTATACTATTCAAAATAGATAGCAAGCCATTTTTATCAATTACATTTTCAGTATTTTATACTTTTGACTATCAGCACAATATTGTCTAGGAATGAGGAAAATCACTCAAAGAGAACAAAAGTCAAGCTCAGTTTCACTTTATTGAAAATATCAGCAAAATCTAACTACAATCAGAAATATGGAAAGTATTTACATGGTATGAACCTCGAGAAAATGGTCGAGAATAATCTGTACCTACATTATTTCAGCTGAATCTCTACTTGAACTCTTGTAATTGCTAATTTGAAAGCAGCTATTTCCACCACAGACATCCTAATATTTCAGATCAGTTACAAATCGCTTGAAAATATAGAGAAAATACATGTGTATTCAGCAAAAAAGAGCAATTTAGATCAAAATATAGATACGAGGATTCAAGACATTTTGCAAGTAGTTTGTCGTGGGGGAGGGGGAGTGAGAGAACATTCTCACAAACAAAAAAAACAAACGAAACCCTCATCTCACATTCACATGTAAAATCAGCAGGAGAAAAGAATTATCCATATGACTTTTACCTTTTCAAAACGAGACAGCATTGTTACTCTAAAAAAAAACTAAAAAAGGGTAACATAATCAACATCACAGTATCATTCTATTAGAAACAAGAAATTGGAACGAGTGTTTGAAGAAAATAACAAGACACGGCAAGTAAATGCCAATCGTACATGGGGTCACCCTTAAAAAAAGAGAGTTATATCGTCAAAAAGATTTCACTGAAACTAGTTTGTATAGTCCAAAAGTCCCATAGAATCAACATAATCAAAATCCAAAGATTTACATGGTACTTTTTCTTTACTCCGTTCTTTAAAAGCGAAGTGTATTCTCTCTAATACCGTTAAATTAAAGAGGCCTACTTATCATAAAGGAATCAAGATACCTAGAAAGAAAACTCCAAGAAACTGATGCGTAAACTAAACGCTAACTCGATAATGAATATCAAAACTAATAAACCCAAAAAAAAAAAAAACCCAAATTCGAAAATTCCAAGAAACTTATCTATGATAATACCTGTGAAACAATCTTGAACTCAAAACTGGACAAATGGGTTGAAAGCAGTCTCCGAAGAACACCTTTGGCCGCAGATTCTTGTTCTGATGGAGATGGTTTCTTGGCGTTCAAACGGTTCACTAAAGATTGTATAGCTTCTGATTCTTGAGTTGAATATGATGCACACAGTGAGAATAAGAGTGAAATTGTTATAAACAAGAACTTGGATTTCTTGCTGGGTTTCATGTTTACTGATAATTAACTGCAAAAAAAAAAAACTTGTTTCTTCCGATTTAAAGGTGAGAGTGGGCTTAAAAATTGATGAAATTTGATCGTTGCGAATATTAAGTTAGAAGGGTCTTCCAAGAAAGTCAAGAACAGTGGATATGCCAAGCTGTCTTTTCTTCTTGTCCTTTTTATTTCCGTTTATTTATTAGTTGGCATATTACCATAAGCAAATATATATAGGTGGAATTACAGCGGTATTGTAAATTCAGTTGAATATTTCTAGATTTTTTTAAAAGAAAAGTTCAAAATTATGATTGTACATCATGAACAGGGTTAGAAAACGTGTTGTATAGTGTTAGAAAAACATTATCTTAATAAAAATATTATTCCTCCGTCCTCAATAAATATGCTCATTGAGAGTTTGACACAGGTATTAAGAAAAATTATTATTTAAATACAAAAAGTATTAAAGCATTATTGTAGATCAACAACCTGCTAATTAAAGTGGAAAAAAGTTTTAACAATTAAACACTCCCTCCAATTTAAAATAGGAGGGAAATCTGAAATTTAAACAGCTGCCTGAAATCATTACTGCGGACCTACTGCACAACCTAATAAAGATGGGTTTGATGTGATCAAAAAATTTAAATTCCCCCCAACGCTAAAATTTAACTTTCCCACCTAATTCTACTACCATAAATATACAATTACTAACATTAAAGATGCAGTTGCAACTTCTTCTTCTTCACCAACACCGCCTTTAATACTCCACCACAATGAGAACTAAGAAGCAAAATTTGACATCTGCATTGAAGACAAAAGTTGCACAACTGTTGTTGAAAGACTCCAAAGGTGGGGTACTCAAAAGGGGCAAAATCAAAGAGATTCTTTGAACTCCCAGCATTTCAGGAAGGTCGGTCACCTCCATTTAAACCGCAACAAGAAAAAAAAATGAGTGAAGGTGGAGCTATCTTATTTGAAGAAACAAAATGGTCAAAGCATAAAGATGGAGCAAAATTTGGATATGGAAAAAAATGAAGAGTATACCTTTTCGAAAGAGAAGTACAATCGGAAGATTAGCCAAGGATTGGATATGAAAGCAAAGAGTGTAGTGGGGAGATGGGTTAAAAAGTGGGCTAATCAAAGCACGCACAAACGCTTATAAAACCTACTTTAACAATTTGAAAATAAATTCATTAGGGTTAAAGTTCAGTTTAAGTTCATTGCAATATGATAGAGCACTCAACATAGTGAAGTTCAAACCTATGCACAACACAGTTCATATTGATGAAAATTGGTTTTATATCACAAAGGAATGTGAGAGATACTACTTGATTCCCGATGAAGAAGAACCATATAGATCATGCAAGAGCAAGAGATTCATCACAAAATTGATGTTCATGAGTGAAGTGGCTAGACCACAATATTCAAGTGGTGGAGAGCTTGTTTTTTATGGGAAAATTGGTATATTTCCCTTCATAACAAAAGAGCCAGCCAAGAGAAACAACAAGAATAGAGTTAAAGGCACATTGGAGACCAAAGCTGTAGAGTCAATTACCAAAGAAGTCATAAAGGGCTGCATAATCAACCAGGTACACAAATATACATGCACTATCAGAAAATTTTCATCATATAGTGTTTTATTTGTTGGTTGCATTATTGTTTTTCAGATTTTACCAGCAATAAAGTCCAAATGGCCACCAAATGCAAGCAAGGATATATTTATTTAACAGGACAATGCCAAGCCACATATGAACAACAATGATACTGACTTCAGAGCTGCTGCAAGCTCAGATGGATTCAATATCAATCTAGTTTGTCAGCCAGCTAACTCACCTGATACCAACATTAATGACTTGGGGTTCTTTAGTTCAATACAAAGTTTGCAAGAGGAGACAACTTCTTATAGTGTGGATGATCTTGTTACTAATGTTATTGTTGCATATGAAAAACTAACAGACATCACATTGAATAATGTTTTTGTCAGTTTACAGGCTTGCATGATTGAGATAATGAATTTGAAGGGTCATAACGCCTACAAAATTCCCCATATGAACAAGGCAAGGTTGTTAAGAGAAAAAAAGACTACCAGATTGTCTACAAGTTGATGAGTTAATAGTCAAAGAAGCCATGGACTATTTAAGACAGCCAGGGAATGACATAGTGTCATCATATCAAGTGGACACTCTAGTAGCAGATTTGATGTGGCTAGCTTGATTGAAAATGTTTACAGCATAAACTTTGAACACATGGTGTTATGTTTAAGTAGTAAACATGTACATTGAGCCTTTTTGTGTGCTTTGGCTATCAGATGTAATAGTAATGCGTATTTTTTTCATGTTTAGAGCATAAACATTGGGCAGATAGTGCCATGTTTATGTTGTAAACTTAGATGGGTCAATCTTTTTGTACTTTTTGGACTCTCAAGTTATAAACGAATGGATGTTTTAGTTTATTTTTCATCACTAATTCACATTTGTCATCATGCTCATAGCAACAAATCAGGAATATACTCACATTGGTGGTTGTAAACCATTCACAACAACAAATCAGCAACAAACAAGACATCATAGGAATCCCTCAGTAATAATTTAACCAAGAACATTCAATTTAGAGCACCATAGGGTCAAATTTTAAGAATTTAGCCTCCAAAACTAGGAATATATTCATAGTGGTGGCTGTAAACAAATCACTACAGCAAATCAGCAACAAACAAGACATCATAGGGATCCCTCAGTAATAATTTAACAAAGAACATTCAATTTAGAGCACCATAGGGTCAAAATTTAAGAATTTAGACTCCAAAACTAGGAATATATTCATAGTGGTGGCTGTAAACAAATCACTATAGCAAATCAGCAACAAACAAGACATCATAGGGATTCCTCAGTAATAATTTAACCAAGAACATTCAATTTAGAGTACCATAGGGTCAAAATTTAAGAATTTAGCCTCCAAAATTAGGAAAATATTCATAGTGGTGGCGGTAAACAAATCACTACAGCAAATCAACAACAAACAAGACATCATAGGGATCCCTCAGTAACAATTTAACCAAGAACATTCAATTTAGAGCACAATAGGGTCAAAATTTAAGAATTTAGCCTCCAAAACTAGGAATATATTCATAGTGGTGGCTGTAAACAAATCACTACAGCAAATCAACAACAAACAAGACATCATAGGGATCTCTCAGTAACAATTTAACCAAGAACATTCAATTTAGAGCACCATAGGGTCAAAATTTAAGAATTTAGCCTCCAAAACTAGGAATATATTCATAGTGGTGGTTGTAAACAAATCACTACAGCAAATCAGCAACAAACAAGACATCATAGGGATCCCTCAGTAATAATTTAACCAAGAACATTCAATTTAGAGCACCATAGGGTCAAAATTTAAGAATTTAGCCTCCAAAACTAGAAATATATTCATAGTGGTGGCTGTAAACAAATCACTACAACAAATCAGCAACAAACAAGACATCATAGGGATCCCTCAGTAACAATTTAACCAAGAACATTCAATTTAGAGCACCATAGGGTCAAAATTTAAGAATTTAGCCTCCAAAACTAGGAATATATTCATAGTGGTGGCTGTAAACAAATCACTACAGCAAATCAGCAACAAACAAGGCATCATAGGGATCCCTAAGTAACAATTAACCAAGATCATTCAATTTAGAGCATCACAGAGTCAAAATTTAGGGAGTTAGCCTCCAAAACTAGGAATATATTCATAGTGGTGGTTGTAATTCATTCACAACAACAAATTAGACATCATAGGGATCCCTCAGTAACAATTTAACCAAGAACATTCAATTTAGAGTATAGTTTCAGAAAAGACCTTTCAAGGAGACATTTTCCGAGCGGAACCCATCTCAAGAAACAATCCACAACATGCAGACGAACATCGGGGCTTTCTGGTCCACCAAATTCTCCGAAAAATTTTGCATGATCGTCATTGTAAGGGCCACGGTTAGGAACAGGGCTTATGACCTCAACAGATTCAGGAAACATGGTTCCAAAATCGGGAGAATCGGGTACCACAATAACCTTATAACCTGGAGAATATAAAAAATCATGGTCAATTCTAATTTACCCATTTTTCCTTACCTTAAGCATTCTAATTTTCAGTTTTAGTTTCAAAGAAACACATAAGTCCATCTCACTTGACTTACATGAGCATGTATTACAATGTGGTGGAAGAATTTTGACCCCAACAGATTCAGGCAACACGATTTCAAAATTGAGAGAATCGAGGACCACAATATCATCATAACCTGGAAAATAGAAAAATTTATTGTCAATTCTCGGAATGCCCCATTAAATTGAGCACATATGCTTTACTTACAGGAGCATGCATTACTCCTATAATAAAAAATAGAGAGAACAAATTGTAAGCATCTTAGAACCGAAATTACAGGAGCATATTCGAACCAAAATAAATAAATTGTAAGCATCTTCGAACCAAAAAATTAACAGTGAGATTCATACGAGATAAATACAGAACTTTTTTAACACAGAATAATTAAAAAAAATTAGATTTATCAAACCTGGGGTATCGGGAACCGTCATGTTGAAAAACTCAGTCTCGGGCACCACCGTATCGACAATCTGGGAATCGGTCAACAAAGTGTCTTCGACACTCTCAGATTTCGAACAACACTTGAAAAAAAAAACCAACATCATCGAATATATGGGACTCTGAAGCAAAAGTGACTTCGACACTCTCAGATTTCGAACCACGGTGACAAATACACTGAATAACATCAAGATTTTGAGAATAGGGATAGAGAGAGAATTGGGATAGACGTGAGTCACCAACGTCCATCTTAGTGGTAGAGAAAGAGAGAGAATCGGGATAGACGCGAGCGGTGGATGCTAGGGTTTGTGGGGTGAGACCATGAGAGATGAACACAGAGAGAAAGAGAGATGAATGCGAGAGAGTAATAATGTGGGTGGGGTTTGGGTAGATTTAGTGGGTGTGTTAATTAATGTCAAACGGTGGTTTAGGATTTTTAATTGGAGTAGTTTAAGAATTAATGTAGGTAAATTGAGTGGCATATATTGTAAATAAGTGATGATAAAAAGGGTAGAAATTAAGGGGTGATGTATAGTGTTATTTCCTTAAAATGAATGGGCATACTTTTAAGGGACGGACAAATAAGGAAAGCGAGCATACTTTTTGGGGACGGAGTGAGTAGTATTAATTATTATAATTATATTAATAAAACAAGACTAGGTCTTGTATGCAACCGGGTGCATCGTACACTCATAGTGCATTTTAGAAGCATGCAATTTGTTATGAGTTTTTTGCCCTTTTGGTCCCACCAACCACACCATGTTTTCAATTTGGTACCACCTCTGTCAATGTAGTCCTGTAAGATTATTTTCGTCAATTTTAGTCCCACTGTTTAACTAAACTTGCAAATGTCGCCCCAAAAATTGACGGCCTCTAACGGGCAGGCGTTAAGTGGAAAACGGAGGTTGTTTAATACATAATTAAAATGTATTAAACTTTAATCTGTGTTAACAGATTAATTAAAAACTAAAACCAAAACTAACCTAAAACCAAACTTAAAACAAACTAACATACACACACAAAACACATAGTAAAAGGTGTTCGTCGGTGTTCGTTGTTTTGAGAGAAAAAAAGAGGGAAAATCACCAGAAAACCCTAAAATCCTAAAATCCCCAAAAAATCGATCGAGTTGGTCACAATCCAGTGCGCCCTCAATGTTGCGAATGAAGAATCTTGTTAAATATGGAGTTGTGGACTATGGTAAGTATCTATATTTTTTATTCGTATTCAATTTTTTGGGACTTTGTGTTGTTGGGTGTTCGGGTATAGTGATAAAAGTTCTTGGGCTTTCAATTTTCATTATTTATTAGGGTTTAGGGTTCGATTTTCAGTGGTCGGTGTTCGATTATAGTGATATTAGAGTTTAGTGTTCGATTTCTGTAATTTTTTGTTGTTTGCTGGGTGTTTGATGCTCGAGTTTAGTGCTCGAGCGCCTGGGTGTTGGGTGTTTGATTTTGTTGGGTGTTTAATTTTGGTCGAGTGGTTTCGCTCGACCTCACTTGGTCGAGCGCTTCTTGATGCCTGTATTTCCGCGCGCTCGAGCCGTATTGGTCGAGCGCCAGGCGCTCGACCTCTCTCTGCTAGCACCTCTCTTCACTCCAACTAATACTTTTCAGTATTTCCTTCATATTGTTAATGATTTGAATTATTCTTATTATTTCAGCTCAAAAGTTATTCTTATTAGGCTTTTACCCCCTCAAAGTGTACCATGGTGGAAAGACAAAGGATGAAGAACCATTTGAGTACATTGGAGGCACTGTGAGTGTGTTTGACTTTGTGGAGAAATTTAAATGCAATATTGATTATCTAGATAAACTGTGTGAACAATTAGGATATCTAGGTAAGAAGGTTTATTATGGGAGGTGGAAGGATGATAGAGTTCATTTAGTTGTGAGTCAAGCTGATATATATAAGTGTTTTAATGCCAATGTGAAAAAAGAAGTAACATTGTGGTTGGAGACAGATAAACCACAAGAGATCACAATTGTAAATGAAGATGAGGTATGGGGGGAGGTAGAGTTTTACACTGAGGATGGGGTACTGAAATTGAAAACTGTGGATGTAAAAATACATAAACCACCAGGAATGCTATTAGCTATTGAGAAGGATGTTAGGCAGTTTACTGAAATTCAAGTGGAGGCGATGAAGGATGGTGAACTATTTACTGAAGTTATGGGTGAAAATGATGTTGTGTGTCAAACTGGTGTTGAAGAGGAGAATGAGTATGAGGAGGGAGCAAACATGTTTGAAACTGAGGATGAAGAGGACAATCACACTGAGGGAGCGAAGTTGATTGAGAATGATGAATTTTGGGAGATGAATGCATGGAAGCCTCAACCTGAAGAACCTAAAGTGGCTCCAAATGAAGATGTGATAGTCACTGAAGTAGCTCCAAATGAAAATGATGAATCTGAAATTGGTCTAAATCAAGATCAATTCATGGAATATGATGATGATTTTTGGATACCTCAAGAGGAAGAGCCTGAAGATGACTTAGTTCTTCAGAACCTAAAGAGGAAGAGGCAGGGCAAGGAAATAGTTGTTACTGGGGAGGACATAGTTTCTGATAGTGGTACTGATTCTGATTTCAGTGGTTCAGAATCAAGTGGAGAAAGACTACTAGATGATATTATATTCGATGAAAACATAGATGGTGAAGTTGAGTGGGCAGGTTTGAAGTTAGGTCAGAATGAAGATGTTGAACAATCTGAACATGACAGCATAGAAGAAGAAAAGTTGATAGATGATGAAGAGTTGGATAGTGTGGATGAAGATGAAGAGGGGGTAATACAGAGTGTGGATAGATCCTTTATTTTCAAGCCATCTTAAGTCAGTAATCCTACCTTCTTTCTTGAACAAATCTTTACTACTAAGAATTTATTTAAAGAAGCTGTGAATTCTCATGGTGTGAGGACTGAAAGATCTCTATTTTTTCAGAAGAATGATGGTAGGAGGATATATGCAAGATGTAAAGTTGAGGGTTGTGATTGGGGAATCAATGCACTTAAGGTGAAGGATGAAGAACACTACCAGATCAGACACTACAACCCAGAGCATACTTGTGCAAGGTCCTATCATGTGAAGTCATCCTGGTTGGCAAAGACTTTTGGAAATGAGTGGAGGTGTGATCCAGACAAGAGGGCTAGACCTTTTAAGAAGAAGACAATGTTGAAGTTGGGAGTTTACATCTCAGATACTCAGGCCTACAGAGCAAAGAACAAGGCACTGAGAAGTATTGAAGGTGATAGTGCAGAGCAATATTCAAAATTGTGGGACTATGCTCATCACCTGCTTGAAACCAACCCTGGATCAACAATCATTCTAAGGATTGAAGGGAACAGTGATGGGGCTTAAGATTGGTGGTATGTTTGGCTTATATTTTGCTACTGCTTGGTGATTTGCTATTAATGGGGTGGAAGTGATGTATATTTTGCTGCAGATTCATGGTATATTTGGCTTTTAATGATCTTAGTTTTTGCTATTCATGGTATATTTTGTATTTTGTATTGATGGTATCTTGGTTTGAATTGTTTGTATGTATTGGTGTGCCATGGATGTTGGTTGATCAGTAGGTTTGAATTAGATATCATTAGAACATTACTAATGGGACATTACATTAGACAGCTTTAGGACATTACATAAGATAGGATATTAGTCCTAGAACATTACAAAAGGCAACCAAAATAGGAATCACATTCAGATGCAAGAAACTAAGCAAACCACTGTAAGACCCTAGATGCAAGAATGAGAAGTAGTACAACCAAAAACAGTTTTTTCAATTTCACTAGTTCCTTGATTGCTTCAGTCAGAACCTCGATTTCTTGAACCAGAATTTTCATCTCCTCAATCACCTTAGTGTCAGTGTCTTCACCTTGGCCATCATTCTTGTCAACAACCCCCTTATTGTTATCTTCAGCCCACATAAAAAAATCACATCCACCACCTTCACTTAGGGAGTCGGGACAGTTATGAAATAACCTTTCTCTACTTCTAGGCTTCTGAGAAACGTACGTACGACAAGCTTTCCCACAATAGCAAATAAGGTTGTGTCAGATTCGAGCGGAAGATGAGGAAGACATGGTGTGTTTAGGTGTTTTTGGATTTGAATTTAGTGTTGAATGTGTTGTGCTTATTTTTTCATGAATGTGTTGTGTTGAATGTGTGAATATATGTGGATGTATATATAGCAGAGGGGAAAATCTAGGTTTTGGTGGGAAAAACTTGATTTTTCCACCTATTTTTGACAAATTTTAGTCTTATGGGACTGAAAGTGACAGTAATTTGGCGCCCAAATTTTGTTATTGGCTAAATTTTAGCGCCAAAAAAATGGAGGGAAGAAATGGAACCTATGGGATCATATGTGCAAGTGGGCCCGGACAAGTTAATTGGTTAATTTTGTGTTAATTATGTTTCATAACGTATGAGACTAAAATTGCAAATGGTTGAAAGGTGGTTAAGCCTTAATTGAGTATTAATTATGTCCCATAACTTATGGGACCACATTTGCAAGCTGATTTAACAGAAATCGTAATGGCGGGACCACATTTGAAAATTATAATTCTTGTGGGACTACATTGGCAGAGGTGATACCAAATTGAAAATATGGCGTGGTTGGTGGGACCAAAAGTGCAAAAAACTCAATTTGTTATCGTAAAAAGTGAGACTTATTTACATAGAAAAGTGCAACTGTTAATATGGGAACATAGTTGCATGCTTCTGTGTTGGAATAGTTGCATGTTTCTGTTTTGTATAGTTGCACGCTTTTAAAATGCACTATGAGTGTACGGTGCACCCTAGTGCACATAAGACTCACTCATAAAACAACTATCAATATGACATACACTTTTAAAATGCACTATGAGTGTACGGTGCACCCGAGTGCACATAAGACTCACTCATAAAACAACTATCAATATGACATATCATGTATGGTCATGTCATGTGAATATGTGATTCGTACAATTATTTTTTTTCAATATAGATTTAAATTTTCTAATTTGAGAATCCTTTGATTAAGTAGTTAAATAATTTGCGTATTTTAATATAATTAGTCCAAAATTAGTAATTTCATAATTTATTAAATTGAGTAGTGGAATGCTTACCGATTTTTATTTTATTTTATGATATACTATTATTTTATGTTATTTTTAACATTCTTCATTAAATGCGCTAAAAAAATCTTCATTAAATTAACATTCAAATTTGCTGATAATCCTAATAATAAAATCAATCATCTAGGCATTGCGTTGAATTTCAAAAATATTTTTTCTATTTTATTTTTTTATCATCTTGGGTGATTCTAATTTGAAAAAAGAAATTTCCACCAAGTCTTGATTGAGAAAAAAAAAATTAAGCCTTGAAAATTTGAAATTATTAAAAACAAATTTACCTATAAATTCAATAAACCCGAGAACACTCATTTGCCTTGTACAAAAGTATTACGCAAGTATTATAATAAGAGAATTGTCTTCTCTCAAATGTTGACAAGTGGCAGTTTAAATCTCTCCAAATGCTGCCATGTGTCAATTGAGACAAAGGTCCTTCTTCCACGTGTCAATTGAAGCAAAAGCTTCCTATGCCATGTGTTACAATAATAAATCTGATGTGTCATTTAATAACCTAGCATATAATAATGTTTAAAAGAGAAAAAAACCGCAGAAACGTATCATCTATTTTTTTATCAGAAAAACGTATCATCTAACGCCATCCACCCCTCTCCCACAGTCGCATCCCGTTGTTCTCCTTTCCCGGCTCTCTATCTTTCGCCTATCTGTGAGTCGCCGCCATCTGATCTGTTGTGGTCGTTCTCAATTTTTGTTGTTGTCTCTCCATCTCACTCTAATTTCCTATGGGTTCCATTTCCATCTTTTGACTCTCTGGTTTTGTGGTTCGCCCTACTCCATTTCAGCCGCCATCTGTGTCTCTATCAGGTTGCGCTCATTGTGTCCACAGATCTGTAGTTTATTTTTGTTCTGGATTTAACAGATAAATACCCTGAAATTTTCGCTTTCAGATTTAATATATGCCGCTACGCTAAAATTTGAATCCTTTTTCCGTCACATGTAATCTGTCAATCTTTCCGTGTTCATGAGTTTTCAAAATATCCTTTTCATTCTTCCGGTTCTCTAGAGCTCGATGCGTCAAGGCTGTTACACCTGATTTGAGCGACTTTAATATATACGTTTTGTGTTCATAATATTTATAATTTTGTGGTCTTTATCTGTCTTTTGAGATAATGGACATGTAGTTTAGTGATGCTTTCTATTACTTATCATCATGCCCAAGGCTTTGTCCAACATAATTGAGGAGAAATAATTTCCTCTTTAATTGAATGGTTAAAAAAATTGAAGCACGTAATCACTGAGCATGGTTTCCTTTTTCTTTTATAATATCAAAGTATTACTGGAATCTCATAGATGTTGTAGGTGAAAACAACATAATAATTCATTGTTTTTACATTGGATTCAATAAGGAGCTTCGTCTTTAAGGTGGCTTTGTGTCTTTTTCCCTTACTTTCAATGCATATTATTAGTCAGTTCAAAGCTGATTGATAATTTATTCAAGTTCAGAATTGAGTTGGATATATGATGCCTAAGAAATAGATTTATGATGAACTAATTTTGCGGTTGCAGCTTGCTATATTAACTGGATATGCAAATGATGTGCCGGTATCAATTTTTCGTTGATTTTGAAGTAGGTGTTGATAACTCTTTCATTACTGCAAGACACAACTGATCATTGCATTTGAAAGGTAAAACTCTGTTTAGGCAAATGCTCAATAGCATGTAATGTGATGACACTTGAATCATAGACATCCTCTTTGGTGTTTGCTTAATTTAATTTGTTCTCTGCTTTTCTTATTTTAAATTTTTCTGTTCTAGATTCTTTATTCATCCACGCATTCTTTTTGTTTTCTTGCTCCTGCGCAGATACTTATGTGCATTATATATTTAATGAACGACTACCTATTTTTTTTGTGGGGTTAAGGGCAAGATGTTGGTTCTTTGTAAAATAAGCTTTATAGAAATGTGGTGTATATATGCCAAACTTTGCTACTAATTAACAATATCATTTCTGACATGAGATTTGAGGTAGAGGACATGATCCTGCCCAGCAAATTATGTTCAAATAATTTGTAGGCGGAGGGGCATGAAGTCAGAGCAGTTCCCGTGAAAGCAACCACCACAAAATGTATTGGAACCAGAATATACCTCCTGAGTGACTATTAATTAGATCATGAAAATCCTCTATCACATTCTTCCATATCCCACAATTCATATTTTACAAGCAAGTCATCAGATGAATATTTTGACTACTCGGCTTTTCTCCGAGATATTGAAGTAGAGGTGCATGACAATTCTTTTACTCAATTTGTATTGTATTCTCCACCGTCGATTCTTCCGATATAGCTTTGCTAGGATGATCTATGTGCCTCATTGTGCAAAAATAAAATTGATTTGCTTTTAAGTTTAATTTCTGTAGGTGTGGTAATACTGACCTATCATTGTTTCCTTCTCTACTTCTCTCATTCCTCCTACATTCACTAAAATTTTCATATAAACATTCACATGGAACCCAGGTTGCAGAAGATGAGAGACATATCTTTACATCATCTCATCTATAACATTATTGATCACACTATATTATTCTTCTCAGTTTTAAGTCGCACATAGTATATATATAGTGAATTGGTCAATAAGCTGACCTAATCTCCCCCAACCCTGTTTTTACAAATTTTCTAATTTAATTTCTAATAAGTTAGAACCCATTCATTGGTAAAGAACAAATTTGATGAAGTGTGTGCTTCCCAATTGCTCATTCAACTGCTTTTTCTCTTTTTAATTGTCACATTTTGATCTGTATGTTTATTTTGGATTTAAATTTTATCCCTATTTGTTTTTCTCCACTAATTTTTATACTATGAATGAGATCTATTATTGATTTCTCTTATACAAGGACTGTATTGCCTTTGTGCATATTTCAGAATTTCAGAATCGCAGTTTCACTTTCTCATCAATTTTGGCGGCTCAGATAACACTAATAAGATCGCTGCTGATTTTTTTTGGGAGTTTTTCTGCGCTTTGTTTTTTGTTCCTGTTTAAGTACACTATTCTGGTTTTCAGTAGTCTACTAACCTTTTAGTTTTGCTTTCCATTTTCATATGGTTACGGATTGTTTGAATGATCTTATGTTCTTGGTTTTGAATTTCAATGCTCAACTTCAGTGATTCTGGTGTTATCTATGATTTTTTTTATTTTTCTGTGGTTTATGTTACGTTGTTTTAATCCCAGTTGACCTGTTTTCGTACTCCACTTTTATTCATGTTATTTGTTCCTTCTATTTATTTATTTTTGGTAGAAGAGAGTTTATTCATGTGCTTCCTATATGTCTTTATCATCAACTACAAATATTTTATGTGATAGGAGATTGTTAATAAATGGAAGATAGTAATTTCCCTTGCTGCGAATCCTTAAGACTTCTCTGCTATAATTATAATTTGCTTAGTTCTAGGTACTAGAAAGATGGCTCAAAAGAATGCAATATTCGGAAGTTTCAAAGTGTGGAGACATTAGGATGAAAAATAATTTTTTATTCAGATATAATCGGAACCTTGACAACAAATCAGATGTCGGTAACAAAGTTCTTCACCTTGAGAAGAAAGACTTGCAAGTTCACCAATTTTCTATGTTGAAGGTGTAACTTATGACCCCAAGGATGTAGGAATTGTGAAATGGAATTGTTATAATATGGATGTCAATTTGCAAGGTATAGCTGAAATTTTCGTGGTTCATAATGATGCTAGAATATTTTATGATGATTGTTTATTTAGAGCAACAAAATTGCCAACTGAAGTTGTTATCATGATTTTGCAGATGGGAGTTCCTGATAGTGAAAGACAAAATTTGTTATTTAGGGGTGGCAATTCGTGTTATCGGGTCGTGTTTCATGTCGACACGATAGTGACACGGCACGATAAGGCCAAACACGAACACGACACGATAAGAATCCATGCCGACACGATAAGAACACGAAAAATTTCGTGTCGACATGACACGATATGACACGATAAGAAAAATAAATAAATTTTAAAATAGAATTTATATTAAAATTTTGATATTGTACGATATGACACGACACGATATGACACGATAATACACGTTAACACGATATGACACGATAAAAAATAAAAATTTCTAATAAAATTATAAAATGTCAAGTCATATGTATAATAAAATATTTTTAATTCAAACTTATCGGGTTGACACGAACACGACAAGAACACGACAAGAAAATTTCGTGTTCTTATCGTGTTTACACAATAACGACACGAACACGATAAGGCTAAACAATAACCCGCAATTTTCATATCATTTTCGTGTCGTGCTATCGTGTCGTGACTGAAATTGTCACCCCTATTGTTATTTAAAGCTTTTGTCTAACGTTTTTATAGATAATAGAAACACAGTTCTATTAGGTGAGTGAGTTCATCTGACTTCATCATTGTTTCCTATTGCTCTATTTGTGTTATATATAATTTATGTTTCTTCACGTCAGCATGTTGTGATTGGTGGACAAAAGATAAAAAAAATTGCAACGCTAGAATGTAATCGTGTCAGCAAAGCAGTGACTTTTATTATCCACAAGCCAGATGAGTGAAATCGACTTCTTATCAAGGTAACTCTATTTGTTCGACTGTGACAATAACTAATTTTTTAGTTAGATATGCGATAAATATATTATCCTTTACATATGTATGGTTATGAAAGAGTAAATAGGCATGATTAGATCAAAATATTAGACTATAGTATCTGTGAAGCTGCAATTTTAAATAATATTCCGTGTAAATGGGGTGGAAATAGAAAGAGAATCCATCAGCTTCAAGCAAATATATCCCTACCCATTTCCTTTTAGTAGTTTGGATTTTTTCAATTCAACTCGATTCCCTGTGGAAGTGTATCGGCCTCTCACGAAAGGAAACTACAAATCTATCCTCTGTTCTGATTTATCTGCTTCCCAGTTCCGCTATCGATTCATCTCTCATTCTCATATCTGTCTTCCTTTTTCTTTTGGAAGAATTTGTTAGAAGGATGCAAGCCATAAAGAAGTTTCATGCTTATTCTGTTCCTCCACTAATTATTCTTTGTTATCTCAATTCATTATTGTTGTTTTATTAAGATATTATTTTATGTTTAAATATGACTTTTGCAGATACAATCAATTTAGTTCTTTGATAATTGTTACATTTATCAATATAATTATGTAAGATGAGTTTTTATATGTTTGACAACATCGGCGACTATGTGACTGCCGTCTCATATGAGTTGTTTTTGTCGACAAAGTAATATATGTACCATTTTCATTATATACCACTATTATTATTGTTCGTAAGAAATAACACTTTACAAATAAAGTGTTATAAACAATAGTAATAATGGTGTACGATGAACATGATGCATATAATACCTTCTCTATTTGGAATAATATAAATCTTGAAGACAAGTCATATACATATACAGTATGGGCAGGACGTTAGGCATTTTTAGTCGGATGAGGAGAATCAAGTTTATTGGTTGATTTTACTATATAGTGTACTTTATAATTCTACAGTTGAATATATTATTTGTAGCCAGCATGAGCCATTCTTTTTTGTATTTGATGAAACAGGTGAGAAGTTGAAGAAGAAACAAGCATCAGTTTGGTTTAGCGGTGTTCAAGTAGTAGTTTTTTTTTTTTTAATTAATATGATTTAGTTTAGTTATTAAATGTCCCAAACATTTTGAATATTAACACTGAATTGTAATGATTATTTAAATATCAAAAGTGATTATAGTGGTGACCATATTTCATTTAAGATCATAAATTGATCGGTATTTTATGGAAATATGTGGAATTATATAATTTTGTTTTATTTTTGAAAATTTTGTTTTATTTTTGTTTATACCGAAAGTTCTATAATTTTCAATTTGTAAGGATTGAATCAACTAATTGTCCCAAGTAAAAAAGTTGATGTAAGCAATAATTAGAAGACATACACTATAATTAGAAGACGTACTTACATTTTTAGAAAAATTGAGAATATATTTAATTTTTTTATATTAATAATTCATGTCCATAAACCAATGTAAACTCGTAGTTACATTTTTAGAAAAATTGAGAATATATTTAATTTTTTTATATTAATAATTCATGTCCATAAACCAATGTAAACTAATCTTAGCGGATTCTATGACACCGTATATATGGCCTCTTATCAAATAAATTATATCACATTAATTAAAATAAAATAAAAATTTGTATGAGATATCTCATACATAAGACAAATTCTTATGTTTCCAACTTGCTAAACCTCTGTTTTAATATATGCAAGTGTGTATGCATTACTTATCATTTTACAAACTAAAAAACAAAACTACAAAAGGCCCGTGCAATACTAGTAATATAAATTACAAGCAGCATAATCAATCTTATTGTTACAATTCCTACATGAAGATGAGCCTTTGTGGTTTCCTCTTCATAAAGTGACGAAGTTTTTCTCTATTAAGCTTTCAACAATATCCTTCAGGCTCACCTCCAACGCCATGAAATTCACCCCCAAACTCGAAGCTTTCTTCTTCGAAACCTGGTACGTTGAATTTCCTATTGCAGTACAACTGCAATATATGCATATATAAAGAAACAAAGAAGGAATTATATAATATAATTCTTGATAGCTACTTGTGTGTTTGCTGTGTGAAGTGGTGCAATTATACATGGAAACATGCATGAACTCGTAACTTTTTTATTATCCATATTTTGAGGTAAAATATCCTGTTCAGGTTCCAAAAGGGTGTCTCTATCAAGGAGCAAGATAACATGAGATCAAAATTGTACGTCAAACACCAAAACGGTTTCCTTCTTCTAGATGTTATGATGTTCTTCTCTTCGTATTACATCTTTTTCATAATTATAATCTTGAAAGCCATAATGAACTGCATCCTGTATCTGCTACAGAAATTTTATAATCCGAATAGAAATTTGGTGGGACATAATGAATTCAACCCCTAACCCCTAATTAATGATCAACATTCTGATCAAGATAAAGTGCATGTTTTACTTGGATTTTGGATGCAGTGTATCAATATATGAACAATATAGATTCTTGACTCTTCAGTGATAAATGGTTTTCTTGAAAAGTAATTGGAAAAATTATCAGTGAGTCGGGAGTTAACCGTGTCTTTTTTTGTAGAAAAACTTAACCTTACTGGACCAGTGATGGAAGGATAAAGCTCATGCAAGACCTGCATTGTCTCAGAATGAGTTACTGTTTTTCCAACTAGACAGTATCTGCCACTGGCTGAGGGATTCTCAAAAGCAATTATATGTGCATAAACAACATCTCTAACATCAACGAATCGATAGGAAGGAAATACTTCCTTTCCTGCAATAATGTGAAATATTTAAATATGTAACTCAAGAAAAGATAGATATGCAATCACGAGTAACAATGTTTCCGGTAAAGAATACATCTAGAAGTATCTATTTGCTTTCATCAACATACCATTCTATACAACAAGAGAGCCAAATTTATAGAATTAGATAAAATGATATTTGCTTTTCAGAAAGTTATCTATGACATATAAATTTGATGCCTGGTATTTAAACATTAAGGACCAGAATACCTTTACAAAATGATGTGTTGAGGCCAAAACACTGTAAATTTATATATACATAACTTTT
This sequence comes from Stenogyne calaminthoides, assembly GCA_037126765.1. NCBI lineage: Eukaryota > Viridiplantae > Streptophyta > Magnoliopsida > Lamiales > Lamiaceae > Stenogyne > Stenogyne calaminthoides. The sequence continues at coordinate 4,366,665 of JBBCBC010000006.1, forward strand.
TGTTTACCACCAGATACATTTGGTTTCTCAGAAAAATCCGAAAACAACACAGAGATGTGAATTTCATGCATTACCTTTCACGATGTCCAAAATAGCCCCAGAAGAGAAATTGAGAGTTGGTTGAAGAGGGCCAAGCACAAATCCAGGATGCAGTACTACCAAATCAATGCCATTTTTTTCTGCAAATTTCCAAGCAGCTTGCTCTGCCAAGGTTTTTGCAAGTGGATACCACATCTGCAATCATACTGAGTTTACTTATTATGATGTAAAAGCCCTATGACATATAAAACTCAGTACAATATTTCTGCTTTTATGGTCATACACATGATTAGCTTACAGTTCAAATCATTGAACTACTTTCTTGCAATGCAGTTTCAAAGATGGCATCAGAATAATCAACATAGTCTCTCAATGATCACGTGTATCGTTTTCTGGGTAGTTTTAAAACTAACTCCTTCATAATTCCACCAAAATAACACAAAAGAAGAATAGCATATCAACAGAAAGAAAAAAGGCTGATGCTCTGACATTAGCGAACCTTGATTTCTTCACAATATGCCGGATCTGAAAACCAAGTTTCATCCACCAGAACATCAGGACCTTTAGGATTTTGGTTTGTTACAACTGCGGCTATAGAGGATGTCACAACCACTCGTCTAAGAGACGGTACTTTGGCGCATGATCTCAGGACGTTAAGTGTTCCTTCCACTGCCGGTTTTATCAGTTCCGCCTAAAATATGCAAATACAGTAAGTTAATCAAAAAGAGTTGGACAAAATCCCACTTCATGATCTCCTAAGCTAGAGTTGGATGCACACACAATTCAATACTCTTCACTTTGCATTGCAATGCCCATCAAATTTCAACCAATATCCGGATTGTACTTAGCGTTATTAAGCCCTAGGGTTAGTTCTAATTAAAATCTTGATACATCATCAGCAAAATGGAACTGAAATTTCTGGTGCATATTAAAAATAAGCATTTCAGGGAGATGATTAATGAGCAAATATAGTGAGCTGAATGAGGAAGAATATGAACCTGTGGATCAGTAGCTTCAAAGAAACAAGGTGAAGCTGTATGAAAGACGCCAACACAACCATCAACCACCGGATCGAAACTTCCATCTTCAATTAAGTCGGCTTCAAACAATTGCAATCTTCCCTCAGCTCCTTCAAGTGCCTTTAAATGGGCAACTTTCTTCGGATCGCCTTTTTACACGCAATTACAAGACAAGTGAACCAACAATTTGGTAATTTAGGAGAGACGTAGCTACAGTTTTTACACTGTTTTTCCATGTTGATCCTGTGTTAGTTACTGATGGGATCACTTATATATATAAATAATCAACTGTGTTACTCTTACATTTACTGTTGTGAATCGATTACACCGCTAATTTAGGATTTTAGATAATGAAAAGGAAAGAGGGTAAACATTTGAGAGATGGAGGACTAACGGAGATGGCGAACGGTGGCTTTGCGGTGTAGCCACGCAGCAGCAGGAGCTTAACGAGCCATGAAGCAACGTAGCCGGACGCTCCTGTCACGCACACCACTTTCCCCTCTCCGCTCATTCTCTCTCTCTCTCTCTCTCTAATTATGGTGGCAGCTGTGTTGTGCGGTGCTGTACTGTGACACAGCTTTTGCTTTGTTATGAAGATACTCCCTACTCCCTCCCCTCAAAAAAACTCCCTCAAAGTGTGCTAAGAATTTAAACATTTTATAAAGAAATGTACATTAAATCTATTTATAAATAACATAATTAATTATAAATAAGATATAATAAAAATTTAAATAATTAAATGTTTATTGAACGATAAAGTTAAAAAAAATTATATTCATAAATATACTTAATGTACTTTTTTGGATAAGCACACTTTTGGTGGATAGATGGAGTAGTTTTTTAACAACCAACACGTTTTTGTTATGACTTATGAAGATGACTTAGGGTGTGTTTTTGTCCTTCATATTTCTCTAACAACTTTAATTTTTTAGAAGTGTTTTTACACTATTAGTATAATTTGCAAACATCTTTTTAATCAAGCCACAAGTTCATCAAACTTTTTTGTCATCGGATATATATATAAGAGATTAAATTTTTTGTAGTCCAATAATTTTGTATCGTTTCGAAATTAATTACGGTTGTTCTGATTTTTTTGATTTTGGTCAGGTAAGTCTCCAAATTTTTTGAAATCGATCATTTAACATGCGAGATAAGTACTTAGAGGTCCAAAAAAAAGTCATACAAGTACTAAGTGTTGGAAAATTGAATGAGAAATGAAGTAGTTGTAACTTGGATAATGTGTTGGGAAAGGAAAAAAGGGAAAAGGGTAAAGTCTATATCCCACATCGAAAAGGGAAAGGAAATGAATGGGTATAAAGTCTCTATCTCACATGTGAGTTGTAAATTAATGTAATGATTATGCTAGAACCTCCACGCGGGCGCGCAGGAGGGATGCAAATCATAGACGAAATTGCCTTCAGGGCATGAACTTGTGTGCGAGCGCGACTTGTGTACACGAATGTCGCACCGATTTGGTGGCGGTGACTGTTCAAATTCAAATGAAATGAGCAGTTTCTCTAAATTTATTTCTGCATGGCAGTTTCACAAAGTGAATTCAATGCTGCAAGAAGTTACAATAGAATTAAAATCTGAATTTGAATTTTGTGGCCGTTTTTGGTCAGCCAAGTTGATGGCTCATCAAAGCTCATGATCCTTCAGTTTCGGTTTTGAAGCCCTATATATAGAGCATATCAGAATGGATGGAATGCACACGAATCAGAGATCATACTAACACTATTCCAGCACTTTGCTACGTACATATTTTTTGTCTTTTTCGTTGGCCCTCCGGTGGTATAAGTTCAGACGATTTTCCGGTTGGCTAGAGCAGAATATCAGTGCTACATATTCTGTTGTACTTGTTGTATCCTGGGAAGCGGACGTTCCAAGAGTCACTAGCACCGAGAGTGAGGGACGTATTTCGTTTTAAGGAAAACGTGTTTCACGAGCCTCAAGTTAATTTTTGTTTGTTGTTTATTCGTTTAATTGTTTGTTTTTATATTTTCAGTCATTTCCGATGCTACATAACCTATAGTGTTAAATATATACCATATAGTGTTAAAAGTCTAACCTACAGTCTTAAAACGAAATAATCCTTCGAGATGGCTGAAACCAACAACACTCAATCATCTGCATCCGCTCTTGCTTTTCCATCAACCGTAGCATCTGCCTCAATTCTAGCTGCGGTTTTTGGCTCCATTCCAGCAGCGGTGTCTGCTTCCATTCCAGCTTCTGGGTCTGCTTCCATCCCAGCAGCTGCCTCCTCTTCGATTCCAATCATAGGGACTACGATACCAATCAACCATCATGATAAGCCCGAGAAGTTCAACGGCCTGAATTTCAAAAGGTGGCAACAGAAGATGTTATTCTACCTAACTAATTTGAACCTTGCCAGGTTCTTGAAGGAAGACCCTCCTCGTTTGCCCGAGAATCCAAACGAACAAGACTTTCAAACTGTGAATGCACTTGATGCATGGAAACATTGTGACTTCTTGTGCATGAACTATTTGATGAATAGTCTCTCGGACGAGTTTTATAATGTGTATATTGGGGTTCCTTCTGGAAAAGAGTTATGGGAGGCCCTTGACAAGAAGTATCGAACCGAAGATGCCGGTGCAAAGAAGTTTATCGTGGGTAAATTTCTTGATTATAAAATGGTGGATACTAAACCTGTTGTTCAACAAGTGCAGGACTTACAGGTTATAATCCATGATATTCATGCAGAGGGCATGGTGTTGAGCGAAACTTTTCAAATGGCGGCGATTATCGAAAAATTACCACCCGGTTGGAAAGATTTCAAGAACTACTTGAAGCACAAGCGAAAGGAGATGAATGTGGAAGAACTTGTTGTTCGTCTTCGTATTGAAGAGGACAACAAGAATTCTGAAAAACAAAACGGTGGAAGCTTCGAGCACAAGACCAATTTAGTTGAACAAGGCCAAAACTCGAAGTATAAAGACAAAGGAAAAAAAAAAAGATGGTGCTGGTCACAATGGAAGATTGGGACCGAAAAAGCAAGAATTTAAAAAGAAATTCACCGGGAAGTGTTACAATTGTGATAAATCAATATTGTAAAATGCCGAAGAAGAAACAAGTCAACATGGTGCATGGGGAAGACCTTGTTGCTGTTGTGTCCGAAGTGAACATGGTGGGTTCAAACCCACGTGAATGGTGGATTGATACGGGTGCTACCCGTCACATCTGCTCATCTAAGGAGTTGTTTAACTCCCTTGATGAAACTGTGACCGAAGAGAAGCTCTTCATGGGGAATTCAGCAACTTCTGAAGTTAAAGGCAAAGGCAAAATAGTGTTGAAATTTACTAGTGAGAAAGAATTGACCCTAACTAATGTATTGTATGTTCCGGACATTCGTAAAAATTTGGTGTTTGGATCTTTATTGAACAAACATGGATTTCGTATTGTAATAGGGTCGGATAAGGTTATCTTATCCAAGAATGGAGTGTTTGGGCAAAGGCTATGAGTGTGATGGCCTATTCAAACTCAATGTAATGACTATAAAAAAGAACATGAATAAGAATATGTCTACTTCTGTTTATTTGATTGAGTCATCGATTACTTGGCATGGACATTTGGGACATGTTAATTCGTTAAGAAAGTTGATGAATTTAAATTTTATACCCAAACTCAACATAGACACAAATCATAAGTGTGAGGTTTGTGTAGAAGCAAAAATGACTCGGTCATCTTTTCAAACTATTGAAAGAAATAGTGAACCTCTTGATTTAATTCACACTGATGTGTGTGACTTAAAATCCGTGCAAACACGTGGTGGAAATAAATATTTATCACATTTATAGATGATAGCACAAAATATTGTTATGTGTATCTTCTAAAAAGTAAAGACGAAGCTATTGATAAATTCGTTCTTTACAAAAATAAAGTTGAAAATCAACTTAATCGAAAGATTCAGATGTTGAGAAGTGATAGAGGTGGCGAGTATGAATTTTCGTTTGCTGAATTTTGTGCACAACATGGAATTAAGCACGAAACTACTGCACCTTATTCACCTCAACAAAATGGTATTGCGGAACGTAAACGGACTTTAAAAGAAATGATGAATTCAATGTTATTAGATTTTGGTTTGCCTCAAAATATGTGGGGAGAAGCAGTGTTGACTGCTAATTACCTTTTAAATAAGGTGCCTCGAAATAAAATAGATAAGTCCATATAAACTATGGTATGGTCGAGCGCCATCCTACAAATATTTGAAAGTGTGGGGGTGTCTTGCAAAAGTGGTCATTCCACCACCTAAAAAGGTGAAGATAGACCCTAAAACTGTTGATTGTGTATTTATCGATTATGCACAAAACAGTAGTGCTTATAGATTTATTGTGCATGAATCTAAAATTGATGATATCCATAAAAATACGATTATGGAATCAAGGAATGCTTCATTTTTTGAGCATATATTTCCTTGGAAAATATGCATTGAAGCGAGTAATGAAGCTAGTACTTCAAAAAGGCATGCAGATACAACAATAGAAAATATTGTTGAAGAAGTAGAGGTTGAACCTAGAAAAAGTAAAAGGGCTAAGGTAGAAAAATCCTTTGGTCCGGATTTTCTAACCTATATGCTTGAAAGTGAGCCTCAAAGCTTCAAAGAAGCTGTAAACTCTTCTGAGGGTCCTCTATGGAAAGAGGCAATTCAAAGTGAGATTGATTCCATCTTGCAAAATCACACTTGGGAGCTAGTGGACCTTCCTACGGGGAGTAAACCACTAGGTTATAAGTGGATTTTAAAAAGGAAAATGAAAGCTGACGGGACCATTGATAAATACAAGGCGAGACTTGTAATTAAAGGTTATAGACAAAAAGAAGGTCTTGACTATTTTGACACATATTCTCCCGTGACGAGAATTACGTCAATAAGACTAATAGTAGCCATAGTTGCTTTGAGAAATCTTGAGATACATCAAATGGATGTAAAAACCGTCTTTCTAAATGGTGATTTAGTTGAGGAAATTTATATGGAACAACCTGAGGGTTTTTCAGCTCCCGGGCAAGAGAACAAAGTGTGTAAACTGGTGAAGTCTTTATATGGTTTAAAACAAGCACCAAAACAGTGGCACATTAAATTTGATAATGCCATGTTGGAACTATTGGGGAATAATTTGCACAGATCTATTCGGGGTGAATATTTAAATACAAATTTAATTCTAATAATTATTACTAGCATGAATTAATCCTATTTTAATTCAAATAATAATCCAATAACATATCATGCATATAATAATTCACGTAAAACCTACGCATGCGGGATTCTACGAGTTTACGTGAACGTACCTCTTTGGATGGCAACGGTGTGGCTAATTAGACTAACCGAAAGAACTTTCCAGGTATTCCCTTAGCCCTCGTTCGACTATCCGGTGGAAGGATTCTTGTGAACGATTTAACAAAAGGAGAAAAATAAATTATGTTGCACCACCTTTGTGGATTTACTAATTTTTCCAGAACATGGAATTGTACACTACTCACAATTGTCATTTTTCGAAAAAATACAATCTGTCGACGTTACAAAATATTTGATATTTTATCGACGCTGATATTTTTTTCGAAAAACCAATTTTCGTGTGTTACTGGGAATGAAACATTCATCCCCTATTTATAGAGAAGAGGGGAACGAAAATTACATGTGAAATAAGGAGGAAAAAATATTTTCTTGATCTCCAAGAAATCTTGAATATATCTCATATATTCTTTTCTCCATAATTAAAATATTCCACAAAATCCCACTCTCTTATTTGTTATGGAATATTTCGAAATATTAGGGATCAAGATTCCAAGATTTGGATCTTCTTGAATTTATGAGATATTCTTGTACTTCAAGAAATACATATCTTCCATAATATATTTTCAAGAAAATCAAGAAAATCTTTCTTGCCTACTATATCTCAAAATTTTCGAAATCTCTATTATGAATAATCAAGTGGGAGATTTCTTGAATTTAATGAGATAATCTTGTATTCCAAGAATACATATCTTCATTCCATAACAAAATTCAAAGAAAATATTTCTTCCTCTTATCCATAATTTTTTTGAAATAAATAGGAAAAACTAAGCAACAATATTTATTTTATTTTAATAACATTTTTCAGTTATTGGACTATATGTTGGGCTACTCAGGGGTCCTTTAGGAGAATTAAGATTGGACCTTCTAATGGACCTTGAATATCTAATATTGAGCCACAATATTATTCAAGCCCATAAATATTAATTAATCCCACTACATAATTAATATTGCACTATCCATCTTAACTCATATTACGATCAATATGGCTCCGGTTATTATTTCCGTGTTTAAGATTATCTAGCCCATTAATTAATTCAAGCCGGCTGAAATAGCTTTCCATTTAATTAATATCTTTTGTCCTTAGTCAAGGAGCGGTTCAACATTATTATCCATCTGGGAAACTAATTCCACTTTGCAAGATTTGGTATGATAAAGCTTATGAACCTCCCAAGGGGCAAACCGTCGAACAAAGCGTGCTTGCACACGATTCTTCAGTATTAAATCTTAGCAATCACGTGACCAATAATATTGCCCAAGATAAAAAGTATTGAATCTCGTTGATTCTCTACCCATGATAAGTCAAAGCAATAGTTACCAATCACGCGTGATCCTATTTAAGGAAGCGAAGATTAAGAAATAACGAACCCCGAGGTCTAATTCTTCCTTGTTGGATTTAGAAGAATTTATCCTCTCCTGTAGGTCCTATTAAGTGCATTCATCATACCACTAGTGTAATTTCTTGGTCAAGACAAGCCAATCGAGCCTTACACTTCAACCTTTTGCGATGGGTTGTTCATTTCCATCTAGGTCGTGAATAGCGTACTTTTTTTTAGTTACAAAGGATTCATTAATTTAATCTTACGTGATGCGGTATCACTAAATTAACTACAATGTAACACGTCATTTAATTATTGAGCAGATTTATGCAGTAAATATATGTAACATTCAATAATATTTAAAGCATCAGTGATAAACAATTTATTTCAGTAAATAAGTTCGAAATTCAGTTTTGATTATACAAAAGTAAAAAGCATACTTTCTAGTATAATCCCAACAGGAACATGGATTTCGAATAAATGAATGTGATAAATGTGTCTACATAAAAGAGACAATAGATGGATATGTAATAATGTGTCTTTATGTAGATGGCATACTTATCGTTGGAAGTAACGAATAAAATGATAAAATCCACTAAAAACATGTTGAATTCAAAATTAGACATGAAGGATATGGGAATTGCTGATGTAATACTTGGGATTAAAATCCACAAGATTTCAGAAGGAATTGTTTTGAGTCAAGCTCACTATATTGACAAAATTCTAGAGAAGTTTAGTAAAGGCGATTCAGGTCTTACTAGAACTCCAATAGATCATAGTCAACACCTAGTTAAAAATAAAGGTGAAAGTGTGAGTCAAGTGGAGTACTCAAGAGTGATAGGCAGTCTAATGTACTTAACGAGAAATTTACATCTTAGACCGGATATAGCCTATCACGATAAACAAACTAAGTAGATACACTAGTAATCCAAGTGAGAGTCACTGGAAAGCTATTGTACGAGTACTTAGATACTTAAGACATACACGAGATTATGGACTGCATTATATGAAATATCCAGCTGTAATAGAAGGTTACAGTGATGCAAATTGGATATCCGATATGAAAGACACTAAGTCGACGAGTGGATATGTCTTCACTCTTGGTGGTGCAGCTATATCATGGAAATCTTCTACACAAACAGTAATTGCAAGATCCACCATGGAGTCTGAGTATATAGCCCTAGACAAATGTGGTGAAAAGTTCGAAAGTGGCTTAGAAATTTTTTGGAAGATATTCCATTGTGGATTTAAAACGATTGCCACCAATATGCATTCTTTGTGATAGTCATTTTGCCAATTGAAGCGCACAAAGTAATTTGTATAATGGTAAGTCAAGACATATTCGTCGTCGACACAATACCATTAGACATCTACTCTCAACTGGAGTTATCTCAATAGACTACTTGAGGTCTAAGGATAACATTGTGGATCCACTAACCAAGGGCTTAAATCGAGAGTTGGTTGAGATATCTTCGATAGGAATGGGACTAAAAGCCTTAACAGAAAAAGTTGAGGTGAAGGATAACCTTACCTAGCTGACTGGAGATCTCAAGAACTAGGTTCAAAAGGATAACCTAATCATCTAAACTCGTGCATCACTGTAATGTGGGGGATAATTCCCAAGAGCCCATTGCCAATAGATGTGATAGTGATGTGTAGTGAGGATTAGAAGAAGGTTATTAATGATTTGAGAAGAGATTTGAGATACTCTTAAAATAAATCACCTATGTAAGAGAGAAGTGGGGCCGCTTCAAAGGAAATATTGTAAGACATATTTCTAAATACTCTTACAGAACCAGACGAATATTCATGGCCAAAACGAACATAACCGAGAACTGGATGTCGTTAGAAAGACCTTGAGTGGGGAACATTAACGTTTACACAAAACAGTGTATAGTTCAACGACATTGCGTCTACTATCTAACTAGTAAACTAAGTTCACATTCACAAGGAAAGGTTCAAAGGGTAACACCTACCTATCCTGTGCAAGGTTCTAACGTTGACTTATATCACCAAACTTTTTTCCGTTTTGGTGTCTGTATGATTTCCCATTAATATGGGGGACTGTTGGAAAATTGAATGAGAAATGAAGTAGTTGTAACTTGGATAATGTGTTGGGAAAGGAAAAAGGGGGAAATGGTAAAATCTCTATCCCACATTGGAAAAGGGAAATGAAATGAATGGGTATAAAGTCTCTATCCCACATGTGAGTTGTAAATTAATGTCATGATTATGCTACAACCTCCACGCGAGCGCACAGGGGGGGTGCAAATCATGGACGAAATTGTCTTCAGGGCATGAACTTGTATGCGAGCGCGATCTGCGTACACGAATGTCGCACCGATTTGGTGGCGGACGAGCAAATAATTTTGCCTCAAATTTAATTTCTTTTTTCCTACATGTGGCTGTTCAAATTCAAATGAAATGAGCAGTTTCTCGAAATTTATTTCTGCATGGCAGTTTCACAAAGTGAATTCAGTGCTGCAAGAAGTTACAATAGAATTCAAATCCGAATTTGAATTTTGTGGCCATTTTTGGTCAGCCAAGTTGATGGCTCATCAAAGCTCATGATCCTTCAATTTCGGTTTTGAAGCCCTATATATAGAGCATATCAGAATGGATGGAATATACACGAATCAGAGATCATACTAACACTATTCCAACACTTTGCTACGTACATATTTTCTGTCTTTTTCGTTGGCCCTCCGGTGGTATAAGTTCAGACGATTTTCCGGTTCGCTAGAGCAGAATATCAGTGCTACATATTCTGTTGTACTTGTTGTATCCTGGGAAGCGGACGTTCCAAGAGTCACTACCACCGAGAGTGAGAGAAGTATTTCATTTTAAAAAAATCATGTTTCACGAGCCTCAAGTTAATTTTTGTTTTTTATTTATTCGTTTAATTATTTATTTTTATATTTTCAGTCATTTTCGGTGCTACATAACCTATAGTGTTAAATATATAAGCTATAGTGTTAAAAGTTTAACCTACACTAAGAGGTCCAAACTACTTTTTTAAGTGCTGAGAGGTCCAAAGTGGAAAAGGAAAAACCCATAATACTCCCTCACCCAAATATGACCGCCTCCCACCCACTCCCTCTCATTTATCCTCACAATCCTCTCTCTCTAACTTCTCTCTCATTTATCCGCCCACCACTATTCATCAGGCTCCCACCTCTCCAATTCCAACCACCTGCAAACTCCAACAACTACTACCAGTCTCAATTTTCCACCAACAACCTCACGCGGCCACAACGACGGCGACGGTAATGGCGACGCCCGCCCCCACCAAACCAACACGCAGACGGAGGAGTAGTCAGAGGCGGCAGTATTGGAGGTGATGGTTCATCGCCGCAGTCGCAAACGAGACTTCTACAACTAGACGAAGGCGGCGGAAGCAAGCGACGGCCGACGATCTGGTAGCAAAACGATGGATTTTGTGATTTTTTTATTTTGAATATCTGTGCGATGGATTTTTGGATTTTAAATCTTTTGGAAGCAAAACGATGGATTTTTTGGATTTTAAATCTTTTGTAAGCAAACGATGGATTTTTTGGATTTGGGGTTTTAAATCTTTTGGAAGCAAAAGATGGATTTTTGGAGGTATATGAATTTTTTGGAAGCAAAAGAAGACGGCGATGCTCGTATAAAGATCTTGGATTTGTTCTAACAGTAGACAAAAGTGAAGGTAAAGAGTTGGTTTGTGGTTTTTTCTGAATCTGTTTGAAGATATGTAAATGGAGGATCTGACTTGTGGTTTTTTTTCTGGATTTTGGGTTGAAGATGGAGATCTGAAATTAGAAATGTAATGCATATGTTCAGCAATTGATGAATATATGCATAGTTTTTATGGATATGTTGATGAATATGTTATCGTTGAAATGAATACGTGCATATGTTATTAGACATGTCGAATGAAAGACGAGAATATGTATAGATTGAGATTGTAATTTTTAGATTTTAGATATGTAAATTTCTATAATTTTTTAAATTTTGATAGGGAAATTTTTGTAATTTTTCACAAACTCCAACAACACAAACCAAACAAATGAAAACGGGAAACGGAACCTAACAGTATGGACATAGCTCAAATTTTCTACCTTTGATTTCGGACGAAAAAACTTGAAAATTTTTTGGATGAATCTTTAGGAAAGAGAGAGAAAGTAGCAGAAAGAGAGAGAAGAGTAATTGGGGTTTTTTTTTTTGGAAATGGAGTGTAATGGGTGAGCTTCTATTTTTTTGCTCTTTGATTGCATTCATAAAAAAAAATGGCTTTTTTTTTATGTCAATTCAGCCGTTTTTGTACTTTTTATGTATATTACTAAGAGTTAAAGATATTTTAGCCTTTATACACTCTATTTTGCAGCTCCTAGTATTTAATATACATGAATGGACCTACAAGTAACTTAGTAACCTAAAATGGAGTGAAAAGTTGCTAACTCTTAACATGCTGTAATAGTGCATCAAATAGGTAATCATTATATATGTAATTATTTTGTTATTTTATTTTATTTTAAAATATCACCTAAGCTTTTTTTATTCTAAAAATTTTATGTCGGGGTTTGTTTGCGTAATTTTTTAATAAAAAAAATGGTTTATGCATATTTTGATTTATGTTTGAATTTACCGGTCAATTTAAACTTGTTAATTCAACCCAATTTATTTTGTCTTTTAATATTCTAAATGTCTTTAAACTCCGCCTTTTTTTATAAAACAGAACCAAAATTATTAAAGTTAAAAATACAGGTGACACTTCGAAATTCAATATTAAAATAAAATAATTACATATACGACGATTACTTATTTGATAGTCTGACTGAAATAAAAAAATAAAAAAAATTAAAATTAATTTTAAAACAATACAAAGATATTGAATTTTAAAAAATTTAATTCCTACGTAATTTTTTTTATTTTTTATTTTTGATAGGAATTCCTACATAATATCATCCATAACAGTTTTTTGTCTTTCTTCCATTCAATGCACAGTGCCCTCACTTCAATTTATACGTTGTTTTAATCAAATTTTAAAAAGAAAATATACTAATTAACCGTGAAATCAAATGAAATATCACATGGTACTATAAAAAAAACAGAAAATTTAAACCGTCATTAAAATTGAAATGGACTAGAAGTTCTTCTATAAAGTAGATCTCTTGTATACCGATTATACAGTATGAACTCTACACAACTAATATTTTTCAGTGAAAATAATCAATATTGTTCAATAAAGACAATTTATGATGATCAATAATATTGTTTGGTGAAAATGATTAATACTATTATTTAAAAATGTAATGAAGTTGCACACATAAATAATAATAAAAGAGTCACATTTGCGTGAGACGGGACATAACATGAGAATTGACGCTTTAACACTTTAAGAGAGGTTCCCATCTATACAAATCAACATGATCAACCCCTCTCAAGTGTTAAAACATCAGTGTTCAATTTATGCTTCGACTCATTATGAGACTGTCTCATCCAAATGTGTCTCATAAAATAAATGTAACATTGAACGGCTGAAGGCATTGTCACGTACTCACGTAACAAAATGGAGAAGAGACGAGCAATTACCACCATCCCACTCATTATCTTACTAGACAACTCTTTTGTCTAGTCTTATGAGGAAAAAGGATTCAAGAATTGTCGTTAAATTGCATTTGGTCACACAATAATTAAACTAAACCAACGTGGCTTCATATCGTGAGGAAGTTTTTTTCCTTTAAGCTTTCGACACTATCCTTGAGGCTCACCTCTAACGGCATGAAAATGACTCCTAAACTTTCGGCTTTCTTCTTGGATACTTGTGGGGTTGGATTCTCTGTGGCACTGCAATTTGAAAGCATACTTTATCAGATATGCTCATTGTGATTTATCAACAATAAGTCTTGTGAGTTAACACTTATCAAATAAACGCTCAAAATTCAAGAGAACAACTTTAAAAGCTCTCTATGAGGCTATTTGCAATCACTGAAGAAAAGGGAGAATCCCTTTTTCGTTGGAAAAGCTAAGAATGATTCTCACTGTTTAATAATTGGTTGCAAGCACCCCTCGTGTCATATACAAACTATTCTCTTCGTTATGATAACGATAAAAAGCATTATTACATCAAGACTGTACGCGTAGCTAGGTTTAAAGGACTAATTAACTTTTTGAAAATATGCAAGGAATAAGATGTTTAGAGAGAGAGAGAATCTTACTCTACTGGAACATTGATGGAAGGATAGAGGTTATGCAAAAGGTGCAGAGTTTGAAGAGGGCTTATTGAATTTCCAACCAGAAGGTATCTGTCTGTAGCTGATGGATTCTCAAAAGCCAAGATATGTGCTTGAACAGCATCTCTAACATCCACGAATTGATAGTGGGGAAATACTTCCTTTCCTGCCACAATATGAACATTTAATTATCTTCATTCAATTGCATTGCATTAACACAGCAATTTGATGCCTATCAATTAAGAACAACTTATGAAACCTGATTCATCCATATAAAACAATGCCATATGATTTGACGCGATACCTCTTAAGATCTGTAAAAGAAGCGCAGCCGAGTGATTGAGAGTAGGCTGAAGGAGAGGGCCAATCACAAATCCAGGATTCATCACTACCAAGTCCATGCCATTTTCTTCTGCAAATTTCCATGCTGCAGCCTCCGCCAAGGTTTTCGATAGGCAATACCATTCCTGGAATGGAAGTATTATTCAACATGATCTCAAAAGAGCTTAGTTTCTGTGGTTTTAATACTTAATAGCATTTCAGATGGGGTCCATCATAAAAATTAGTTAAAGACAACTACAATGCAGTAACAATGTCATAATCTTTGGCATACCTATACCTCCCAAGGACCTCAGTAGTAGCATTATCTGCTCGTAGACCCAATTTTTTTTTAAAGTGTATGCATGATCTAAACTTTAATATGAACGAGATCACCAATTAAAAGGGGAACGTACTTAATGGCTTGAATAATTTGCATCTTATAAAACTTGATATTGGAGTTTTAAGTGCAAAAACCTCGAAGAACCACTATAACAAAATCAATGAAGAAGAATACGTGTTTGGAGCACATTTTTTTACGCATATATGTTACATATCCAAGTAGCAAGAAGATGAAGATTACCGAGGATAGGAAAAGAACTCGAGAGTGAAATAACAGATGCTCGTAACTCAACAAATATATTTTTAAAAAAAGGTGCTCATTGTTTCACTAGCCTCACTTCACAGATCAAATAGCAATTCATTTCAATACGCGCCTTACAGAATCAGAATTTTCAACAGAGGTTTACAGTAATTATACAGTACTGTTGTTTCAGGGAATTTTCGTAATCATTTAGTTACTGATAGTAGGACATGAACTAACCTTGTTTTCTTCACAGAATGCCGGATCAGAAAACCATGTTTCATCCACCACAACATCAGGGCCTTGAGAATTCCGGTTATACATGATAGCAGCTGTAGAGGATGTTACCACCACTCGTCTAATAGTTGGAACTTTGCTGCACGACCTCAGCACATTTAGAGTTCCTTTCAGTGCTGGTTCTATCAGCTCTGCCTAAATTATGCAAATAAGTAAATCAAAGAGTTCGATACATCCGTTCAAACACTAGTCCAGCCCAACGAAAACCCAAAACGCTAACCTAAAACATAATTAGTCAATACTAATTATTCAAATCTCCATACATCATCACTAAATTCACCATGCATACAACAAATAACGCATAATATATATCGAATTTGGAACTTGATTTCTAGTTTATGAGCAATCATGAGTTCTAGGGTTAGCATTTTCCAGACAAAATAATGTATGTAAATACAGATATATTTCTAATTGAAGGACGATAACCTAAAACATGAATTAATTACCTGTGGATCAATCGTGCCAGGGCAAACGGGTGAAGCTGTATGAAAGACGCCGTGACAGCCAGCAACTGCTGAATCAAAGGATCCATCTTCAATCAAGTTAGCTTCAACTAACTCCAATCTTTCATCTGCTCCTTCGAGTGCCTTTAGGTGATCGATTCTCCTCGGATCATCTACAACAAAAATATCCCGAGGACAACACTAGAAAATTTAGGAGAATCATCATAACGATATATTTCCCAAGATATCCACGTTTTGATTTAATGGACATTTTGTATCTAATAATAAAACAAAAAACTTGAATTAGCTGAAAATGAGGTAAAATATAAGAAATTCTCAACAATTTTGTGACTATCAAACTAAATTAAACCACAATAAGTTATCAAGATATTGCATCATTTCCCAAACTAATAAATCTATCACCCAATTTTGGCGTGAGATCTTCTCACAAATGTCATTTTAAAATTAATTAAGCAATGTATCTAAATATAAATTGATGGACACGAGATCCGGATAACGATCTTGATTGATCATAATCATAATTTAATTAAAAAATTAGAAATTAATGTAATTAATTTGATTTGTTGAAAATTTAAATTGTATGGATACGCGTACGACACGGTACGGATGTTGAAACACATATTCTTTCTTTTTTCTTTTTAAAGTAACATACACCTGGGATATGACTATAATTTTTAAATTATTTTATATCTTTTTGATATATATAAATATTTCAACAACTTTTTTCTTTAAATACGTGTCCCTGTAATATATACAAATTATTTGTAACATCTAAATAAATATAAAATTATTAAAATAAGAGAAACGTCGTAATAAAACATGTGGACGACGAATAGTTTCACGATGGTATGACCGTGTGAACAATAGAGAGAGTTAATATTTTGTTTAATGTTTGTGAGCTAAAATTAATTTAATATAAGACAAATTTATTCAAGGCAAAAAACAAAATAAATTTTGCAAATTTGACCGCACGTGTAGTACTCTATCCATTTTTGACACGTTGATTAATCGTGTCCGACACGGTACCCAAAATTATTATTAATATTTTTAATTGAGACAAGCCATGTGGCGTATTCCACTCGTATCCACGACCCAAGTATTCATAGAGTATCCAACATTGCATTATTCAAAAATCTCAAGTACTCATGCATTCTATTTCTAGGTTAAAGTATGTGGTCCTCACTCTAAGGTGCAAAAAACATGAGATAATTACTCTAAGGTGCAAATAAAATTTACACTTTAGTTCAAATTAGATATTACAGTGCAACGTAATTTTTGCACATTGTACCTAAGAGTAATTTTTCCATAAATTTGGTACCTTGGAGTAATTTTTCCTTAAAATATTGTATTTCTTTAATTAGCGATAAAGTCTTCTTATTTAATAATCAATCTGTAACATTTTTTATTAAATTATTTATAAATATGAATTAAAGAAATTGAGAGTTTCCTCCTGCAATTCCTCTTTATCGGTATTTCTAATAAGAATTAACAGATAATGAGAATTTCTTTTTTATATTGTTCACATCTCTTGGTGTATCATAAAAAAAAAAAATCTAATTGGAACTCCGTGATACATAAAACAGTATGACACAACTTGAAAGGACTATTCTAAATTTTAAAAGGAAAAATATCAATTCAGGACCTGAAAGATAACAAAACTATCAATTTAAGGTCTTAAATATTTTTCCTATCGATTCAAGGCCTGAAAGATAGAAAACTATCGATCCAGGGCCTGAAAGATAAAAATTATCAATTTGAGGCTCACACATTTTAAGGTCATGTTTGACACTTATATTTCATATTCTTATTTCATGTTCTTATTTTTTTAATTGTTAGGGTTTACTGTTAAAGGTTTACGGTTCAAGGGGTTTAGGGTTCATGGTTCAAGGTTTAGGGTTCATCGTTTAGGGTTTAGGGTTTAGTGTTCAGGGTTTAGGGTTTTAGTGTCAAACATGACCTTAAAATTTATAAGTCTCGAATTGATAGTTTCTATCTTTCAGGCCCTGAATTGATAGTTTTCTATCTTTCAGGCCTTGAATCGATAGGAAAAATCTTTCAGGCCTTAAATTGATAGTTTTACTATCTTTCAAACCCTGAATTGATAAAACTCCATTTTAAAATTATACACATTTTTTCGGCTACTTACTCCATTAATGCCGTATAAACAATAATCGCAAAACTTAGCTCAAAAAAAGAAAAAAAAAAAAATCGCAAAACTTGTCATTAGTTTATTAGGCGGCAAGTTAATCAATAAGCCGATTAGCCTAATCATTAATCTGTAATTCTGTATTAATTTAATCGGTAAAAGTGGAGTTGATGATGTTAGGGTAGGGATCCTACATAACTTTGTAATCTGCAGATTATATATATGACATAACCAACACTTGGCACTAAAATAATCTCTTCATTTGACGTTTACCTCTATTAATTCTGTATTATTGTATTACGAATGCCACTTTATAGATTAATCTTTCTCTTGTTAATAATTTATTACTACACTTGCGTGGATATATATATAGACTCTTATATAGACTTGTGAGTTGTGAGGGATATCTTTCACCTTGAACAAGTTGAATCCATTTTAAATTCTTAAGTTAGTCTTCTCTACTTTCCGTCTATCGTATGTTTTTCTTTTTTTCTTTTTTAAAGGAATGATTTATGAGCTGGAAATTTCGAACTTCCACGTAAAACATTAACAAATCAGAAATTAAAATGTACTCAAATCAAATATTTACTCTCCTGATTAAAAATGTCAAAACTCAACTATTCCGGTCAAACCTAGCTCACCTTTTCTTTTTTATCAAAATCAAATAATTTAACCAGATATATTATTATTTATTTATTACTATAGCCTAGAACATTTGAACTTAGTTTTTTTTATTATTAATTTTTTTTTACTATAGCCTATAACATTCAAATGTTCACATTATCAATTAAATAAAAAAATAATGTAAAAAATGTACATCATATCATCATTATGTAAATCACTAATCATCGTTTAACTTGCTTAACGCAAAATTAAACAGAAATCCGTGAATAAACTTTTAGGGGGTGTTTAGTTCACGGGACTGGATTAATTAGGTGTGATGATTGAGTGTGATTTAATAAGATTTGATTGAATGGAATGAGATATCTATTGAAATGTCATAAATACTCTTAAATTGAATTGAAATGACACATTTTATTCTTGTGAATCTATTCAAACAATAGAAGGACAATTTGTAATATTGCATTTGGGATATGGTCTATCTCACCTTTGACATGAGATTGGCATATCCCTCCATGGAGGGATTTAATACATTTTCTACCCGGGCTTGAATTATATCTTGGATTCTTATCCCACAAACCAAACGGTAGATTAGTTGAAATTAAAATCCTAATCCTAGCATATCCCGATCAATCACGCGAACCAAACGAAGTCTTATTGTAATTAGAATTGTGATTATCTTGAGACTTACGATATGGTAAAAATTAAAATAAGTGTTTGATATATATGATAAATAGGTATGTATAAATTAATAAATTGTGAATAACAAAAACTTGGATCAGTCGTTTTGATGATACTCCTAATAATAGTTCAGCATGATTCAAGAATCAAGATATGACCGACTATAATTTCGAGTACGTTATTAGTAGCTAGGGAGAGAGAGAAGACTAACGGAGATGACGAACGGTGGCTTTGACGGTGTAACGACGCAGCAACAGAAACTTAACGAGGCATGACGCCACGTAGCCGGATGCTCCTGTCACGCACACCACTTTCCCCTCTCCGCTCATCCTCCCCCCTCTCTCTCTATAAATATTTATACACGCTCTGTGAATTAATTAAGCTGAATAAAAGGAGAAGAGTCATACATATATATATATATATATATATCACCTATTTCATAATTTGTATTTCACTTTATATTTCATAATATGAATAGATTATTCGTGAAATAATAAAAAATATTCAATGAACCACCATAGCCTAAATTAAGGTGTTAAAAATTCAGAATGGTGAAACTGGAAATCAAACCTCATAATGTGTGGTGTGGGTTCATTTTGTATTATTATATTGAAAATCGGTTATAATTTCTCCTATGGAGATTTTTTTTAAACAATCAAAATTGGTGTTTTTGTTAAAATAAAATAATGTTAAACAAGAGTTGAAAATAAAAACAAATCCCAATTTTCTTGACAAGTAGCAGTTGAAATTTTGGATCGTTCTTCTGTATGGGTGTGCTATTGCGTTTTTATCCGGCGAACAAAATTTGCTTTTTTTTTTATCACTTGCCACTTTTGAATTTTGTGCCAATATTTTTGTGACTTGCGTGTTCAAAATCGCTTTTACGTTCTAAATCAAGTCACCATGATATTTCCCATTATCAAATCAATAATTAAATATCTCCTATCATACATGTCAATTTTTTAATTAATGTAATATGAACCATTATATAAAGATTTGGACCGTTTATTGTTGTTGCTCTAGAAATTTAACTAACTATCACCAAATAAGTAGAACTCCTTGAGCAATCCATCATTGAGCTTCATTTCAAATATTTTTCAAATTTTCAACATGAAAGATATAATCGAGTCTCAATTTATTTGGCAAGATACATTTAGAAAAACGTCCAAACACTCGAACAATAGCCCCAAATTTTGAACACACAGAGAGACAATCTCATCATCAGAAGGCATGATGATGAAGATATTTTTAATTTTATTTTAGAAAGTGATGAATTTTCTGTCCTTCAAGCATTCAACAGTGTCCTTGAGGCTCACCTCAAGAGGAGTAAAATTCAAACCCAATGCTTTTGCTTTCTCTTGAGAAACCTGGTAAGGAGGCTCAGCAGGACGATTCTCCGTATCACTGCAACACCAGTGAATTACAAACGTGAATTAGCCCGATTTTATTACCACAACAAGTTCTTGATCAAAAAAATATGAGGAAGCAGAAAAACACGAGCTTAAAAGCTTACTATGGATGGAGGTTGAGGGATGAGAATAAGTTGTTCAATATGTCGAGTGCTTCAGACGAATATGTCACCCTCCCGACTAGTAAGTATCTACCACTTGCAGAAGGATTCTCAAATGCTAAAACATGAGCAAGAACAACATCTCTAACATCAACAAATCGGTACACACCACTAGCCCATAATTGCTTTCCTGTAAACGTCACAAATTCGATGATCAACACTTTTGTACATCAGGTGTAAGTGAAACTGTACAAAACTAATACATTTCAGTGAGAAAACTAATACTAACTAACTAATACCTTTTAGTAAAACAACTGATACCATTTAAAAATCCACTTGAGTTGCACGGTGTATATAAGTTTTTGTCAAATTTGAGTATTTTTAAGTCGAGATTCATACAATTAGTTTAAGTTATCTCATTTTCCCTACCCATAAGGCGGTTTTTCACTAATCGCTATATACTTCTATGGCGAGATTTTCACTTTTCAACGAGCAGATATATGATATATCATAGTTAAGACTGAGTACCTTCTGTAATGATATTCAAAAGAGCCTGAGAGGTCAAATTGATAATTGGCTGTAGTATAGGACCGATCACAAAGCCTGGATGTAATGAAACTAAGTCGAGGCCATTTTCTTCCGCAAATTCCCACATAGCTTTCTCTGCTAAAGTTTTCGAGAGAGCATACCATTCCTGAATTTAGAGTCAGTTCATTGCAAGTAAAACATCAACTATACATCATTTTTTTCACATTTAGATTCCGAGTACAGAGAAGTTTCTATTTCAAATATATATGTACACACACAATACCTTCCTTCCCTCGCAGTAATCTGGATCTGAAAACCATGTTTCACTGACTACAGTATCAGGTTTCAGAGGAACGTCGTAGAACATAACAGCAGCCATTGACGATGTCACGACTATTCTTTTGATGGTTGATGCTTTCTTGCATGATTTAAGAACGTTAAGCGTTCCCTTAATTGCAGGATCTAACAGCTCAATCTGAGATGTGAGGGGGAAATCGTTAAAATGAAAATTGTTTAGTCGTCCGTGTTTTATCTCTTCACACATAACATAATCACATAAAACTTAGCAAACAAGTATATTGTTTCCGTTGATCTTATGTTTCAAATTAATAATATTTGATCATTTGAGGATCATGGAGCAGAAATCCTACAATTATCACCCTAATTCAGAATTTAAATCTTACAAAATTAACAGAATCACAAATGTATATGTACTCTAGTTACAAGATTATACAATCAAAGTTTATACTTATATGTTTATACTTCAGTTTTATCAAATCCATCAACCATTTGACTCCAAATAATCTGTTAATTGTATAATTTTCAATCATTTCGAGACAAATATTAAAGAAATGTATCCAGATAATGATGCATAACATCCTTGAGAAAACCATGCCATGTATGAGCATGTTTGAAGAGTCGAATGACGAACCTGTGGATCAGAAACTGAAAGGGATACAGGGGATGCTGTGTGAAAGACTCCTTCACAGCCTTCAACAATGGAGTCGAAAGATCCTTCCTTAAGTAAGTCAGCTTCATACAATTGCAATCTTTCCTCAGCTCCTTCAAGTGCCTTCAAGTGTCCAACCTTATTTGGATCACCTGAATTGAACCATTTTAATGTAAGAACCAGATTTCTCTCTGGTTTAATCGTTTGGAGAAAATTTCTTACCCTTAAACTGCTTATCCAACAGATAAATAATGATCAGTAATCCAGAAATCAAATACTCTTATTTTAACAACAACAACTCAGGAAATTCAAGTGATCATGTGGAAATGGAAGCATAAAGTGAATCAATTCTCATATTTCTGAATCAATTTTGAGCTTTCTAACTTTCTGATAAAATTCCCACTTGTACTACTCTATACAGGGGCATCCACAAATACTTGGCTAACATTTCAAAAAGACAAATTAATTTAATACTACGCATATGAAAATTCTACTTCATACGAAACTGATTGCATGTGTTCCTAATCACAAAATGTTTAAAAAACCCCAGAAATAGCTGTATATTCAAGAATACCAACACATGACATTATCTGCCTATTTTACAAATTGCAGAATTGAGATATGACATGCCATTGTGTCTGTGTGTGTGAGAGAGAGAGTACGGACTGGGGTTTCGGACGGTGGCCTTAACAGTGTAACCGCGATCAAGCAAAAGCTTAACAAGCCATGACGCTATAAACCCGGATGCTCCAGTCACACACACCACCTTTCCCATTTTTCTCAACTCTCAAATTCTCTCTCTGATATTAATTGTGCTGGAATAAAACAGGACTGCAGGCATTAATGGGCAACGGTCGGTCTCTGTTGTGGGGTTCACCATTGTTTGTTTCGCCTTTCTTTCAGTGCTAATGTTTTGCAAGCACCTACGTCAGCTTTCTTGAATTTGAGTGTGGATGGGTTAAGGACGAATGCATTTCAACAAAATTTTGAGTCTAAATAATCGGGTCCTTTTCAATTTTGAAATAAATTGGTTTTTTTTTTAATAAAATAAAATATGTGAGTATTGTTTTTATGTAAAGGTGAAAAAGTATTTGTGGAATGATTTTAAATGTGTTTTAAAATAAAAATATAAAACGGTCGAGTATTTTTTGGATTTAGATAAGGTGTTGTACACCATTCAACGCAAACTTGCATCTATTGAATTTTGATTAAGTACAATTCAATGATTGTGAAAATAAAATGTAAGAATGGTGAAGAATTGTTAAGAATTTCCATAAGATTCGTAAATGTGCATTGAACCTAGGGGTGTAAACCACCCGAATTGAGTCGAGTGATGTTGAGCTCGAATTCGACTCAATTAGAATACTCAAAGCTCGAAACTCGATTTGAACTCGATCGAGCCCAAATTTTTAAGCTCGAGCTCGACAAGAAACTCGATATACTCGAACTCGACTAGATTACCTTTACAATTTTATAAAAATAAATATAAAATATATTATTAAAATATAAATATATATATTTAGTAAAATTAATGACATAATAGTAATTAATGTGCAGGTTATACACTTCTACTAGGCTCGCGAGCCTCTCTAGCTGAATATTTATGAGCTCGAACTCGACTCAATTATACTCGAATCGATTTCGACATTTTTACGAGTTGAACACGAGTAGCTAGTGAGTCGAGGTTGACTCACTTACCCCCTAATTGGACCTTGTTGTACATGTGGGAATTCAAATTCATTTTTTAATGTGGCTCTTTTATAGTAATTGTGAGAAAATAGAGTTTAAATTATAGATTGGGTTTGAAGATGAATAATCAATGATAGTAATCAAAATATAGAGGACAAGTGTGGATAAATAAAGTGGTTAGAGTTTCACTGCTTAAAATCATGAGGTCTTGGGTTCGAGACAAGGATAGTGAATATTTATTTTCTTTTGTGGTGGGGTGGTGGTCCCCCTCTTGTAGTAGGGTGGTAGTCCCTCCTCTGATGGTAGAAGGAACTATTGTAATAGATTATCTTAATAAAAAAAAATTATCTATTGTAATTGATTATTTTTAAAAAAAATTAAACAATAGAAGAAAAAATTAAGTCAATAATTGTTCTCTGTCTAGTTGATGGAGATAAAATTGCATTTGAGTTATTATTATTTATTTAATAGTTTTAGGGTTTTTATTCATGTTTTAAATAATTGTTATGGGTCGGATTTTTAGGGCTTACACGCCTAAAACCCTAGTTTTTAATTAGAAATAGGAGTTTCAAGATTATTGTAAAACAACTTTTGATGAAATTAAAATATTGTTGAGGGAGTTTTCTCTTATTTCCTCTTTGTCGGTATTCTTGTGGGAATCGACGGAGATTGAAAAGATTGTCCAGTATCACGTCTTCCGTGCTGCATCACTAGCCTAATGGCCAAGTTAGTGCAAGATGATGTGGGATAAGGATTTAGGGTTGTTTTGTTATAAGTAAATAAAGAATATAAAAATGAAATGATAGTAGTCTTAAAACAAAAACAAAACTAGTTTTGTTGAGAGATTGGACCACTCTCCTCCGTATGGGTGTCGTTGGGCATTTATCGCCGCCCTGCTTGGTTATATAGGACTACTTTTGACTTATTTGATCCCCAATGTAAATAATCCTAAAAAGATCAAGGACCTTCGTCCTATTCCTGGCCTCTCATTGGCCTGATTTGTGCTATCATTTTTTAAATTTAGGAACCTATGTTAATGAGGCCGCATTTATGCATTTCGCATACACGTCAAATACTAAAGGACTAATCATTAATCATACTTAATTATAAGAAGGTAAATTCTTGTGTGCACCATTTACACCAATTTAGAATTGATGTAATTGGATTTCATTTTTTTTCTCGACCCGACCCGTCACGAATGGTTCATGGTTCACCCCACCCGAATGGGTCATGATTTAAGGTTCATGATTTAGTATTTAGGGTGTAGATGATTCATCCAAATTAAAATTGAATCAAATTGCACTAATTGCATAAGATGCAATTGGTGCATACAAGTATCACTCTTATAAGAAATGAGATTTATTAACAGAGTAAATGTTAGTTTTGATTAAATGGACTAATTTATTATTGTTTCAAATTATAAATTTTAGTCAAGCTTGTACGCCTTATTGTGGTTAGTGTATTTAGAAAAAAAACAGTTTTTGGAAGAAAAAAGAAATTGCGTTAGTGGTACCAAAGTTGAATAAAGAAGGAAATGTATTAAAAAAGATAATTAATTGATAACAAAAACTCGTATGAGATGATATTTAAATTAACACAAATCAACACACATTCATTCCCTTTCAAAGTGTTAAAGTGTCGTACAGAAAATACATGTCTCAAATGAGACCGTCTCATGTATAGTTTCATATTTTTCATTTTTATTGAAGTCTTTGTGCATTTGCAAGGAACTTGAAAGTATTAATTAAACATTTTATTTTTCATTTTTATTAAAGTCTTTGCAAGGAACTTGAAAGTATTAATAAAACATTTTTAGTTTCATATATATCTTATGATAAAAACTCCTACAAACCTCAATTTATGGTGAATTATATTTTTTTAATATCATTGTTATTTATATAAATTATCACTATTTTGTATAAAAATTATCATTATTTGAAAAATAACATGTTTTTTAAATAATAAATTTTTTTATATATAACAATAATAAAATTTATACAAAATAATGATAAAGTTCATGTATAGACTCGATTCACGGGCCGAAGTTTCACTCATATATTTTATTGAGGAAGAATGCATTTTTTATCATCCCTGTTTTAATATTTTTTTTTACTTTTACTCTATGTATTTCTATTTTCTACTAATTGTTCCTTGTATTCTGGATAATATTATTTTTTTTAGCTTTTTGTACTTTTATTTTATTTTTTCATGTGTACCAAGTGCATCGTGTAACTCAATTGTATTTTTTAACATGTAATTTTTTTATTAAAAAAAAATGTTTACATGTTTTTTTGTGAAAATAATGTGTATATCTTAAAATGCATTTGAGTTGCATGAGACACTTGTATACTGGATTTTATCTTAATAGATCATGTCTTTGTAATTTTGAAAAATACATTTTAGTTTCCTATATTTTACTTTATTCGCTTTAATTCCCTACTGGACAAGTAGGGAGCAAACAATAAGAAAATGAAACCACAAAGATGAAGATATTAGAAATTAGAAGGTAGAGGACGTAGAAAATTACAAGAAATTGTAAGAGAAAACACATGGAGCAAATAAATAAAGAAATTAAAAGTACAAAGTTTTTTTTGGAAAAATTGGGTTTGATCATTTCACAGTGTGACCAGAATCATTGTTGGATAGAAAAGTTATCAATTTTAAAGTAAAATATATGACATTTTTACCATAAATAATTACATATTTTTTAAACGACACGCTTTTTTCAAAAAAAGAAAAAAAACTAATAAAATTTTCATTAAATGGGGTAAAATTAGGTGTGATCGTTTCACCGTGTGGCCAGAACCATCGTTGGATAGAAAACTTATCAATTTTAAAGTAAAATGTACTATAACATTTTTACCATAAATATTGCACACTTTTTCTTGAAAAAATAGTAAATTTTTCATTAAATGGTAAAATTGGGTGTGATCATTTCACCACGTGACCAGAATCATGGTTGGATAAAAAACTTATCAATTTTAAAATAAAATGTATAACATTTTTATCATAAATAATTACATATTTTTTAAACGACACATTTTTTCTTGAAAAAATTGTAAAATTTTCATTAAAAAGTGATATAAATTTTGGGCAAAACTGTTCTTTCAATCTCCATTATCAGAGTAATAATTTTTTAGTTGTAGAGTTAATGTGAACTCCTCAATTTTTTATTTATTAATGTTTCATTAAATTTTTACTTATTAATTTTAATATTTTTTACAATCTCACGTGTTACGTTGATTTTACACTAGTAACAATTAAAAACTAAAGAGTAAAAAAAAAATTAATTTGAATTTATTCATATATTTTGAAAATTGATCCTTTTTAATTTATAAGATATCGACTATCGAGATGAAACAAAATCGAAAAATAAAAACTTTCCAAATCTTAAATTACTGAAGTCTTCAATTTTCAAATTTGAAACAAAATGTTTCCAAATCTGAAATAATTAAATAAATAAGTAATGTAATTTATTTAAAACGGCTATAATGTACGGTGGATGCCACCTGGCGCCAAGTTATGAAAGAACCGCGTGATTAAATGCAAGTAACAGCCCTATTCTTCTCTCAGAAAAGGAAAAATATGTAACCATAAAACCCTAAATCCAGAAGATTACCCGCTTCTTCCCTGTAAATCAAGAAGATTACCCGCCTTCTTCCCTAAAAATCAACATACGATCTCTCGCTCCTTTCACATTCTCAATTGTGTCTGCTCCCCTTTTCTTAATTCTGAGTCTGCTCTTATTTCGCTTTCTTATTCTTCGAGACTTGCTCAATGACTCGAACTCCTACGGCCTCTCTTCTTCAATGCCTCACAAAAACAAAGATAAGTAATCACAAAACAAAGTTTCTCTTGTTTTCAGTGACGATTTCTTGTTTTCAAGAAAGTTTACTCTGATGTCAAGAATCAACTTGGTGGGTTTGATTCTAGTTTCGGTTTCATTCACTATAAGAAAGGTACTTGATTTCTTGGCGTTTCTTTTTATCTTTTGTATGTTATTACTGAAAAAGAATTTTGTCTCCGTTATGTTTTAAGGTTTTGTTTTCTTGAATTGCTAGGTCAAGAATTGAACGTGATACACAGTGAACTCGACGGGCCTTGATTAGATGGGTTTAATTTGTTAAGGTATGAGGGTTCTTTTTTTTATTTTTTTTATTTTACAGATGTAAGTTTAAGAATCGCACTGTCTGTTTTTCAAGAATTTCAAGAAACTTGCCGACTGCTTTTGACTGCAAGATAAAGTTTGGAGAATCTGAGGTGCACTTCTTGATTCTTCAAGTTGACTACTAGTGTTGACTCTCAATACTGAGTTTTTTTGGTTATTTATATCCTCCGTAGGAGAATCTTTCAGTTTAAATATTTCATGTCCTTATGCTTCAATTAGCGAAACTGTGTGAAAGTTTTGCTACGAGTCCTCTGTTATATGAATCAAGAAAAGGGTCCTTTAAACGTCTCATTGAATTTCAAGATTTTCACTGATTTTTTACTATAAACTCTTTTTGTAACCTTCCATGTCTTTCGCTGATGTTTGTGTTTTAGGTTTTTTTACAGGCCAATTGAAGCATGTTCTGATATACAGCTGCAAAGGCGGATTTTGCGGACTCAGGCAGTCAGTAATTTAGGGGATGTAGAAAGTGAATTAAACTGAATATATTGATGCTATCAAAGGTGCTTTAAATTTACTGTTTCTTCTTTCCCTTTCTTTACCAAGTTTTAACTCTTCCCCTTTACTCGAGTAGTCCTTGAGTTGGATTCTAGTTTTCTACTGGGAGATTTCTTTCATGTTCGTTTCCCAGGGTAGATAAATCATAAATTGGACTTCTCATCTCACAATATCTTTGTTGTATATAGTCTTCGGATTCTAACTTATTCTTCTCCGTATCTTTAGGAGTCAAGAGGTTTGTATAATCTCTGGAATGATACGGCATGACTGAGGTGAGTCAATCATAACTTTCTAAAAACATCTATAATAATATTGTAGTTAAAGATTATTATAATACAATGAGTTTCTCCATTCCATTTGACTCAATTGTTCTATTTTTCTCATCCCCTTTTTTTATTTTTCTTGACTATCTTCATGATTTTATCCTCATGCTTCTTCATTTTTATAGGTTCCAAAGTACAAGCTGCAGCAGAATTGCGACTCATGGTAGGCCAATATTAGGCAGAAATTAGAAATCATGTCATGGTACTAGTTTGATTTTTCTTATCTGATATATGTTATGTCGAAAACCTGCCTATGTGATCATTCATTTTTATTCCAATGTATCAGTAAGGTTCTTATTTCACTTTATTTTTTCTTCATCTTCACCAGTGTTACTTGGTCCTGTATCATCATCTGATATATATTATGTCGAAAACCTGCCTATGTCTTCTTTTTGGAGACATGCTGTATGGATTCTTTTATGTTGGACGCCTCATTTCCTCTCTTATTCATTGGCCATTTATATTATGTTGCTTTATTCTTAGCCATCTTTTATTATTACCCTTCTGTTCTCGATGAACTACCTTATGTCGAAAACCTGCCCATGTCTTCTTTTTGGAGACAGCACGGATTCTTTTATGTTGGACGTCTCATTTCCTCTCTTATTCATTGGCCATTTATATTCTGTTGCTTTATTCTTAGCCATCTTTATTATTACCCTTCTATTCTCAATGAATCCTTTCACTAGGTCCTAAGCTTTTTCAATAGAAAACTTGATTCTCTTCAAAACATTCTTATTTCACTTTCTTGAATCAATCCTATTTCACTTTATATTTCTTCATCTCACCAGCGTTACTTGATCTTGTATCATCTTCTATTTCATTTCTTCCTGCTTAGGCTTTCGACCACTTGTGCCTTCCTTTTGGAGACATGTTCTATGGATCCTTTTATCTTGAACTCCTAGTTTCTTATGCTCTTCATTGACCATTCTTTCCGGTTAACTTTTCTTTTGGTAGCCATCTAAGTGTTTGACCGTGAATTTTGAGTGTCAAGTTTCTATCTAACTTGACATGAACTTGAGTTTTTACGACTGTTGATAGAACCCTCATTCAAAGATCCCTAATTTGGCTCTTTGTTTCATTTCTGTTTTTTCCTTCTTTTCTTTTTTTTTTTCTTTTTTTTTTCAATTTTAATAGGAGAATTAGGTGGTGATGAGCACTATAAACACTGTTTTTCCGAAATTTGTTCTGAGCTTTTTATTGTTTTCGAATTTTATTTACTATTTCTTGAAGTTGTAGGGTTTTACTTCATGTTGACTGGGCTTTCTAGATTTAATCTCTTCTTTTTTAATTTATTTTTGTTAGGAGATTATATTTGTTGTTTTCTTTTTATGTTAGAGAATAAAAAAGATGCAGGGAACTTCATTACTACTTGCTCAAAGGACGAACACCATTTGCTTACTCGACAGGTATCGAACTAAATTCCTTATTTTACCGCTACCATCCAAGATTAATTTACTTCCATTTAGTTATTTTACACACATACATATATGTTGCTTTGTTTTTGTAATGTAGACCACATAGGAGGCTTTCTATAATATTGGCGGATGTACAAAAACTTAAGAAACATGATGGACTTGAATCACAAATTTTTCTTTTCTTCTCTATGATTTTGATGGACTACCTTTGCTTTTCTGATTTTTCTTTATGCAACTTGTTTGCAGATTAGTTGCGTACAAAGGGTTCAACCCTTTTAAACTTCATTGATGTTTTTGTTTGTTGTCTACAACAAAGATATAAGCTACTTGTGCTTGTGTGTTCTTTGTCTCAGGAACAAATGTTAATATTTGATACATTATCGTGCTTTAGTTTTGCTATTTGATAATTATACTCCAGTAGGCTTTTATATCATAAGTGTTATAGAGAGAAAATAATGTATTGTGTATTCACAAGAAAAGAGACTCCCATATATATAGGGAGTAAAACCTAGGTTACAGTCTAATCCTATAAGGAAAACCTAGCTATACAAGAAAACCTTAATATACAAGGAAATATGTATATATAATTTACAACAATAAGATATTAAGTTAATGCTTAAGTATATAGTTCACACTTACCCAGCTGGCAAGTCACTATGATGCTTTGTTTTCGCTTCTCATGGACGACTCACATAATGCCATTATACTATATGTTTCGCCTTATTCCTCTTGCTTCTTGTTGCCGTGAACTTCAGCGCTATGGCAATGCGCAGCTGTCTTCTTGTCGCCTTACATCCAAGTCTTTTGTTTTATAGAGGTTACAATTGAACTATTAATGTTCAGCTGTCTCTAGTAGATCATCACAATAATGAACGGGATTTGTTTTGCTTGTGCGTACTATTGTTAGTTTGAATTATTAATGTTCTAGCAGGACATTGGATTCAGTGTAGAATGCACAGATAGCTCGCTTCAAACGTCAGAAAGCTGCTGAGTCCACATTGCTTGAAATAATGGAGAGGAAGGAACATGTAGGATGATGATGGAGTCATGGAGAAGACAAAAGGGAGGCTAGTTTTATTATGAGTTTGTTTATTTTTAAATATCTCACTCTTTGTTGTTGGTAGCATGCTTATTGCAGCATATGAAGCAATATTTTGTAGGAGACGATTTAGAATGCATATATTTGCATGTCATTATCATAAGAGGAACCAATTGATGATTCTGAAGATTAATATTGGTAAGCAGTACTGTTTTCTTAAAAGGGAAGTTGTATTCTTATAACATATATGGAATGCTAAATATTTGCAGCATGATTGGTATGAATAAATGAATTCCAGAATGTTTGGTTAATCTATATATGCTTTCAGGGCTTTATTTGCTTCTTCCTTAGTATCGATGATGTCAAGATTACAAAGGTAATAACATGCTTCATTGAATTCTCTTGTAAAATTTTGGTGATGTTTGTGCTATAATATAAATTATATTTGATTTTTCTGCATGTGCGTTCAGATTTTTATATTGCATTTCTTTAGTACTGATGCTTTCAAGATTAAGAAGGCAATAACATGCTTTCTCGAATTCCAGAATGGTATTTGGTTTTCCCTTGATATATTATTTCTGGTTTTTAATTTTCTACTTTCATAGTATAGATGCTGCCAAGATTAAGAATGTAATAACATCCTTCTTTAAAAAAAAATAATCTATATATGCTTTCAGGTTTTTAATTTGCTTCTTCCTTAGAGTACTGATACTTTCAAGATTAAGAAGGTAATAAAATGCAATTCTCTTGTACATTTTTGGTGATGTTTTCCTGAATTATATTTTAATTTTCTACGTATGTGTTCAGATTATTCATTTTCGTGCTCTCTAGTAGTCTAGTACAGATCCACTCAAGATTAAGAAGGTGATAACCTGATTTCTTGAATTCTAGAATGGAATTTGGTTTTCGTTAACAGGTCTAAGGTTCAGCTTGCTTCCTTTCTTAATTATTTTGGGTATGATTTTATACGTGATTTGACAAGAGTTCCTTTCATATTCTTAGATATGCAGATATATATATTGTTGAAGTAAAGCCTAAGTGACAAATTTTCTTAACATAAATATGACTAAAGGTATTCTGAATTTTATCTCACACACACACACACACACACACACATATATATATATATATATATGTATGTATGTGAATCTTGATTCCAACTGATATTTTCTCAGGTCAGAGATGGACAATTGAGGCAAAAAGAATGCTTGGTTAACAGACTTGGTGAGTTTTTGCTTATAGCTTGATGTTTGTGTTTTTCCTCATTTCCATGTCAACTAACACGAGTGCACGACATCCTTTAGATATGATTTCCTGCTGGCTAATGGTTCGTCAAACTTTCATGTGATTAGAGTATGATGGTTTTTGAGTAACTTCAATTGAAAAGAGGGAATATAATCATGTATGGAACTTAGAACTATTTTTGCCAATTGAAAGAACATGATGGTTTGAGCAACTTCAATTATTTTTACCAATTCCTTCTTATAAACATGCTGATATTTAGTAGATCAGTTTGTTCACCTTCCAACAAGGATAGGAAGTTAAAACATTTCCTCAGTTCCAATCGGCATGCATATTAGATTTGAAGCATTTGTTACTAAAATCTAAAACTATATATTTTTTTGGATGTAATATTCGGCCTTTTCATTTTCTTCTCTATTTACCTCCTTTGCCTTTCTTTCATTGGCATTCATCTTTGTCCTCTTTATTTTTCTAGCTCTATTTTCGACTCTCTGCAATTCCTATCTATTCCTACCGTAAAATCCTCCTAGTTATTTTTTTCCTTTTAAAATTCGTTTTCACTTTTTGCCTCTTGTCTCTGCGATTGTGTCTATCTCCTTGATATCCGACTCTATTGGGAACGTGCTGATAAATCATTCGCCATTTAAGGTTCTTCTTCATTTCCTTCAAGTGTACTCCTTTGTGATTGTCTCTATCTCCTTGGTTTTTTGTCAATTTCTGAGTATCCGACATTGGGAAGGAGCTGATAAACCATTCGCCATTTAATATTCTCTTTATTTCTTTCGAGCAGGATCTAATATTCCATTTTTAATTTGTTCCTCTTCTTATCCTTCTTAGAGTTGCCTTCTTTGCCTTCCTTTCTTGTGAATTCATCATTGTCCTCGTTATTGTCACTCTCTTTTCAGAATTTCAGCATCTTCTATCCATTCCTACCACTCATATTTTTCCTCTTGTTCTTGTTATTGTCTCAATCACCTGATTTTTTGTAAATTTCCAAGTTGTTGACTCTATCGAGTTGGATCTGATATTTAATTCTTCATTTGGTATTCTCTTCCTATCATCCTTGGTTTCTAGCCAGATTATTTATTGCTGACTTCATTGAAGAGGATCTAATATTCCTTTCTTAATCTGATTTCCTCTTCTTTTCCTTCTTAAGTTTAAGTTGCTTCGACCTTTTTTGTCTTTCTTTTGCATTCATCTTTGTCCTCTTTATTGTTTCTCACTTCTTCCGAATCTCTGTAACTTCTCCCATTCCTCCCGTAAAATCCTCTTGCTCGTGTTTGTACCTCTTCTTCTTGCGAATTGTTTCGGTCTCCTTGCCATTATGCATTAGATATTCTCTTATTTTCCTTCTTCAATTGACTCCTTTGCCTTTCTTTCTTTTGGGAAGGAGCTAATAAATCAATTCGCCATTTAGTATTCTCTTTATTTCTTTCGAAGGTACTCCTTTGCCTTCCTTTCTTTTGCAGTGTTTGTTACTACTATGAATTGCTTCTCTTTTTCCTCTTATTCTTGTGATTGCCTCTATATGGCTAACTACATTCGTCATTTGACTTTCTCTCTCTTTTTTTCCTTCATCGAGTTGCCACCTTTGCCTTTATAACCTATTGAGGAGGATCTAATATTCCATTTTTAATTTGTTCCTCTTCTTATCCTTCTTAGAGTTGCCTTCTTTGCCTTCCTTTCTTGTGAGTTCATCATTGTACTCATTATTGTCACTCTCTTTTCAGAATTTCAGCATCTTCTATCCGTTCCTACCACTCTTATATTTTCTCTTATTCTTGTTATTGTCTCTTATCACCTTATTTTTCTTCAATTTCCAAGTTGTTGACTCTATTGAGTAGGATCTGATATTTTATTCTTTATTTGGTATTCTCTTCCTATCCTCCTTGGTTTCTTGCCAGATTCTTTATTGCTGAATTCATTGAAGAGGATCTAATATTCCTTTCTTAATTTGATTTCCTCTTCTTTTCCTTCTTAAGTTTAAGTTGCTTCGACCTTATTTGTCTTTCTTTTGCATTCATCTTTGTCCACTTTATTGTTTCTCACTTCTTCCGAATCTCTGTAACTTCTCTCATTCCTCCCGTAAAATCCTCTTGCTCGTGTTTGTTCCTCTTCTTCTTGCAAATTGTTTCTGTCTCCTTGCCATTATGAATTAGATATTCTCTTATTTTCCTTCTTCAATTGACTCCTTTGCCTTTCTTTCTTTTGGGAAGGAGCTAATAAATCAATTCGCCATTTAGTATTCTCTTTATTTCTTTCGAATGTACTCCTTTGCCTTCCTTTCTTTTGCAGTGTTTGTTATTACTATGAATTGCTTCTCCTTTTCCTCTTATTCTTGTGATTGCCTCCATGTGGCTAACTACATTCGTCATTTGACTTTCTCTCTCTTTTTTTCCTTCATCAAGTTGCCACCTTTGCCTTTATACCCTATTGAGCAGGATCTAATATTCCATTTTTAATTTGTTCCTCTTATTATCCTGCTTAGAGTTGCCTTCTTTGCCTTCCTTTTTTTTTGAGTTCATCATTGTCCTCGTTATTGTCACTCTTTTTTCAGAATTTCAGCATCTTCTATCCATTCCTACCACTCGTATTTTTCCTCTTGTTCTTGTTATTGTCTCTATCACCTGATTTTTTGTCAATTTCCAAGTTGTTGACTCTATCGAGTAGGATCTGATATTTTATTCTTCATTTGGTATTCTCTTCCTATTCTCCTTGGGTTCTTGCCGGATTTTTTATTGCTGACTTCATTGAAGAGGATCTAATATTCCTTTCTTAATTTGATTTCCTCTTTTTTTCCTTCTTAATTTTAAGTTGCTTCGACCTTTTTTGTCTTTCATTCTTTCTTTTGCATTCATCTTTGTCCTCTTTATTGTTTCTCGCTTCTTCCGAATCTCTGTAACTTCTCTCATTCCTCCCGTAAAATCCTCTTGCTCGTGTTTGTTCCTCTTCTTCTTGCGAATTGTTTCGGTCTCCTTGCCATTATGCATTAGATATTCTCTTATTTTCCTTCTTCAATTGACTCCTTTGCCTTTCTTTTTTTAGGGAAGGAGCTAATAAATCAATTCGCCATTTAATATTTTCTTTATTTCTTTCTAATGTAATCATTTGCATTCCTTTCTTTTGCAGTGTTTGTTACTTCTATGAATTGCTTCTCTTTTTCCTCTTATTCCTGTGATTGCCTCTATATGGCTGACTACATTCGTCATTTGACTTTCTCTCCCTATTGAGCAGGATCTAATATTCCATTTTTAATTTGTTCCTCTTCTTATCCTTCTTAGAGTTGCCTTCTTTGCCTTCCTTTCTTGTTAGTTCATCATTGTCCTCGTTATTGTCACTCTCTTTTCAGAATTTCGGCATCTTCTATCCATTCCTACCACTCGTATTTTTTCTCTTGTTCTTGTTATTATCTCTATCACCTAATTTTTTGTCAATTTCCAAGTTGTTGATTCTATCGAGTAGGATCTGATATTTTATTCTTCATTTGGTATTATCTTCCTATCCTCCTTGGTTTCTTGCCAGATTCTTTATTGCCGACTTCATTGAAGAGGATCTAATATTCCTTTCTTAACTTGATTTCCTCTTCTTTTACTTCTTAAGTTTAAGTTGCTTCAACCTTCGTTGTCTTTCTTTCCTTTGCATTCTTCTTTGTCCTCGTTATTGTTTCTCACTTCTTCAGAATCTCTATAACTTCTCTCATTTCCTCCCGTAAAATGCTCTTCGTGTTTGCTCCTCTTCTTCTTGCGATTGTTTCGGTCTCCTTGCCATTATTCATTATATATATTCTCTTATTTTCCTTCTTCAATTCTTTCGAGTGTAATCCTTTTCCTTTCTTTTGCATTCATATTTGTCCTATCTATTGCTCCACTCTTTCTTCTGTGTTTGTTACTGCTATGTATTGCTTCTCTTTTTCCTCTTATTCTTGTGATTGCATCCTCTTCGTTTTTTGTTAATTTCTATATAGGTGGCTCCATTCTTCAATTGACTTCCTCTCTCTTTTTTTCCTTTTTCGAGTTGCCACCTTTGCCTTTATATCTTTTGCATTCGTCTCTTCCCTTCTTAGTGCTACATTTTTTTCGTGTTTTTTCTATTCTGTATTATTATTTTTTTATCGGGCAAAGTTAGTTGTTAGTAGTTAGTACACCAAGAACCCAATACTCCACGAAATCACCAATCTACCTTATAACTCCTATAACTCCAAATTCGTTCTCAAAGGGAATCGAACCTGGGTCTCCCACTCAAATGAGGAGCCCAGTGGCCAGGTGGGCTAAGCCCCCTGGTTGTTTTTTCTATTCTGTATTGATGTTCTTTTTTCCTCTTTTCTTGTGATTCTTCCAGTCCCTTGGTTTCTTGTCAAATTTTTTATTGCTGACTTCATTGAAGAGGATCTAATATTCCTTTCTTAATTTGATTTCCTCTTCTTTTCCTTTTGAAGTTTAAGTTGCTTCGACCTTCTTTGTCTTTCTTTCCTTTGCATTCTTCTTTGTCCTCTTTATTGTTTCTCACTGCTTCCGAATCTCTCTAAGTTCTCTCATTTCCTCCCGTAAAATGCTCTTCGTGTTTGTTCCTCTTCTTCTTGCGATTGTTTCGATTTCATTGCCATTATTCATTATGTATACTCTCTTATTTTCCTTCTTCAATTCTTTCGAGTGTACTCCTTTGCCTTTCTTTCTTTTGCATTCATATTTGTCCTCTCTATTGTTCCACTATTTCTTTCATGTTTGTTACTGCTATGAATTGCTTCTTTTTTTCCTCTTATTCTTGTGATTGTCTCTATCCCCTTCGTTTTTTGTTAATTTCTATATGGCTGGCTCCATTCTTCATTTGACTTCCTCTCTCTTTTTTTCCTTCTTCGAGTTGCCAACTTTGCCTTTATATCTTTTGCATTCGTCTCTTCCCTTCTTAGTGCTCCATTTTTTCGTGTTTTTTCCATTCTGTATTGATGTTCTCTTGTGATTCCTCCAGTCCCTTGGTTTCTTGTCAAATTCTTTATTGCTGACTTCATTGAAGAGGATCTAATATTCCTTTCTTAATTTGATTTCCTCTTCTTTTCCTTCTTAAGTTTAAGTTGCTTCGACCTTCTTTGTCTTTCTTTCTTTTGCATTCATCTTTGTCCTCTTTATTGTTTCTCACTTATTTCGATTCTCTGTAACTTCTATCATTCCTCCCGTAAAATCTCTTGCTCGTGTTTGTTCCTTTTTTTCTTGCGATTGTTTCGGTCTTCTTGCCATTATGCATTAAATATTCTCTTATATTCCTTCTTCAATTGACTTCTTTGCCTTTCTTTCTTTTGCATTCATCTTTGCCCTCTTTATTGTTTCACTCTCTTTTTCGTGCTTGTTACTATTCTGAGTTGCTTTCTGTTTTTCCTTTTTCTCTTGCATTTTCCTCTATCCCATAATTTTTTTACCAATTGCTGTATAGATGACCCTATTGAGCAGGATCTAATATTCTGTTTTTAATTTGTTCCTCTTATTATCCTTCTTAGAGTTGTCTTCTTTGCCTTCTTTCTTTTGAGTTCATCATTGTTCTCGTTATTGTCACACTCTTTTCAGAATTTCAGCATCTTCTATCCATTCCTACCACTCGTATTTTTCCTCTATTGATTCATTTTTTGTTTCCTCTTATTCTTGTTATTGTCTCTATCACTTGATTTTTTGTCAATTTCCAAGTTGCTGACTCTATCGAGTAGGATCTGATATTTTAATCTTCATTTGATATTCTCTTCCTATCCTCCTTGGTTTCTTGCCAAATTCTTTATTGCTGACTTCATTGAAGATGATCTAATATTCCTTTCTTAATTTGATTTCCTATTTTTTTCCTTCATCAGTTGCCTTCTTTTCTTTTCTATATAACCCGACTCCAGTCAAATGGATATAATATTCGGCCTTTTCATTTTCTTCTTCTAGTTACCTCCTCTGCCTTTCCTTCATTGGCATTCATCTTTGTCCTCTTTATTTTTCTAGCTCTATTTTCGACTCTCTGCAATTCCTCTCTATTCCTACCGTAAAATCCTCCTAGTTATTTTTTTTCCTTTTAAAATTCCTTACTTTTTGCCTCTTGTCTCTGTGATTGTCTCTATCTCTTTGGTATCTGACTCTATTGGAAAGGTGTTGATAAATCATTCGCCATTTAATATTCTTCTTCATTTCCTTTGAGTCTACTCCTTTGTGATTGTCTCTATCTCCTTGGTTTTTTGTCAATTTCTGAGTATCCGACTCTATTGGGAAGGAGCTGATAAATCATTCGCCATTTAATATTCTCTTTATTTCTTTCGAATGTACTCCATTTCCTTTCTTTCTTTTCCAGTGTTTGTTACTATTATGAATTGCTTCTCTTTTTCCTCTTATTTTTGTGATCGCCTCTATCTCCTTGGTTTTCTGTTAAATTCTATATGGCTGACTACATTCTTCATTTGACTTTCTATCTCTTTTTTTCCTTCATCGAGCTGCCACCTTTGCCTTTATACCCTATTGAGCAGAATCAAATATTCCATTTTTTATTTGTTACTCTTCTTATCCTTCTTTGAGTTGCCTCCTTTGCCTTTCTTACTTGTGAGTTCATCATTGTCCTCGTCATTGTCACTCTCTTTTCAGAATTTCAGCATCTCTTATCCATTCCTACCACTCGTATTTTTCCTCTTTTGATTCATTTTCTTTTTCCCCTTGTTCTTGTTATTGTCTCTATCACCTGATTTTTTGTCAATTTCCAAGTTGCTGAGTAGGATCTGATATTTGATTCTTCATTTGATATTCTCTTCCTATCCTCCTTGGTTTTTTGCCAAATTCTTTATTGCTGACTTCATTGAAGAGGATCTAATATTCCTTTCTTAATTTTATTTCCTCTTCTCTTCCTTCTTAAGTTTAAGTTGCTTCGACCTTCTTTGTCTTTCTTTCTTTTGCATTCATCTTTGTTCTCTTCCGAATCTATGTAACTTCTCTGATTCCTCCCGTAAAATCCTCTTGCTTGTGTTTGTTCCTCTTCTTCTTGCGATTGTTTAGGTCTCCTTGCCATTATGCATTAGATATTCACTTATTTTCCTTCTTCAATTGACTTCTTTGCCTTTCTTTCTTTTGCATTCATCTCTGCCCTCTTTATTGTTTCACTCTCTTTTCCGTGCATGTTACTATGAGTTGCTTTCTGTTTTTCCTTTTTTCTTGCATTTTCCTCTATCCCATAATTTTTTTTACCAATTGCTGTATAGATGACCCTATTGAGCAGGATCTAATATTCCATTTTTAATTTGTTCCTCTTATTATCCTGCTTAGAGTTGCCTTCTTTGCCTTCCTTTTTTTTGAGTTCATCATTGTCCTCGTTATTGTCACTCCTCTTTAGAATTTCAGCATCTTCTATCCATTCCTACCACTCGTATTTTTCCTCTTTTGATTCATTTTCTGCTTCCTCTTATTCTTGTTATTGTCTCTATCACCTTATTTTTTGTCAATTTCCAAGTTGCTGACTCTATCGAGTAGGATCTGATATTTTATTCTTCATTTGATATTCTCTTCATATCCTTGTTCAAATTGACTCATTTTGACTTTTTTCTTTTGCATTCATTTTTGGCCTCTTTATTATTCCACCATGTTTTTCATGTTTGTCACTATTCTGATTTTTTTCTCTTTTTCCTCTTATTCTTGAGTTTGCCTATGTCCCCTCGGTTTTTTTGTCAAGCTCTGTATTAGCTGAATCCGTTGAGGAGGATTTAACATTCCATACTTCATTTCATTTCCTCTTATTTTCCCTCTACTAGTTGCCTCCTTTGCCTTCTTTTCTTCTGCATTCATATTTGTCCTCTTTATTGTTCTCGCTCGTTTTTTTTTTTCTGAATCTCTGCATCTTCTCCCCATTCCTCCCATAAAATCTTCCCGCTCCAATTTGTTCCTCTTTTAAATTGAATTTTCTCCTTTTCCTCTTGTGCTTGTGATTGCGATAATCTTCTTTGTTTTTAGTCAAATTCTGAGTAGCTGACTCAATAATGAGGAGGATCTGATATTCCATTCTTCATTTGAAATTCCCTTCTTCTCCTTTTTCTTGTTGTTTGTTTTGCCCTTTTTTCCTTTTGCATTCATTTTCCCTCTTTACTGTTCCACTTTCTCATTCCCTGTTTGTTACTCTGTCAAATTGCTTCTCTATTTTAGCTCTTATTCTTGTGATTGCCTCCATCCTCTTTTTTTCTCTTTCAAGTTTTTAGCAGCCGACTCCATTTAGGGGATCTGATATTACATTCTTCATTCATTTTCTATTCTCTTCCTTCTTTGAGGTGAGATACTTCATAATTCCTTGAGTTTGGCCAAAAAGTCAATGTTAGTTCATGGTCTGCATTCATGGTTTGTTCCTCCTTTTGAATTGTTATTCTCTTTTCACTCTTATGCTTGCGATTGCCTCTATTCTCTTGGTTTATTATCAATTTCTGAGTAGCTAGAGGATCTGATTTTACAATATTTTTCCGGTGCCAACTCTTTTCAATTAGTCAGCCCACTGTTGGCTTCATCTTTGTTCTTTAACACCCCCTACATTACCAACTGTATTCAAATGTTCTTTAATCCATGATCTATGTTCTTTGTTTACCACCTCTGATTGTCATGTTTCTAACCACTGATTGATCATTCTACATTCTCCTGGATTAAATCTTGTGTTTCTTTTTTAGACTCATTAAAAATTAAGATGATCACTATTTTCTTTTAAAATCCAGGCATAATCTTTGTATTTGGAGGATAACCGTTATTTGTTGTATCGTCTTGTATCTGGCTCCATCCTTCATACTCATGCATCCACCCAATATACAGACCCTTGGTTTAATATTTGTACTTGTGTTTGGAGATGAATCATTCTTCTTCTGAAGCTCCTTACTGAGTGTTTCTTTGTCTATCTTTTGCTTTCTGGTAATTCCCTTTACCATATCTGCATATGATTTTTCTGTTCAATAACCGCGCAAATGCCATGTAACTATATACCTCTTCTGTACTTGTTTATCACCTGGATTTTTTTTGTTTTCTAATGGTAGTCTTTCGAATCTTGGAGAATTTACCTGAAGTTTGTATGACTCAATCCATAATTTTATCAAGCCAAAAGTGATTCCTACTCGTCTGCCTTCTTTGGCACGAAACCTCTTTGATTTTCCGTATCTTAGATTTAGTTCTAATTTTCCTCATCCCTTTATCCTTGTTGTCTACTCTGACCAAAGTCCCACTTCGGGATCTGTCTCTGTTGGTGTCCTACTATATATTTCAGTATATTCCCGGTTGCATCAGCTCTAGTAATGGGAGGATTGATGGTGACATCAGTTGCATTAAACCAAGGTATTGGCTCATTTATCTTAGGAGTAGTTACAAGTTTTTTTTTTTTGTTTTTTTTTGCAAATCTTATTAGGGATTTCTAGTACCTGAATGGTTTTACCTCAAATATGCCCTAAATGAAATGCACATTGATTAAAGAGGTGCAAGCTGGCAAAAAGATGGGAGATTACCCAATTGGAAAACAAGTATGGTGATTAACCTATGAAGTTCTTATATATGCCTTGCTTATGTGTTTATATTTGTTACAATGTGAGGAGCAAAATGTCATGACCACCCTTATTTAACCCAACATGATACGAATATAACTATAATTAAGCCTGTAAACTTGCAATAATTAATTTTTTTCCGAACATTATAACCCGATTTCACGCCAAAAGTAACCTGTTCACATTCATATAAACATGATACGAATATAACTATAATTAAGCCTGTAAACCTGCTGTAATTAATTAATTAATATATATATGAATGCGAACATGTTACTTTTTGTGAAATCGGGTTATAATGTTCGGAAATAAAATTAATTATAGCAGGTTTACAGACTTAATTATAGTTATATTTGTATCATGTTTATATGAATGCTAACATGTTACTTTTGGTGTGAAATCGGGTTATAATGTTGGGGAAAAAAAAATATAGCAGGTTTACAGGCTTAATTATAGTTATATTCGTATCATGTTGAGTTAAATAAGGGTGGTCGTGACACAAAATAAAGTAGTATAAAGTAAATATTGCAGAATATACTTTAGGATTTAGGAGGATTTTATCTTGGCAAATATGAAGACAGCTCTTTTAGTGCTTTGATGAGGTACCTAACTATTTTTTTAATAAGAAA
Organism: Stenogyne calaminthoides; assembly: GCA_037126765.1. Classification (NCBI taxonomy): domain Eukaryota; kingdom Viridiplantae; phylum Streptophyta; class Magnoliopsida; order Lamiales; family Lamiaceae; genus Stenogyne; species Stenogyne calaminthoides. The sequence goes on from JBBCBC010000006.1 coordinate 4,409,164, forward strand.
CTGAAACTTTATTAATTTAGAAAGTTCTCTTAAATTGAATTCTGGTGAATTGCAGGGTGACTCATGATATATTTGGAAGTGGAACTTATCAGTTGAGCTTTAGTGAGAATTAAGGTTAGAAATAAATGAATCCTCCGGCGCTGTTGACAGGAGAGCTTAGTGATTTAACGCCATGCACTTTTTTTTTTGCTTTGAATGGCTGGTGCTTAACTTGAAACTTTTGTCGTGCAGTGAAATCATGGTGAACAAAGCTCATGAATGTTATCTCTAAATGGACGTTTTTTGAAGTCTTCTGAAAATAAGATGATATGGTTATTTGGAAATGATGATCATAAATGTAACGTATTGTTCTTTTATGATTCTATATCTTCTTTGAAAACTAACTATTGGTAAACAAATCTTATATTGTCGGAGGGAGTATTTGAGGTTTTTTGTATTTCTGATTTAGAAAGTCATGGTTCCTAACCAAGCGAAGCCGTGAAAGCGATGGAGAATTCTGGGATATTTTTGGTGGTTGGAGCTCCTGGTGGTTTAGGCAGGGATGTAGCTCAGTAGCTCTTGCACAAAAAATGGCCAACAGTTCTTGCAATGCTCATATTCATAAACACTCGACTTCCTTTTTTTATTTTATATATATATATATATATATATATATATATATATATATATATATATATTGTTGAAGTAAGCCTAAGTTACAAAAATTAAACCGAAATATTACTATAGGTATCTTAAATATTATCACATCATATATATATTTATATTTATATGTATCTTGATTCCACCTGATTTTTTTTCAGGTCAGAAATGAAGAATTGAGGCAAGAAGAATCTTGGTTAGCCATTTGATGTATTTTGTAATCTGTAATCTATAATCTATATCTATCTATTTAATTGTTGCTTGAAAAAAAAAATACACATATATATATAGAATAATGATATAGAACCAATTATCTGATTTTTTATGGAACCAGATTAATGACGTGTCATGCCAACTCATCATCCACGTAGTTAATTATACTCAAATAAATTGTAGAATGTTTTATAATATACTATACCCTAAACCATTAACTTAAACCCTAAATTATATATAAATTATTAGTACTATTATTAATGTAAATTGTAACTTGGATACAGATTTGAAATCAACTCCAAGCCCAGAGTGTCCTGGCCCCCAAACGGTCCACTTCACCCCTCATTACCTATTATTATATTATTATATATAATTAGTACTTCATCCGTTCCATTATATTTGTCTCACTTTTCATTTATGGACGTTCTATTATATTTGTCTCAGTCCATAAAAGGAAAAAATAAGACTCCACTAACTATTATTTTAATATTATTTTTCTTATTTTTATCTCAACTACCCATATACCTTCATTTTTCATCCATTAAATACTATAAAAAAGCTCACTATCTATTATTTTAATATTATTTCTTAAACAATTTAACAAAAAGAAGTGGGACAAATATACCGGGACGGAGGGAATATTAATTATAGGATATAAATTATAAGAGTAAGTCTCTTGTAAAATTTATAAAATTACAATTATACACTAAATACACTACACTTATCAATTGATACTATTACATTTTATTATTATAATATTAAATACTATTTATATTAATTTATTATAAAAGTTATGATATTAGTTTATAAGTGTAATTATATCTTTTTTATTACGAATAAGTTTCACATGAGATTTTATAAAATTATAATCTAAACCTAGCCCACATATGTCTAGTGTCCTGACTCCCTCTGCATGTCCCCACCTCCACTTTTCAAATTCTAATCCTCAATAACAATGACGAGCTAACATATATACTTGCTAACATATATACTTGTTGGAAATTGATCCCTATAAATTTGATTCATGAAATCTTTCATGTATTAAATATTTTTATTTTTTTGTGCTCCCGTCATAATTTTTTATTATTTTTTTATCCGTCCCTGTAGATGTACATGTAGCTAGGATGCTAACACTAGTGAATTGGATGATTTTTTTTAAACGTTTTATAAAAAAAAGTCTAAAAAGGTGTTTAAAGTTCAATCTTTTATTTATTTTATTTTGTAACTTTACTCAATAAATGATTTAAATTCTCATTTTTTTATTGGGTTAATTGAAAAAAATATCATCACATTTAGGGATAGAGTGATGCTTGTGTGCACCGATTGCATAAAATGCATTTTGTGCAATTGGATTCAATTTTAATTTAGATGAATCATCTACACCCTAAACATTAAATCTTGAATCATAAATCATGACCTATTCGAGCCGGGTGAACCATGAACCACTCGGGTCGAGTGAACCATTAACCACTTGTGCCGGGTTCGGGTCGGGCCCGTATAACAAAAATCAACTGAATTGAAATCCTATTGCACCAAATCAAAATTGGTGCAAATGATGCACATGAGAATTTGTCTTAGGGATATATATATTGGTAATTCGAGACACCTCTTTTAAAATTTTTACCATTCGAAGCATTTATTACTTTTCTGGCAACAATGAAATAATGTGACTATTGGAGTTGACACATAATTATCTATGTAGGATGTTAAGACTGATGAATAGGATAATGTTTTTTTTAAAAAAAAGTTGAAAACGTTTTATAAAATAAAAGTTTTAAAAAAATGTGTTAAAAATTCAAGAATTAAGAGTTGTGATTTGGCGTTCTTCTATTAAATTTATTAAATTTAATGGGAGAAATAATAATAGGTTTTTTTATTTTTTGTCGATATGAGATTTGGGGGGGTGGAGGGGCTCTGTTGCTAGAGTTTTTAAAATTTTATTTTAAAAAGCCGGTGTTTTTTTTTTTTTTACAATTAATTCTACTCAAGTAAACATGCAAGTTATATTTGATACGATTATCTTTCAAACATACAAATTTATATGATGACTGATATTTCATAGAATCTTTTTTTTTTTTTTAAGTTGGTGTGAGACAACTTTTTTTAAAACAAAAGTGCTTTTCGTGATTCACTAGAGATCTAAAACACCACTTAGTCTTTGCAAGGAACTTAAAAGTATTAATTTTAAGTTAGTGTGAGACAACTTTTTCAAAAAAAAAAAAAAAAAGTGATTTTCGTGATTCACTAGAGATCTAAAACACCACTTAGTGGGGTGTATTCGTTGTGAAGTCTGTATGATTTTTTTAGACTTTTAATATTCAATCCGAATTTTCAAAAATCTTTAAAAATCCTAAGGTTTTCAATACAGATTTTAAAAAGTCTTAAAAAATCTTTAGGTATTCACAGTCTATGAATTTTAATACTCTATGGATTTTCTTTGATTCTCTTCCAAAAATATAAATAGATTTCACTCTCCAAAATCTCTTCTAACAACCAGATATTTCTACGTATTCTCTCATAGAACTCTGAAGACGAAAGGTCAGAAGAAAAAAATCTTCGTTATTTTCCTGCCATCGCCGCCGCCCATTTCAACCGTCGGTCATCTCCTGAACACTACCGGTATTTTCGTCTTTCCATGACAATTTTATTTTTCTAACGGATTTACAATTTTCTTGACTTCATGAAAGTGCTTATTCCTTTTTTCATTATTTTGTGTAATTAAATATAAACTGATGTATGCCAATTGTGTATGATTGCTTTTATTGGACTGTTATTTTATTCGTGATCCTTACATGTGACATATTTTTCTGGTATCTGGCTTTAATTTTGGGTAGATGAAGTTGGGAAGGACGGATTTTATGCGTTTGTATACTACTGAAAATGATTCTGAAAAATTATAGTGAAGGCTCTTGGTAATTTGGTATGAATGGTACATTATTTGGAGATGAGAATAGTAATGATGAATAATAATGTGTTTTTTTTGGAACTAATGTATTTTTTCTAAACAATTTAGATAACTTTTTTTATATACAAGTGTTTCATATACATTTTAGATCAATAGTTTGGCAAATACCAAGTCTATGGAAATTAATAAAAAAGTGTATTGCAGATAATCCTCATCGTTTCATGAAAATTCATGTAAATCAATAAAAAAAATATCAAATCAAACTCTGCATGAAATCTATGGATTTTATAAATTCACAGACTTTTTAATGTCAAAAAAAATTCAATAGAATCTCAATTGAATACACCCCCTTACTCTTTCCAAGGAACTTAAAAGTATTAATTTTTTTTAAAAAATGAACTTAAAAGTATTAATTTTTCAAAAAAAAAAATTCAATAGAATCTCAATTGAATACACCCCTTACTCTTTCCAAAGAACTTAAAAGTATTAATTTTTAAAAAATTGCGTCTGCCGGGAGTCGAACCCGGGTCTATTGCTTGGAAGGCAATTATCCTAACCGTTGGACTACAGACGCTTTCTGTTGTTGTAAATTGTAACATTTGACATATCAATAGTTGTTTTTTCCCCCCATTTCTCACCATTTATTATCATCATTGAGTTTCCCTCTTTTATAAACTTTATTTGCATAGAGCATTAAAAAAATTAAAATGAAGAAAAATGAAATAAGCAAGGAAAACAAACTCAGAATGTTTGCCTTGAATACAATCTACAGATTTATTGTGAAACACAAAACCTTATATGCTGAGCAAGCTTCAAGCAAATAAGCCAACTCCCCTAAGAAAACAATAAAAAGAGGCATATTACTATGTTTGATAATTTTGCATTGAATTACAATCTTTACTTATATATACAACAATAAATTTATGTAATGTGTATATATATCATCTTTCTTTAAAAGTAATCAACTATATGAAGTAGTTCAAATCATCTACATTATTCATCTCCCTCAATTTTAACAATGCAGCAGTGTTAAGCTGCCTCACTCTCTCCCTTGACAACTCAAGCAATCTCCCAATCTCCTCAAAAGACAAAGGCAACTCACCCTTCAATCCAAAGTGTAGTATCAAGATGTGTGCCTCTCTATCACTAACATTCTAGAAGCTTCCGTGTTTCCGGTTTCACCAGCGCTTTCTTCATCATCGACTCCGGAGTCATCTCATCCGGCCCTGCTATTATATCCTGAAAAAAAATATATCATCAGTATTAGTTGTTTTATTGAAAGGTATTAGTTGGTTTAGTTAAAAAGTATTAGTTGAATAGTCGAGATATTTTCAAAAAAGATGAGTAGAGTGTAGAAAGAACCTGAAGAGACATGTAACCGCAGCTAGTCACGGCTTGGTCGAGGGAAATAACAGACCTATTTCTCTCAATTGCAAGCCTTACGCTCGAAGGTTTTACATTGATACTTTCTGCGATTTCCTCGTACGTAGGAGCCCTTTTCAGGCTTGTGGTTAAGGCATTGCTTGCTTCACAAATTTTTGGTATCAGTTCACTGATGCTGCCCTGTTATTCAAACACAGATTCAATCAAAATTTGGCCTAATTACAAAAAAGACCAAATACCATATACATTAACCAACTGTATTACAGGTAATCTGATAATCCTGGACTTGCTTGCTACAGCCCTTGTGATAGATTGCCTAATCCACCGGTAAGCATATGTTGATAACTTATTGCCCCTTTCCGGATTAAATTTAATCGCGCCTCGTAAAAGTCCCATGCTACCTTCCTGGAAATCATAATCATGTATAAAGTTGGCCTCATGTAAAATAACTTTACCATACAACAGATTCACAACTAATACTTTATAGTATAACAACTAATACCTTTTAATGGCACAACTAATACTGTGCTGATAATGAAATTCAATACATAACCTGGGTTAAATCTTGCATGCTTAATCCTTTGCCTTGATAAGAAGAAGCAATCGAGACAACGAGCCCGTGGTAGCAGCTTCGGATTCTTTCCTCCGATTCTCTGCCGTTCCACAAGATCCTATCCAGCTTGCGTTGACTTATTCCAGCAGCTTTAGCCCATTGACTTAGTGGCAATTCTTGTCCTCCCATTTCTGCAACTACCTCTCTTCTCACAGCTTCAATTCTTGCTCTTTCCTATTTCATTTTCTCATTAAATTAATTTGAAGAAAAAAAAGGGGGGCTCTGTTTTTTTTTGTTCCGAATAATTAAAGACAGCATTTTTATACCTTGAGGTACCAAGAAAATTTGGCCTCTTCTTTAGGGGTCATGAATCTTGACTTTCTTGAATTCCTATCAACAAATGCAACCCCATCATCATCATTGTTCATGCGTTCCAATATGCTCCTCATTCTTCTTAGTCTTCTTCTCTGTCTACTTTTTACAGCTTCGATGTTATTCTCTTTATCCAAATCAATTTCTCGCTCCAAAACTGCGGACGAAGCAGTAGTGGGAGGTGAAAATGCATCTTCTTGGATTGTGATGCAAGTGTGATTTGATGAAGAATAATTGGGAAGCTTGAGATGTGATTTGGTGGAATATGAGGAGAATGATGGTATGGTTGGGAGGGATGGTGAACTCTTTGAACATGAGCTCATGGCCATGGCCATGTGCACATGCCAAGCTATGGTATGGTGAAAAGGAGGATCAATATACAACACTCAAATGACTCTGGGTCCATCCAAGTATATTGTGGAGATATTATTACTTTTTTTTTTCTTCTTCTAAAATTGCTCTACTATTAGCTGAGATATTTTTTCTCTTTTGATAGGGTAATTTATTAAAATTGCCCTCTGGATTGGTTTAAAGTATCAAAAGGAAAGATGTGGTTTGGAATATTATCTTATACTTTAGAACAAAAATAATCGTTCGACTACAAGATGAAATAATGCAAAATAATTTTACTTAGGGAGAATTGATATTTTAGTAAATAATTTACATCCATTTTGATTTTGGTTCAGTTAATTTACAAATTTTGATTTTTGTCCTGTAGTAGCAGTGACGGGACTAAAATATCGAATTTTTATAAGTTACGGAACCCCTACGGTAGCGGGTAATGAGACTAAAATGTAAAAATTTTATAAGTTACATAACCAAAATTAAAATTCGTAAGAACCAAAATCAAAAGGGGCGTAAGTTACAAGGAAAAAAAAAACAATTTCCCCTTCTACTTATTTTATACTCCATCCGTCCTACTATAAGTTTCTCCTTTTTTTTTTTCATCCGTCCCACAATAAGTTTTCTGTTTCTATAAATGGAAAAAGTGACTCAACTACCCATAATTTTTATCATCACTTTTCACGTAATATTACAAAGAATGCCACTAATTACTCTTTATACTTTTTTCCTCTCTTCCAATACCTAAAGCTACCATTCATTTTTATTATTTTATTATTATTCCTTAAACAAAACTACAAAAAAAAACATGAAAGTTATACTGGGACAGAGGGAGTATTAAGATTGATGGATTGTTTTGTAATTTTGCAAAACAACTTTTTGGTTATTTCTTGAGCTACGGATAATTATTCAAAACTATAAAATTCTTTTGATAATATGAACAAATGTTATGAGAAGTTTTTGTAATTTATCCAATAAAATAAGCAGATAAGTGTTATTATTGAAAAAGAAAATAAAAAAGAGAGGGGACCGGTCCCAGGGTATAGAGCAAAGAAAATAGAAATAAAGGCCTAAGGCCCAAATATCCTATAAAATTCGCTAAGCCCAAAAGAAAGGCCTAAGGCCCAAATATCCTAAACAGACTATAATAACACGAAAATACAAAAGCCCAATTCTTAGCAAAGTCCAACGGAAAGCAATGGACTCGGTCAAACCAGGATCGGTCCAGCAAGTCATTATCTGTCATCCATTATCCCTCCTCTAATTGAAAAAAAATAAAAAAATTCCACTTCCTTATATTTCTTTTCTTGAAATATTAAACAGATTGAGGGGTGTTCGCAAAAAATTATATTTTTAGAGAATTGATTGAATTAATGATTATTAGAAAATTAATTAATAGTAAAAATTAATACTGTTTGTAAAAGATTTCGAAAAAAATTAATAATATTAGCTAAAAAAATTAATAGTATTTAAAAGAGCTTATAAGCTACCAAAATTATCCCTTTTTTAATTTATCTTATCACTTTTAACTACTTATTTAATTGAATAAATAAAAAAAACAGTTCAAGCAATTTTAATGACTATAATTATCTATAATTTTCTAAAACACCCATTGACTCTAAATTATTAATTAGTAGCCTTCTAGAATCGCAAATCCGTTGTATAATATAATAAATAAATTTGTTATTACGTATGTCATAGTCTCATATGAATTCCATTTAATTTAAAATATATACATTATATTAAAAATAAATTATTATTAAAATAAATTAAAGTTGAAAATACTACGAACTCAAGGACAGGCGGTGATGGCCTTTTTAACCTATCAAATATTTTTGCACCATTTATATTGATTATGGTTCTGACACGTGCGTTGCACGTAGCACGTGCAATTGGTGGTACCGATTTATCGTAGTATGGTGGTACATGCTAATAATCAAATAATTTTAATTTTATTTTTCAAAAAAAGCATATTTTATGTTAGATCTTGTCATTATATATATATATATATATATATATATATATATATATATATATATATATATATATATAATTATGAACATTGTGTTATACTTGAACTTGTTTTTTTAAAATGCTGTAGTATGGTGGTGCATGTTGAACTCATTTTTTTTTCTTATAATTGTCGGTATATAAAATAGTAACTATTTGTTTTTTTATTTTTTTAGTACCAAATTTTATTATTCTTCTCTCTCTACATTAGAATCTATTTGTATACAATGTTTTTTGTCAAATTATTCTATTTTACCTTGATCAAAACTTTTGTATCTTGTATGGAGATTCCTCTGGACAGCGCCACGTAAAGCTGCCCGTGAGAGAATACATGCTTTGGGAGGTAAACTCCAACCTTTTGAATTGTTTGTCTCTAAGCTTTGTTTATTGTCATTGCAAAAAAAATTCGAACGAAGAATTGTTTTCGAATGAACTTGAAAGGGTAGCCCTCGTCATTTGAAGCACTCAAAGGTATGCATGGAATGAATACGTTGTTTCTGATATATTCCCCGTCGCAATTTCGGCGTGAATAAGATGTCTGGTTAATCCGCGACAAATCAAACAACTTCCATTGCATAGTCCGTTGGGAGTTAAAATGTACTTAACTCCTCCCATTATGATGGACACACTAAAAAACAAGCATAAATTAATGATTATGTACATAAATTTAAAGAAACAATAGCTTATCCAAAAAATCTGTCACCCCCTTGAAGTCCTATTGAAATTTTATTTTATAAATTATATTAACACGGTAACCCACATAAAACAAACATGACACTCATTCAATTTATAATTCCTAAATCTAAGAAATTCTATGTAAAAATATATTGAGTAGTTACTAAAGCTAAAGAACAGTATCACATTCGATTGTCAATAGTGAACAGTCAACATTTTGCAGAAATAAAACTTATCACCCCAGATATATTATCTCTCTTTAACATTTTCAACCATATTTGTGTTGCGGCTATAGGAATAAAGAAAACAAAAGAACCAATATCATCGGCCAAAAACCACAAATGCCTAGAGCCTCCAGGTTGTATTTAAAAAAAATTATGTGTGATAACCAGAGTTTGGAATACTGAATATTTGAAAATTGAATGCTTTAACTCTCCAGTTTATAAGAAAGAAAAATATAAATGAAATCCTCATCAGATCAGATCATTGATATTCAACATGAGGAACACTGCTGATGAAATATTTTAAAATTTGAATGCTACCTTTTCAGTTTAAGAAAGAAAAATATAAAGCAAAACCACACCTGACCGTTATTACTCTATACTATGTCAATCAAGTTTAATCCTAACTTTCAAGGAGCGGTCAATCACTATGTGCATGAGATCCCTGCATGGTTAGCAAACACAATGAGAATTGATTGATTGCTTTGAGTGGCTTAAGATTCCACATTATTTTTAAGGATAATGTTAATCAATTGCTTAAGTATACCGACATCAGGTTAAAACATTCACACCACCAGAAAATGAATCAATATATCTAAATGTTAAAATTACAAGTTATATGAAAAAGACTGCCAAATTATTTAACATATTATAGCAGGTGATCAAATAGGTAACTCCCACCTATATAATTATTTTGTTTTTTTCTTTAACTTTTAAATGCCATGTGTTAATAGTCAAAGTAGACATTTCACAGAGATGCACACTGGCACCAAGAGAACAACACGATTTATAGCATCCAAAGAACAAACAAAAGCCCATTAATAAAGGACAGTATCAATTAAACTCCTGTCCTCTAAAAACCAGAAGGAGTGAATAATATGCTAATATATTGCTTATTATTAGGATATAAATGAATTTAGGCATAAAAACTTGCATTTAACCCCTCTGTGATACACCTACATTACATACATGAAAATAATCTTTAGTTGATATTTGACCCCTTCAATTATGACTCAAGAATTACCTCAATCAACAATCTCCAAAAAATATGCACTTTAGGCCCTATAGGTATCCACACATTATCTGAATAATGGTCATGACTACTTCAGTCTGACAAACTACTAAACCTTCTCATGCACCTCAAATTCTCCACTGATTTAAAGCTTTCATGGGCTTGTTTCTTTTCTATGTATTCCTTGAGCACTCTATATGTTCTATCTTAGGTTGCCAAAAAAGAAAGTCTCTTCTTTTATGCAAATAAATAGCCACTTATTTAGTTTAGGGAAAGACAAACTTAATAGTCTTGGTTGATAAAAATTGCATGATATAATTATCCAAACTAAAATATGGAGGCATCTTCCTGTATATCATATATGTTAACTCATGACAATCTATTTTCAGTTTAGCTGGACTTGTCATCTAGATACTTTCACAATCATATTGTAAGTAGTAAATAAAATAATACATTTCTCAAAGATATTACCCTTTACGAGGTATAACAACACGCTAGACATATACTGAACTGATGCCTTTGAGAGTCAAGATGAATGATTGATTAGATTAGATCCTGAGCTACAAACTGAAGATGTCTTGAACGAACTTATGATTTAACCTCATGGGAACGTCCAAAAGATCAATGAGTCAGTTAAAGCAGCCTTCTCAGTGTCAATGAAACACAGTCTTTGTGATTTTAATGTTAATATGCTTTAGGATGAAAACCAAACACATAAAAGATGGGAAATATAACAGATAGTTAACGATAGCTCAATGTTTCCCTCTCAGCCCGCCTGTGCCATATCATTGTAGAAAAGAAAGGTCCATGTCAAACATAAATCAAGAATGAAAAGCATATCATTACCTGAATACACATCTTGAATTTGCTGAAATCTCTGTTTGAGCTCTCCTAAAAAAGGAGTTCTAGTCCATTTATCCGGATGCCATTGTGCTTTATGCCATGTTTCATAATATAGCCCAGCATCATACATCATCCTCTTATTCATATCCGATAATACTGTTTCATCCATAAAAAAACAAACTAAGAAACTACCCTCTAATTCAATTTCAAGAATCAAGAACGAAAAGAATGACAAATTCTTTTAGGAACCAAAATTCAACTGTGACATTACCTGAGTACGCTTCCTGAATTTGCTGAAATTTCTGTTTGGCCTCTCCTCAATCTGTAAACTAATACATTTTAATGAGAACTAATACTGTTCACTGAAAACAACTAATACCTTTTAATAGAATAACTAATACTGTTGATTGAAAGAAACTAATAGCTTTTAGTAAAACAACTAATACTATTCAATGAAAGCATCTAATACGTTTTAGTAAATCAAATAATACTGTTCGTTGAAAGAAACTAATACTTTCAGTAAAACAACTAATACCATTTTAAAATACACTTGAGTTGCACGGTGCAACTTGTACATAAAGTATTTGCCTTTAAAATTAAATATAAAACACAGAAAATCAAGAACATTGTGCATACTTAGAAACTTTGTCTTCACCCATTAGAAAAACTTTTCAATGTGTAGAATACAGGAATACCTGGCCATCAGGAGTGTAGGATACAGCAGTAACCATTTCATGAATATCAGTCCAGCGGCAACTCGATTGTCGTTTATGCCTCAAATCCGAACTTTTCCGACCAGTGAACCAATGATGAATAAGTTTTCATCAACTGGATTGAACAGCATGCAAGTTACTGCACACGTATCATTGCCTCATCAGAGGTAACATATATAAACTTGCATAGTGTATTTATAATTTATAGTAATAATTTAGAGTGTCTCACTCACCATAGCCCTTATGTGGAATTGTCTTCAAACAGCTCTTTGTTTCCAGGTTCCACATCTTCACTGTCTTGTCCATTAATACCTGATTGATCAATACACACTACCATGAATATATTAAGGCCCGTAAATTTGGGACAATATATTTACGTACATGACACCAACACCAGCTACCCTCACTTGGTCAGGTGTTTCTCCACATCCCAACATCATTGAAGTTTTGGCGAGCGTTCATAGTTGGGCATAGTCTTTTGCCATCATGAGAACATCCAGGGATTGCTTAAAATTAGCACGGTGATCACGAACTGCGTTTTGAAGCTCCTCAACAGTTTCAATGTTGTGCGCAAATACATCTAAACCAGATTTGGCAACTTTCTCTACACAGCCAAGTTCTCCTCAGAAATCAGAAACTGCAATGCAGTCATGAAGAAAGCAGTTCAAACTAAATATTTCATAGACACAATTTTCACTAATTTATCATGATTTTGTACTGACTTAAATATTTAGGAAAACGACTTCAGAAAATGCAATGTTGCACCAGTAATATGGCAGGAATTTACAATAAAGAATATGCATGCAACAATATAGAGCAAAAATATATGGCAACCATGGAATTAGTTAAGTACCATTGGGGTTTTCTGCTTACCACAAGCACTTTTTGCTTGCTCCACAGTTGAAAAGCGCAAGAATGCAAAACTTTTGTTCTTCTTTGTTTGAGGATTCATCATAAATCTGACCTCAGTAACTTCACCTACTTCTCTGAAAACTTTCCTAAGATCATCATCAGTAGCATCCTTGTCCAATCCCCAACAAAAATTTCAAACTCCTTCCTCACCATTCAATGTCCTATGAGGACTGGCTAGCATACTTTCATAGATTATGCAATGAAGAATATGCATGCAACAATATAGAGCAAAAATATATGGCAACCATGGAATTAGTTAAGTACCATTGGGGTTTTCAGCTTACCACAAGCACTTTTTGCTTGCTCCACAGTTGCAAAGCGCAAGAATGCAAAACTTTTGTTCTTCTTTGTTTGAGGATTCATCATAAATCTGACCTCAGTAACTTCACCTACTTCTCTGAAAACTTTCCTAAGATCAGCATCAGTAGCATCCTTATCCAATCCCCAACAAAAATTTCAAACTCCTTCCTCACCATTCAATGTCCTATGAGGACTTGCTAGCATACTTTCATAGATTGCCATCTGTGGACAAGAAAGCATTAAACTGATTTGATCTCTTGGCAATGAAAATCATTGAATATTATCGAAATAATGTGTATAATAATACATGTGCACCATATTGTTGATCAGTCCAAACACCTCAAAAGAAGAATTCAAATTAACTATATGATGATTGACTCCAATTTTTTTCATAATCAAAACAAACAAATTGCCACAATTTAAGAATATTAAGCAATTGAATGAACACAAGAAATCATAAAATGGATTAGCATATATATATAACTCAGAGTCATCTTTATGATACATTCTCTCGTTTTATTTCTGTCCCGACCCGGTAGTCCATCCTTCACGTTGGCTGCAGTTAAAACCAGGTGTATCACTGCATGCTGCCAAAACAGAGAGTACAACAAATTAACATTTACAATGAAATTAATCAAAGTGAAGCGATCAGTTCAACGGAAAAATTTAATCAAGATTCTTATTCCAGAGAGCGACAATTCGGAGACTATGAAATCGAAAAGAAACACCAATGGTCTTGCCTTGGAAAGGCTATGATTTCTGAATACAGGAACAACCGCAGAGTCAAAAGAATTTCGAAAATTAAAAAAAAAAACATTAACAATCAAAGCCCTAAATCCCAATGAATCTATCAAACCCCAAACAAAAATCATCAAGATTCAAAGCTTAAAATCTAATCAATGAAACGAATCAGTTTACCCGAAATTCAAGCAACGAAACGTAATTCAGAGGGAGGGGCGAGGCTGCGGCGGAGACGAGAGGGGTGGCGGGGACGGCGGCGGCGGCGGCGGTGGCAGGGATGGGGGCGTTGGAGACAGGTCGCCTGCGCTGCCTAGATTTTCAACTGTTCAGCTTTTTGAAAAAAAAAAAAGAAACAATAAAATGGCACGGTCCTTCTCCATGAAATTTGAGAAATTAGTTAAATATATAAAATAGAAATAATACAAAGAATGTAATTGAACATTATAAATTGTGGGACGTAAAAACTAAAAAGGTTCGAAAATGATATCTCATAACTTATCATTTTTTAAAATAGTATAGATATTGGGTGTTAAATTATTCCGTCAAAATCTCAAAATATGTCTTATTTATTTTTCGGTCCTTAAGAATAGCCAAAATTACTTTGTCACTCGCTTCACACTTAGCGCACGTGCCTGCTAGTTGCCGCCAATTATCCATCCCACAATAGGCTCTTCCACAGTTCCACAATCAAAATTGTAAAAACCATTCCTTTTCCTTCCAACACAAACACGCACAGTAAAAACCCTAGTTCTGGCTTCTTGCTCTAGGATTGTGTTTCGTTTCAATCACAGTTTTCACAAGATTCTCCGCTCAAATGGAGGACGAGCCAAAACCTAAGAGGCACAAAATTTCTAGGTTTTCTCCTCATTTTACGATCATGTTTGGCTTATTTTCACTATTAATCCTTTATTTACCCCTTATTCGGCTGTCACTATGTTTTTGTGTCTGGGATTTTATTCTCATTTACATTGTTGTGGCGATGCCATTATTATAGGCGCTGTGTATACAACTTCTGATGAAGAAGGTATTGCACTGTGGTCCGCACTAGAAAATTACTTGCTTTGCTGGATTTCCTATCTTAGTAAGAATGAGTTATGTAGAATTTCTTCTGGGTTATTCGCCACCTCGTAGTTTACTTATTTTTTATTTTAATAAGTTTATGCTTATTGTTGTGTCAGTACTTATTCCATTGATTTTTCCTGCTTTATCGGTGCATGTTGCTCCAGTTTGTG
The DNA here is from genome assembly GCA_037126765.1 of Stenogyne calaminthoides. NCBI lineage: Eukaryota > Viridiplantae > Streptophyta > Magnoliopsida > Lamiales > Lamiaceae > Stenogyne > Stenogyne calaminthoides. The sequence goes on from JBBCBC010000006.1 coordinate 4,424,230, forward strand.
GCATTATTACGATCATGTTAAAGCTCCATTTGGTTCAGAATAAGTTAAGGAAAAGGATGGGAAAATGTTGGTCATAAATTCAATGCGAATTTTCACCAGTGCTCGTTTACTGACTGTTTAAGGCTTCTATTTGTTCTGATTGATTATGTTATTATTATTATTATCTATCCTATATGAATCTGTCATCTGAAAGTGAGCCGCAATCCTTTTATTTGTGATTGTCCTCTTGTTTGGTAAACATTTAAGATTTTTTTTTAATTTTTTTTAAGTTGGTTGCCACAAATACAAATGTTGTACAAGTAATATTCACAAATGCGCTACTTTAGTTTTCAAGTTTGCTCCTCTTCTTTGCAGGGGGGATGATGATTATATGGCAGGAAATATAACTGAAATTGAGCTCTGCAATTTCATGACCTTCAATAAACTGACCTGCAAGCCAGGACCACGTTTAAATTTGGTTATTGGGCCAAATGGCTCTGGAAAAAGTTCTCTTGTATGTGCCATAGCACTAGGTCTCGGAGGTGAACCTCAGGTTAGAGACAAACAACATTATTTGTTAATGTATTCTTGTATATGCATCAACAGTAGTTTTAGAGATAAACTTTTTGTTTTCTCCAAATATGAAGCTTCTTGGGAGGGCTACTAGTATTTCAGCTTATGTGAAACGTGGGGAGGAATCTGGATACATTAAGATTACTTTGAGAGGAAACGGCAAGCAAAAGCATATAACAATTACAAGGAAAATAAATTCTTGCAACAAATCTGAGTGGCTGTTAAATGGTAAAGTTTCTACTTTTCTTGTCACAAACCAAAGGTTGTACCTGATATTTTACTATGTCTTATATAATAATGTTAAAGAAGCCATCTGTGCTTGAAAATTTGAATTATATCTCAGTTATCATCATGATTGTGACTCTAATTTATATTTAATATCAAGCCGATGCATTGCAGTGACATATATTTTTGTCAAACATGTCTGAAAAATCAGGTGGAAAGTATAATTAGTCAGGTCATCTAAAGCATAAAAGGAAAATTTGACTTTTTAACTCCAAATCAATCATCTCATTTATTAAAAGCATGAACTGTGTGTAGTGTTGTTTACATTCTTTTGCGAGAATGTGTTATGGTAAAACGTGTTGCCGTGGTGAGACTGGAAATTATGGTGAGAAGAAAATTTGGTTGGCTGATTTGTTTACAAAGTGATAATGTAATTCATTTCAGGAGATATTTTGACTACAATATCTTGTAATGTTTTGTTGTGGTTTGTGGGAGACACTTTCACATGCACGTGCCTTATCAATGTTGTTAAATTTAGTGGGGGTTTATAAGTTTTTGTTGTTATTTTATTAAAGTATTATACTTGTGGTGAGAAGTATTTTTTGAGAATAAAAAACTTATTCTAAAGATAGAATTCACCCCCACAAAGGTTTGGTCTAGGAGAAGGGGACTTGGTTTCCCAGAACAGAACTAAACAAATGGCTGGAGTTTCCTTTCTTGTAAATGCACTAATGTGCCAGTGTAAATTTATATACAAGTGTGAGGTCAGTCTTAAACATCACCTTATTATTATTCTTTTTCCTAAAGAATCATTGTCAGCTGGAACTTTATTGCTAAATGATGAAACAGTCATCCGTGTGATGCTCTCTGGATATATATATATATGTGTGTGTGTATATATATATTTTTTGTATGAAATTTATAAATATTCTATGGATGATGAATATTGAGCAGTGATTTTAGTCCATGCTCAGCATGTAGGCAGTCAAAAACATGAATTGAGATTTTACTGTATTGCATTTCCCACTTTGCATTTTTAATAAATCTAAGATGAATTTTTTGGGGAAATGAGTTGATATGTGAATTGCTGCACTTTTATTATATTTTTCAGGTAAAGGTTCTGGGAAAAGGGAGGTTGTCGAAGTAACTAAAAAATTCAACATCCAAGTCAATAATTTGACTCAAGTAAGTTCTCAGTGAACATAATTTGATATATATGCTATCTATTGGAGAAAATATCATTTTTAGTCCTGTAACTTTGGACGATTTCATCTTTAGTCCCGTAACTTTTTACCTTTTCAATTTTAGTCCTGAATGTGTCAATTTCAGTTTTTTGCAGTCGGAAATTTTAAAATATTGCCGGAATAAGCATGTGCACCTCACGTGACACTTTAAAATTGGGATTTTCTTAATTTTCCGCGACCTACACTAGTGGATTGCCATGTAACAAAAAAAAAAGATCAATTTTGAAGTGTCACGCGAGGTGCAATGCTTATTCCGGCGAGATTTAAAATTTCCAAAAAAATGGACTGAAATTGACACATTTAGGTATTGAAAAAGTAAAAAGTTACATGACTAGAAATGGAATCTTCCAAAGTTACCGGACTGAAAAATGATATTTTCTCCTATCTACTGTGTATAATTTGAGTTTTATTTATCAAAGAAACTGTTAATTTGCTTATATTAAAGATGATGAAACATTTTACTGCCTAGAAGACTTTTTTTTTGGGCAAAAAATCACATTTTCACACATAATCCTGATTAAGTTACTCTTTTCACTATATTTTTTTCCACAAAACATGCTGTGTCTTTTCACTGAAGAGTGAATGGTATTTATGGTAAACCATGCAATAGTGGTTAGATGCATGATTATGTATCTCTCCTCAGGATACAAAAAGTTAGGCTCTTCGATTGGATCAAAGTACTTAGGGATTTACATCTCCATACATGTGTTTTAAAACTTGCTAAAGTGGCCTAGATCTATGTGCTTGAAGTAAAAATGATGGCTAGTAGATTTTAGTTTAACCCTTCTCCAATCAGCATGTATTATGGCATACACATATACATTGGAATTTTAGCATAGGTGTGCTTTAATTTGTAGACATATGTGCTATTTGTTGCGCATATATTATCTATGTGGTGTAGAAAATGATCCTTTCTGCTGGTTCCCAAACATTTAACCACTCTCAATCGTTTTTGTAGTGCTTCCTTTATGAAAATATTACATCCATTTATTACCATCACTTTGTTTCACTGTACTTTAATATTTTAATTGGTCCCTTTTATTTGAAATGGATTTAGTTTCTACCACAAGACAGAGTTTGCGAGTTTGCGAAGTTAACACCGGTGCAACTCCTTGAAGAAACTGAAAAAGCTGTTGGTGATCCCCAATTACCTATACAGCACCAGACTCTTATCACGAAGAGTCAGGAGTTGAAGAAATTTGAACGAGTAAGTCATTAGTACATTGGTTTCTCTGCTGCATACTTTCTAAATTAAGAGTAATATCACATGTATAGAAAAAACTTCTGCTGATTCTGCCATCTTTAATAGGCTGTTGAGAGCAATAAAGGGTCTCTGGATCAATTAAAGGCACTTAATGCTGAACTAGAAAAAGATGTTAAGCGTGTGCGCCAAAGAGAAGATCTCTTATCAAAGGTTTATTCGTATAGTTTCCTCCTAAAATCAATGGCACAGTCAGTTTTGATGCCTGAGATGATTAATCACCTGTATACTTTCAGGCTGATTCTATGAAGAAAAAGTTGCCATGGCTGAAGTACGATATGAAAAAGGTTGAGTACGTAGAAGCCAAAAAACAGGCAGATGATGCAAAGCTGAAGCGAGATGAAGCTGCCAAGACTTTCCAGGCTCTCCAAGAGCCTATTGAGTGAGTTATTCTGCGTGAACAAGTTTTTAGAGTCCGTGACATAACGTTTCACTGTTTGTAACCTTGGACAGCTTTATCCTTTTGCTGTCGAATGGACTTTGCCAATAAATGAGTCTCAAGATAAAAAATTCTCTCTTACTAAATTTGAGCTTCCGTCGCTAGTGATGCATAAACCTTGCATGGTCATGTAAATTATGTTGTGTTAGGATGGCTTGGAACTAGTACAATTGAATTTGTAGCATTTCTTTTAGATCTTATGAAATCAATTCGAGGAGTTAATTCAAAAGCAAGTCAAGCAGAATCAGTTGGTATTCTTTTATCTGCTCAGTTTTGCTTGCTTATTAATTTGATGCCAATTAGCAAGTTGAGCTGTTTGGTGGTCATTGGTCAATTTCAATCAACAATGACTTGCTTAGTTTGATTTCTGTGTCGAGATTGTCTAATCAATTTGATGTTGCAAAGGTAGTTTCTTTCTGCTCTTGTTTGTCTAATCAATTTGATTTTCAGCAAACAAAAGGGAGAAAAAGCAAAACAAGAGGCTAAAGTGAAAAAGTTGAATGGTTTGTTAGATAACAATTCGAAGAAGCGCATGCGACTTTTGGAGAATTATGACCATTTGGTACATTTTCACGAGTCTTATTATTCTCCTGCGTCCCTTGTATGATTTTTCAACAATTTTTCAACTGTCTAATCATGTCTTCCAATTTGTAGGGAGTTCTAATTCAAAGTAAATATAATGAAGTGGAAGATTTGAGGCATCAGGAAGAATCTCGTCAGCAGAGAATGTCTAAAGCTAAAGCAGATCTTGCTGCTGCAGAGGCAGAATTTGAAAGTCTTCCTCCTTACGAACCACCAACCGATAAGATGGTAAAATTTCTGAAAATGCCAGATAGTTTAAATGGAAGCCTTAGTTATTTCATCAGTATTTGTTAGTCACAGTAAATTTTTATGCTGAAGATTATCATTTTAAGCGCTTAATATTGGCTTCCTTTTGTTTGCCACATCCAGGAACAATTACGTTCTCGAATTATTGAGCTTGAAGAGGCTGCAAAAGACATGAGATATCAAAAGATGGAGAAAGAGAAGTCCTCAAACCAGAATAAAAGGCTTCTTAAGGAATGCACAGACAAGTCAGTAACAACACTTGCCAGCTGTATGTTCATACATATATGACATGATTCTAAAACCCTTCTTTCTTATCCCTTGAATGACCCAAAGGTTGCAAGGGATGCAGAATGTCAACAATAAGCGTTTACATGCTCTGAAGATTTCTGGTGCTGAGAGGATATTTGAGGCTTATGAATGGGTGAAGGGGCATAGGAATGAATTCAAGAAGGAAGTATATGGTCCTGTATTGCTTGAGGTGCATAATTTTCAAATTAAGACATAAATTTAGTATATGAATTACATCATTCACATCTGTATGAATATCCGCTCGCTCTGCATATTCAGGTCAATGTCGCTAATCGGATGCATGCAGACTACCTAGAGGGTCATGTCGCCTATTACATATGGAAGGTAATACTTGGTCTATAGCTGTATCTGTTATATTAATTTTTTTATTTTTCCCATGTCCAAACTAAGGCACACAGTTTACTATACTTCAACAATATATTTTGCAACTTTTACACGTTATTTAATAAATTTCCAAACTTTCACAACATCGATACAATCACATTTTCTGTGTGATGGAACCTGATATATTAAAAGGTAATGCTTATCAACCCTGAGGAAAAGACTTATGAGATTTAAGGTGGTCTTGCAGAAATATAGCCCTTGTATTGAAATACCCCAATTGTAATGTATATGTAGTAATGTCTTCCTTTGCCCTGGTTCATATGGAAACGGAATCATATGAAGAATGGTATATTGAACTGAAAAATGTTGAAACAATTTAGGTTCAGTAGATCTGCAGGTAAGACTAGTTCTGAGCTGCTGATAACAGAATTAGTTACTAGATCCACCATCCATCAAAATCAGATCAAATTTAAAATGAGAAACGAACTTGCATTAATGATTAATAGTGCATAAAGGCTCTTCTATTAAATCACGTTACTGCTTATGTGTTTTAGAAAATGCAAATATTATTTATATCTTTAATTCCTTATAAGGGAGGTGTTTTTTTTTTTTTTTTTTTATATAATCAGGCAAAGGAAAATTTATAGATCGAATTGAGTACAAAGGGTACTCAAACCCATTTACAATACGAGTTTTAAAGAAATACAGATTGTCAATCTCAAAATTCGACTCCTATTCACTAATATATATATATATATATATATACTAAATGCACGTCCTCGGATTAGAAAACCAGTCCGGGATAGCTTGATTTCCTTATAAGGGAGTTGTTTTGGCTTATTGACACTTCTGCAGCTATTTCTTCTGTCTTTTTCATCTATATAATACCTTTAACTGATTGATTACCTTCTCCAGGCCTTTATTACTCAGGATCCAGATGATCGTGATTTACTGGTTAGAAAACTGAGGCCCTACGATGTTCCTGTAATCAATCATGTCAGGAACAATGGCGGCCATAGGGATTCCTTCCGGACTACTGATGAAGTATATGCTTGATCAATAAATGGTTCGTAGCTTTGTTGGTATTGGCTGATCATTTACTTCTATTTTACAGATGCGTCGCCTTGGCATATCTTCCAGGCTCGATCAGGTGTTTGAAGCTCCATATGCTGTCAAAGAAGTTTTGATCTCTCAATTTGGATTGGATAATTCAGTACGCTCACTCATTTTACATTTTCTTTTGTGTGTTAACTATTAGCTCTTATCAGAATTAAAGCATCTCCAAAACGCGAAATTTCTTATCCAATACTTGTGATTTTTTTTCTCAGTACATAGGGTCAAAAGAAACTGATGACAAAGCTGATATGGTCTTAAAATTAGGAATTATGGACCTCTGGACACCAGAAAATCATTATCATTGGTCCAAATCCCGCTATGGGAGTCATGTGTCTGGAAGAGTTGAAGCAGTAGACAAATCCCACCTTCTTCTCTGCAGTATGTTTCTGAACTCTAAAGATGTTCCGTTGTTCGTTTGTCTTATTGTAATATACTTGGTCTTATAATTGGCAAGCTAATCCGTTGAAGTATGAATTGATATTAATTATGTATGGTGTAGATCATACAAGTGGTGAGAGATAATAAACTAATTTGAAGCTATTCTCAAAATGGTCAAACTTGCTCCTATTAAGCATGTCAGGGTTATGCTAAGGTCTAACTTTTCTCATTATCACCTTTTCCAGATTTGGACGTCAAGGAAATTGACGCCGTCAAATTGAGACAAATCGATCTCCAGAATATCATTTGTAATACAGATGCAGATCTGAAAGCTCTCCAAACTGCCTTAAGAGAGAAGGAAGATGAAGAAGCTGAACATCAGCGTGAACGGGTAAGTTAATATATGGATGTTATTCGACTTTTATGCTCTCTAGCAACATTTGAAGTCTCTGTGTGAACTAAGACCGACACTGATTCAACTGCTTTTGTTGGAGTAGGGAAGATATTAGCTATCAAGTTTGACCAGCGGTCCTCTATTGTTAATTGAACGATATTGCAATGGCTACACTGGAAGTTCTACTAGTTAAAATCAAACCAAACCTTCATATATATATATATATATATATATATATATATGTGTGTGTGTGTGTGTGTATAGTGACAGTCACAAATAAAATCGTTACGACTGAAATTTGCCTGCTAAAGGCGAGTCTTAGTTGCGCAACAGTTGTGCTAATTTAGTTTCTTGTGTGACACCCGGTTTCAGTAATCAGTACGAATCATGATACCAGTATACCTAGGCTTGTCTTGCTCCTTATGAAAGCAGGACTTGTACATTTATAATTGATTTTTCCAGATAGTCAAGTCAAGGGCAAGATAGTAAGGGTATATTCGTTTCGGGCTTATAGTGGGCGTGGGAAATCCCGGACTTTGAAATCCTAGAATTTCAAAATCTTGATGAATAGTTAAGATGTATGTTTGTTATGGGATTTTATAGGGTAGGATGGTGGAAAAGATGATTGATGTGATATTGTTATATTATTTTGAGTGTATTGGGAGAATAAAAAAGTAAATGATGTGAGTGTATTGAGAGAATATAAGGTAGAGTAGTAGTAGGTTTTGAGGTAGAGTTGGATTAATAGGATTTCAAAATCGTTACTTTCAAGTCTCAAAACAAATGGGGGTTTGAGATTGTAAAGTCCAAAGTCCGCTGGGATAGTCGCGAAACGAACATACCCTAAAAGAGCTTTCTATGGACAGTTATGAGGTGTTGTCTGCTCCCGGTCAGTATTGATTGGATGCAAGGCATAATACTAAAAAATAAATCCCTTTTGGTCATAACCAAAAGAGATTCCATTAACTAGCTTGGAGCGATTTGCAGAAGTTCTCTATCCTAGCCTGTTCATGACAGGAAAAAATTTAAGTATAAACAATAGTTCACCTAAATGTAGCGGTGCTAGTGTTCATACCATATTTTACACAATTACCTTTTAGGTCATAATATTCAACCAAGACCTCAGTCTTGTATGATTATTGGTGCACATAATACCTACCTCAAAAGTCATGTGAAACTATTCGATTGGTGCTTTTAAAGGTTAAAAAATTGCAACTTCTTTGCTTGTTTGTTTATTTTTTGCCACCGAAAAGTAATGCCTTTTTTTTCCCAGCCAAACATAGAGTTCTTTCTATACGACAACTGTATCGTGAAATTATTTATGCCATGGCTAAAAGAAACAATGTGCTCAGTTAATTTATTTTTTTTTGGGACTTGGTTCATGTATATGCAAGCATGACTGCAACCAACTTGGTCTGTAGTTTCAACATGTTATCTTGGCAATTCTGAAGCTTTTTTGGTCCAAATTCACCCATTTATATGTGTTCCTTCCTCCTTTTTATCTTATTTAATCTCGTTACAAACCTTATACTTACAAAAATTACTAGTTTCTGAAAATGGATAAGAATGTCGAGGCCGGGTTTTTGATTCCTCCAAATTTTAATTGGATATATATTTAAATCTTAATTAAGTACATTAATTATGGTGTATGTTCTAAGCATTGCACCAGATATTTATAAATTTAGTGTCTGTGTTCATGACTTGAGAATATAGATGCAAGACTTTACAATGGAAACTGTTACCTGGGAACATGTATGAGGTCAAGTTTTTCTAAGTGAGTATCTGCAAATTGTAACACCTTGTTGGGAAGAAGACTTGACGAAGGATATTATTTTTTACTCTTGTGATAGGATTTCATGTTAGACTAACAAGTTTGGTACAGTTTGCCTGCAGCTTAAGGAAACAGGAGAGTGTCTCCTGTGACTTAAGGAAGCAAGTTTAGCTTTAAATTAGTTGATTTGAGTTTTATGTTATTGGTAAAGCATACAGGCTTTACAATGGAGAATCTATATGATAGGAAGAAAAACCCTCAATAATTTTGGAGTAAGAAATCGCAATAACAGAGAATAGACAAGAGAATGGCTTTATTTTGAAAAGATCTTAAGGTCATTTAGTTTTTCACTTGTATATTAGATCCTCAGCCAAAAAAGTCATATTACTCAAAAGAACAACTCTTTTTTGGGTCAACTAATGATTCATGAAGGTACAACCCTTTATAAAACGTCAGTCTTATTAATGCTCATCCATCTATTTGTCGGTTTAACTTATTCAATCACATTTAACTTGTTTAGCCAGTAAACTATGCAAAACATTGAGTGCTGAAAATTAACCTAGACTTTGGAAACCCAGCTCTTCCTTTTGGACCAAAAAAGGTTATAGAGAATCATGACTCTTTCTTGGGATGGACAGAGTATCATTCGTGATAGGCTCTCGTTTTGCATATTCATGAGTACTGATAACTCTATAATATAATTCAGGAGGAGATTGTTAACATAATGCAACGCCAGAAGAAGAAAAGGAGGGACTTGGAACTCATTGTCAGTAAGTAGAACTCCATTTTTTCCGCAGAAAGAATGATAAACTGTTAAACACATATTTAAATATTTTTTATCTAATTTCAGAACAGAGGAGATCCAACTTGAAGGCAATAGAAAGGGAGGATGACCCAGATGCTGCAATAGAAAAACTCGCTGACCAGGTTAAAGAATTGAAAGTTCAGCGCTTCCAATGTGTTATGGAGATTAAGGTAAGGCAATTTTATTTAAGTTATGTTCTTCATTCAGTTGCGAGGCAATAAACTTGGCTTCATCCAACTAAAAATACTGGTTCATTGCCTGTATGCTTTCTCTTGACAGAATTTACTTACTGAGGCTGTTGCTTATCGGAGAAGTTTTGCTGAAAACAATATGTGCTCCATTGAACTTGAAGCTAAGGTATACTCTCTATGTTGATTTGATAATAAAAAATGTGTGGCATATACTACAGAGGTAGACAAATACCAACCCTTCTGGCAAATCTGTTGGACAGTTTAAGATTCTATTAAATCATGCATTCAGTTGAATGTAATGGTTGCTTGTAAAAAAGAGTTGAGGCTGGTCAGTATATATATACTTTTGTCTTCTAGTGCTTTTCAGTCCATAAATTGTTCAGCCCACTCGACATGGTCAACGATCATAGACGTATGTCACACACATAATCTACTGTCAGAAACTCTCAATTTTTGTTGGCCTTTTAATGCTCCAGCCTCCATGTAAATCTGCTTTGACTTTTGCTATTTCCCCAGATTAAGGAGATGGAGTCCAATGCAAAGCAACATGAGAAGTTGGCAATGCAAATGCAATTATATTGTGACCAATGTACGTATTAAATTTCTGTATGATCATGATATGCTATATTTCTAACTTCTGAGCCTAGATGCAACCTTTTTATTCTTTATTTCTCATTTGCTCCTGGGTTTTTTATGAGAAAGCGTCATATAGTTTCTTCTTGTGCTTCCCTTTGGAATGAGAAAGGAAAGAAAGGACCTACTAATTTGTGCCTATTTTATAAACTTGGTCTCAACAAATTTAAAGAATGCTTCTTAAAGTAGCTCAATAGCATATAACATCATTGGGCTCTTAGATTATCTGGAAGGTAGTATTTCCCCTGCCTAATCATCCACCTGCTATTCTATGCAAGTAAAATTGGTATCCACATATGTTGCTGTTTTCAGTTTTTAATCGCTCCTTTTCTTGTTGATTAGGTACTAATTCAGTGGATAATTTACGAGAGCAGCTGACAGTTGCCAAGAGTTTTGCGGAATCAGTTGCTATTATTACTCCTGAGCTCAAGCAGGCCTTCCTCGAGGTTTGTATTCTTTCTTGTATTATGTTGCATGAGCACAGTTTATGGTAACACCGTAACAGTGTGTACTTATTACATTGTTCTTGTTATGCTACCTACATTTTGATCTGTATAAGTACAGGAAGTTGAACATTTCAAGTTTTATACTAAAAGATCTCTGCTAAATTAAATGCCCATGAAATAGAACAGGATTCAAGTGTATCAACATTCGATTCTTTGTCAAACATTAGCTTGAACGATGAGAATCAGATAATTCTTACGTATATAGAAATGTGTGTTAATCTTCTTGATAACAGGATTTTGTATGATTTATTGACTATTTTGCTATGGGAATATGGAAGGTGGTCTTTTCCTTGATAAGAATCAATTGCAGTTGCAGACTTTTTTTACTTTTTCTCGCCTTGAAATAGAACACCCAATGTCAATATGTGTAATCTAATTCTGTCTAGTAATTTGTTAGTTATTCTGGTTCAAGCTCTTATTTGGGGTCAGAGTTTGGTTTTCCAGTAAATAGCTACCATTCTGAACATCAGTTTTTTCTTTGTAAATTGTGGTTTAATCACCAAAATTCAGGAATACCTAATTGGTGAAATAGATACTCCGTGATTGCTGTAGTTGCTCAGTAGCTATGGCTGATTTGCTTCTTCTCTTGTATTGCTTGCTTCTCAATTTACGATGTTTATTATTTCTCATAAGAAAAAACTCTTGCAGATGCCTACTACTATTGAAGAGTTGGAAGCTGCAATTCAAGATACAATATCTGAAGCCAATTCTATTCTTTTCCTTAACAATAACATTTTGGAGGAATATGAAAACCGTCAACGAAACGTACATCTCATTTTTTTTGCTTGTAATATTTCTTTTTCGATTTGATGTTCTTGTACTGAATTGGAAACTTTACAGATTCAAAAACATATGGATAAGCTAGAAGCTGATGAAAAAGATTTAAAAGACCGGTTAAATGAAATCAACACTCTAAAGGTTTGACTCTTGGATCATTACTAAAATATTGTTCCAATATTTTTGAGATCTCCATTGCACGTATTTAATAATATTCTTATCTTGGTCGCTGTGTTTTTTTCTTCGGTTTTCAATCTCCGAATTTCTGGCTAATAATGATAAAAAGTGTTGGAAGAGAAGGGAGAAACTGATTTCTTGTTATATTCAGTTTCTGTGTGCTTTTCACACTGTGTCAGAGCTCCTACTATTCTGATTAGGTATTATCTGCAGGGAAGTTGGCTCCCAACATTGAGAAGTCTTGTGACTCGGATTAATGAAACTTTTAGTCACAATTTCCAAGAAATGGCTGTGGCAGGCGAAGTGTCTTTAGGTAATCATATAATTTGAGGTGTCTTAATTGCCATTATTATATGAAAAGAGGTGTTTTAAGGGTGCACATATTGTTTGATTATTTTCTACAGATGAACATGACACAGACTTCGATCAGTATGGGATTCTGATAAAAGTAAAGTTCAGGTGATTGAGTTTACATCTACCTTAATTTCATTTGAGTACTATTTGTGGCTTCCCAGAAAACGTTCGTTTTCTGTCAAGAAACAAGGTTCTGTTTTTCTTGATTCTTAGAATTTGTAGACTCGTCAGTCAGGTTAATATGCATTCACAGATATAGTTTTCTCTAGAAGCTTTTGGTAGAGTGAGGAATTCGATTCTGTGCAGTCTCGTAGATTGGCTCATTTTGTCATTTTTATGGTTTCCACTGTGAATTTACAGGCAAACCGGACAGCTTCAGGTGTTAAGTGCTCACCACCAGTCTGGAGGGGTATATGCTTGAGCTAAATTCTAATAGATATGATCTTTCAATAGCTTCTAATTTCTTCTTTGCCTTTGTTTTTATTTTATTTTAGGAGCGCTCAGTTTCGACCATTCTCTATCTTGTCTCTTTACAAGACCTTACAAACTGCCCATTCAGGGTAGTTGATGAAATAAATCAAGGTTGGTCTGAGTTTATGACTCTTGAAATTTTGAACAAGAGAATGCCTATTTTGATTTGCAAGATACTCATTATCTCATATCGTCTCCCAGGCATGGATCCCATAAATGAGAGGAAAATGTTTCAGCAGTTGGTCAGAGCAGCCAGCCAGCCAAACACACCACAGTATGACTTTGTTGTTTTCAGTTTCATTTGACTCACCTTCCATCAAATGAGAAATGTTGATACGATTTCTTTCATAACTTACCCATATTTTGATCTCATTTGCAGGTGTTTCTTACTTACTCCAAAGTTGCTGCCAAATCTGGAATACAGTAATGCATGCAGCATTCTCAATGTGATGAATGGTCCTTGGATCGAGCAACCAGCAAAAGGTTTCCTATCAAATATTCCCTCCATTCCTAATTATGTTTATTTTATCTGTTCACACAAACCAACTTTTCACTAATTATAATATCAAAAGACAGTACCCTTTATTTATTACTACTTGATGATAATTACAAGAAATGGTTAGTATTTATTAGGGGTATTGGTGGAAAAAATGGTAAAATTTTGTGATATTAGCAAGGTACGTATAATTAGAAACACCATTTGGGTAGTATCAGAAAGATAGTTAGGGAGGGAGGTAGTATGAATTAACACGGATATATTTTGATGTCTGCTATTGATAGTCCTTACGTGCCGTTTTCTTTTGTCGATATGCAGTGTGGAGTGGCGGTGAGAGTTGGGCGATTGTTAGAACCCGAATGGAGGAAAACCGGTGCTAAGCCCCCTTGTGATCGTTCCATTGATTAACGGTTTGCATTCTAGATGTCCATGATAATATGTAATTATCATTTTCTTTTCGGCCATCTTTTGTAACTATTTTTGCTGCATGATATTATTCACTTGGCAGGTGGTAAAATTGGTTGTAAATTAGAATACAGTTTTTTTCTATTTATTGTTCTCCCACTTCTAAGTTCTAACGATTTATTTTACTAGACTGCATTCTCTCTTCATTTGTGCATACCACCCCCGTTTTGCGGTAAGTGTCCTTTTAAACTTTCTTGTTTGTTTAATATTAAATGTCCTTTTAGCCTTTTTTACACTATTTCTTCCAAATTTGCCCTTGTTTTAAATTTAAAAAATACTCCTAATTATTGAGATGTGAAAGAGAATTTTTTATGGTAAGCAAAAATCATGGAAGTGTAAAAAAAAACATTCATTTAATAAGGGCAAAATTCTCTGTGCATATTCTTAATTTCACTAAAAAAAATTAAAAAACACTTACCGCTAAAGGGAGAAAGTATACTATTAAATTTAAAAGTGGAATAATTATTATTTTCCATTTTAAATCGCCTCATTTTAAGAGTAGATCATGCAGGCAGATATGGGATAGTAAATCTTTGGTGAGAGTTATTGTTGCAAATGTTTGTCGGTTAATGTAGATTAATTTTCTCCACATATATCATGAAAGGCAATTAGAGTAAGTACATAATGTAGCTTATTTTTCTTTTAATTCATCTTTCCCATCAATTTTGGATTAAGAATAGATTTCTCTGTTGGTCGGAGTACTTGATCTAAGGTTATTTTGGTTTAATGTTAACAAAAATCCTCTTCTAAAAAAAATCCGTTTTACCTTTTAGAGTACCTTTGGTGTCATTTTAAAGAGTGCCGTTTACTAACTGTAGATAGAATATCTAAATTGTCAATAGAAAACTTGAGGAAATTTGCTTACACATATTAATTCTCTAAATAATCAATTTGAGAAAAACTACGATGATACTATCAACAAGAAATGAATTTTACTTGCCCTGTAAATTGAGCAGGAGAGGGAGTATTTAAAATATAATTAAAATTTAGACAAAAAAATGCAAATGGAAACATAATAACACTAAGCATAAAGGTACATGAACTACACATTTTTCCAGAACTTGGTAACTACACTATGGTAGAGAAAGGCATGTATCTCCTTGTAAGTCTCATCTTCCTATTCTATACTCTACCAATTCCTGGAAATAAGCTGTAAGCAGGCTCCCACAGGAAGCAATTTTCGTTCCACTCCCAAAAGACTTTACAAGTTTGATGTATACATTGAAGATCTCAAGTGGGCTTGTAATCAAGCACATCCTTAATGTTTAACCGGATGGAAGGCCCCATCGACGAGCATATATGTGCACTTTTCCAGTACACACCTTTAGCCCCTGATGGCTTGTTTGTTTCTACTGATTTCTGCAGGTTTATGGGGATTGTTATAAAATTTCACACAACAGAGGTGAATATATAATAGACGAGTAAATAGAACTGGAAAAAAAAAAAACTCAAGAGCTTACCACCACAGCAAGAAGGTTTACTATAAGATCTTCCTCTGAAAAATTTGCCTTTCCAAAAGGAATGTGGACAATCCCAGTTTTGTCAGCTCGGTATTCAACTTTCCCTTTCTTAAATTCCCCTATAGCCTGCAATCAACATTTACTTTATATTTCAGAACATTTTCAAAGATAGTAACCATGTGTTGTTTCTCACCTTATTTCACATCATCCGTAAACAATATGTCCAGCATATTTTCTTGCCAGATACCAAACGTTATCGAATTTAGCCACTAACTACAATAAAATAAGCTAAGAGTGATTTGGGACTGTACCTGCGGTATGTTGGTAGTCACTGTACCAGCCTTGGGATTAGGCATTAGTCCTCGTGGTCCTAAAAGTTTTCCTAGACTTGCAACCTAGTGCAAGGAAAATAGAATGAGTAGAGAGAGGACAGCATAAGTTGACAGCCAAGAAATCAAGAATTAAAACGAAGTGTCAAAAGAATTAAAGAGGAGTTTCTAATACCAAATCAGTAACTGATGTTTCAGCAACACAAAACAAAGTGTCAAAATAAAACCCAGGTAAATTATGGTAATATGATAGGCAGATCAATACCTTAGGCATCATATCTGGAGTTGCAATTAATTTATCAAAATCCATGAAGCCTCCTTTAATCTGTGCTATTAAGTCCTCTCCACCAACTATATCAGCTCCTGCATTCTTTGCCTCATCGAACTTTTCACCTTTATAAGAAAACAAACTGAAGAAAGTGAGGTTTACGAGCCGGTAATAACATTTTCCAACACAATGAGAGGACCCAGAAAACATCCACATTACGCCAGAAAAGTTCTGCAACAGTTTTAACCAATTTAAATCATCTCTCATATTCTAAAAATTATATAATTCATTCATGCTCAAGAAACTTAACTTCACTGAAAGTAATACCAGCAGGTAGCAGATTATCCATAATCTTATTAACGAGATTCCAATACTTGGGACTTATTTCACCCAAACAATCTATCCTTTGTTCTTTTTCTAAATCCTTCTATAACGAGCATACAAATAATGTATATGATACGTTCTTAGACAGGATAAGATATTTTCGTGGTATAGCCCCTTTATTTCAAGACTTCCAAAACAATATTTTTTAGCACAGAATGAAACCTGTGTAAATAATCCAAATATAAATGCCTGGAAATCCATCAGATTAAGACAGACATAGGAATTACCTTGTGTAAGAACAGCAACTTTAACAGTCTGGCCAGTTCCCTTGGGCAGATTTACCTACGAAATATAATTGGATCAGCCATTACTACATGGTAAGAGTGTGAGACCCACATTCAGGTTGACCAACTAATAGTAAGAAAGCGTACAGTTGCCCTCAGTTGTTGATCATTATACTTGGGATCAATATTGAGACGAAAATGAGCTTCAGCTGTTTCAACAAACTTGGTGCTTGCTGTTTCCTTCAGCAAAGATATTGCTGTTTTGAGGTCATACTCCTGTTTGATTACTCTCAATTTTTGAATTTCCAAAAATCTCTTGGACCTTGTCTGTCAATTGCAACAAACAGAATGTCACTTGACCATGCAAAAGATTGAACGAAGAGGGGGGGAACAGACTATGTAAGCACATCACGTTGTCATATGCTAACAATATTAACAAAAGATTAGTCCTAGGCTTGGACGGCATTCAGTTTAAAAGATCTGTTAAATTAGAGCGTAAACCTACATAAAATTATTGGCTACATATGGCAACCAGAACACTAGAGTATGCAAGCATACTATATCTCGCAATTAGAATTCTTTAGTACAATGATGGTAGACTAATGGAATTTCTAGAGAGATAAATGGTGTTCTCTCCATCAATTGCAACGTGAGTGAGAGAGTGAATATAAGGCTTAGATAATAGCATTATTTTGTGACAGTGCCAGCAGCACTTTTGTCATCATACAAACTTTAAGATGAACTGCAGAAAACATACAACAGGAAAAGGATTGCCACAAAGTAGAAAGTGAATGTATCAGGGGACAATGAAGAATCAAAACAAGATTATTCTAGCATATACATATACACCACAGAATATCACAGATATCGCACAACTGAACAACAAAATGAATAAAGTTTCTATTGATGCAAAGTTAATGAACAGCGGAAGTGGACATGTAAGACAGGGACCAATACTAATGGAATTAGCTAATACATCTAACAGCAACAACTATAAGATTGAATTCATTGAATACAACCAAAACACACACATAACATTAAGATTACTAGCCCTCTCTGGAATAGAAACAACGTATTTGACAAATCGGATTCATCATCTCTCATACACGTACCCAAATATGCACCTTATTTCCTCCAAAAACAACTACATTAACCACACAATTTTACAATACGACAGTCCTGAAAAGTTGAAATGTCTCTGAGAATATCGAATTTATACTATCTATCATACCCCAAAAACACATCAGAAATAAAGACAAAAACAAAACAAAATTCATACTCTATCGCTCTTCAAGGGCAAGGCAGCCTTGCCTTTCTTAGGCTTCGTAGCAACAGCAACGGCAACACCGCCGCCATCTTCTAGGTCCTGGTCCTCTTCCGCTACCTCTGTCTCAGCGGACAAAGCAGAGACCAAGAGTGAATTTGACAGGCGGCCATTATCAGATACCCTACCGCACTGCAGAGTTAATGGATAGAGGGAAAAGGTGTGGATCGGGCCGAAAAAGAGAGCATTTTCTTTGGGCTTCCGGAAGGAGAGCGTGGAAGAAGCGGCGGAGGGGCGGTGGAGGTCTTGGAGATGCGGTGGTGCGAGGCTGATAGTGGATGGTGCAGCAGCAGAAGCCATTTTTGGAGAAGATGTGATTTTTGAGATGGGATAATATATTGGGCTATCCAAATGTAAGGTGGTGATAAGGCTTCTCAAAATGGACATTTTCGTCACATTTGATTTCTGCTACACATAAATTTCTAAAAAATAATTAAAAACTGATTGGGAATTTAGAATCACATAAAATCTAATAATTGGGTCTTTTGCATTTTATAGTGTCTTTTTAAAATATACAACTTGTTTACACTGAACTTAGTCACATGCGCTTCTAAAATAAATTGTATGTTTTAAATTTTAATATAGATAAATTGTGTATTTCAAAATAATAAATTATATATTTTAAAAATACATTATAGAGTTCACAATGCACACCTGGTGCATACAATGTGTAACCAAAATTCTATGATTAGAAAGAAACTTTAAATAATTAAAGGAAACTGAAAAATTTTAGTATTATGTAATGTATTCGTAATAATTTTGATAAATACTAACATGTTTAATTTTACAACATTTTATATTTATAAAATTTAATTGATTGTATTTAAATAAATGTATTGTTTCATTTTACAATAATTCTTTTCTAAAAATTATGATTTTAATACACTAAAAAATTTACTATTAATTAAGTGAATCAATATAATGATTTCATTTATAGTTCCATGCTAATGGGTTTGGACTTGGCCTTATTATCAAGACCCATTTGATATGCTCTTGTTTTTTTCTTTTTTATTGATCTGATGTTAAGGTTTTAACAGTTCTAGTTGTCGCAATGAACTCCATAGTATGGGGTCTTTTCAAACATTACTCCATTCTGAAAAATACTTATTTTTAAAAAATTTAGGTCTAATCAACTTTTAAAATAAGTGTTTTTATAGTAATAATTTTTAAGATAAACGGGCCACTATACTATTGTATAATTTTTTGTAAGTATTAAACATACATTTATATTTAAGTTATTGATTAGATTAATTTATATAAATAGATATTTGGTTAGCAAATTTAGTCACTAGACAAAATCAGTTTATTAAATTCAAACTAGTATATCACCGGTGCGTTGCACAGTTTGTGAGTATAAAATGAACATAATATAAAATATATTTATTTTTGTGTTAAATAAATTATAAAAAAATATTTTACTTATACTAATAATAAGAATCTTTTTTTCATTTTTAAATTTTTTTTTATTTAGATGCAACGCACGGTTTATGAACATAGTTTGCTTTTGCAATCAGGCATGGAAAATGGGTGGTGCTCCAACTGCTTAAAAAATTTACATCGTTAAATAATGTAAATTTAATGGTCTTTTTTTCTTATAATTTTAAATTATTTCCTTCTAAACTACTTTGATTGTCACTTATTATCGTCTTCTCAATTGTCATTGCATGTCAAAAATTTCAAATTATCCCCTTTAGTTACTGTGAATATGATAACATATAACTACCCATGATTGAAATTGATCTCCTTAAGAAAATTCAAGATTTTTAATAATTGTCTATAATTCTTATTAATGATCACACCAAAAGATATCATTAGTCAAGATTATCTTTCTAAAATGTTAAAGAGAGTCTATTATCTGATGATGATAGTGTCATTCCCGAAATCAACACTCTTTGTCCTAAGTTAGTCTCGATTAGTATTTTCTTTTTAAAATATGGGTATCAAGCTTCATCACAACCAACTCCGTATCGTTTTACAATTCAATGTATAATGTCAATTGTACATGCAACTAATTCATATTAATTGGACTCAATTATGGACTTACATGTCCTATGTTGGGATCACGTGTCTCATATTTTTTTAAGTATATGTTATATATATTTTAATTATTAGGAGTAATACTTATATTATATGTATATAATTACTTAAATGGATTTTTAAAAGTGTTATAATTAGTTAATCATGCAAATATTTCATCTAAAAAATTTGTAGATCTGTTATGTATATCACTATTTAAAAAATCAAATATTTTTTAAGATAGTAATAGTGTATAATTGTATATGCATAATCGTGTCACTAAAAAAATAGAATTCACGTGAACCCGGGTTCACCGGGAAAATCTACTTGTTATATTATTTATTTTTGTGCCCCCGTCATGAAAGTTTTCTGGATCCGTCCATGATTGGACTAATCAATTTAAATATTATATCCTATAAAAGAATCGTACAAATAAGTAAACAAATCGAGTTTTATCACAGTCAATCTAGTGTCATTTTACAATTCAACTAATAACGTCAACTAACAATTTAATTAAAAAATATTAAATTGTTTCAACTAACAATTTTAGTCTAATGTCAATAGTTCATCCAACTAATTTATGGTAATTGAACTAATCAATTTAAATCCAATATCATGTAATATTATCATACAAATAAGTATATAAATTATACATTTTCATATATACAATACTTCTCGTCTTTGTTGGATTGCTCAAAATTCAAAAAATCCATTTTTATCATATACTCAAAATAACAATAAAGTAACTATACAGTTCATGCTACCCCTTACAAACATCACTAAATTACATCACACGTCTCTAATAATTACATAAAAAAATTAACTTATTTTTTATCTTATTCACTAAAATTGAAAAAATACTCTTATCAAAAAACTATTTTATTACCTTCAAATATTAATAAAGAACCTTCTTCATCAAAACCCATGTCAAAATCAAGTGAGCAATCTAAAAAAAAGATGGAACGAATAACTGATTTTTTTATTTTTTTGAATATATCCATATCAACTACAAAATATAACATTTTATATTATTAATCATTAATAATGTGCCACTTTTAAAATTTTATGATAAATTTGTAATAATTTTTTGTTGAATTTTTTTTTTTTGGTATAATATTTTATTATTATATATGTATAAATAGACTTAGTTCAAAAATTTGTAATAATTTTTTTGTTGATTTTTGTTTTCCTTTTTTGGTATAATGTTTTTGTTGTCACCAGATTTATCACACGTCAGCAGGTTCCACCGAGACCACGTGATTTGTCGTGCTTACGCATATGTTTTGTCATGCTTTATGCACATGATTTGTCGTGCTTATGATTTGTCGTGCTGGTCCTCTTTATATAAAGGACCTCACCTTTCATTGTAGAAAAACTCTGGAATGTTTCCCTCATTCCACTTATATACCTACACCCACATTTCAGGGAAGAACTACGGTTCTTCCCGCAGTGTTCTTGTTCGATTACTTATTTGTTTGATGGTCAAATTCAACAAGCCACATCAAAATCGTTAATTATTTGACCGTCAACAATTATAGCCCCCAAGATCGGGATGTGACGTTGTTCAGAGTTTGATCTTGTTTCATGTCTCGACCATATTTTATCTTTTGTTGTATCTGCAGTCACATTGTTTGCTTCCGAGCTTGCTCGGGTGTCGTAGGAGATTTTGATCGTTCGGAATGAGTCCCTGCATAGAGGATCTTTACCTTCGATCTGATCGATTGCCGAGGCGAGGTCTGAGTCTTTTCTCGTGCCTGGCGAGGGGAGTCTTTTAATCTTTTCTGTGCTTTCGTGGGAGCCCATCGTCTCAGTCTTTTTTTTTTCGTGCCGGGAGCCTCGTCGCGATCTTTGAGGGCCCATCGCCGGGGAGTCTTTTCGTCTGAGTCTTTTCGTTCGTGCCGGAGGCCCGTCTCACGGAGTCTTTGTTCATCTTTCGTCTTGGGGAGCCCGTCGTCAGATGAAGTCTTTCGTGCCGGAGGCTCGTCGTGAGGTCTTTTGTGCTTTCGTGCTTGAGGCCCGTCGTCACCAGTCTTTTGTCTTTCGTACTTTGGGGAGAGCCCCATCGTCTGAAGTCTTTTTGTGCTTTCGTGCTTTGGGGAGAGCCGTCGTCTGAGTCTTTTCTGTGCTTTCGTGATTTTGGGGAAGCCCCATCGTCTGACGAAGTCTTTTTCGTGCTTTCGTGCCGGGGAGCCCCATCCCATCTGAGCCTTTTTTCTCTTTCGTGCTTGGAGAGAGCCCGTCGTCTGAGCCTTTTACGTACTTTCGTCTTGAGAGAACCCCTCGTCTGAAGTCTTTTTTCAGGTTTCGTGCCTGGGGAGCCCCGTCGTGTTGGGGAATGATTTGCACAGATCTATTCAGGGTGAATATTTAAATACAAATTTAATTCATTAATTATTACTAGCATGAATTAATCCTATATTAATTCAAATAATAATTGTAACAGCATATCATGCATATAAAAAAAACCACGTAAAACTCACGCGTCGCGGAATCTACGGGTTTACGTGAGCGCATTCTCGGGATGGCGGTGACTTCGATCGGACGGACTAACCAAAAGGACTTTCCAAGTATTCCTTAGCCCTTGCTCAACTATCCGGTGGAAGGACACTTGTCGAACAATTAACAAAAGGAAAAAATAAACTTTGTTGCACCACTTTTGTGGATTTGCTAATATTTCCAGCACATGGAATTGTACTTGGGAATGAACTAATCATCCCCTATTTATAGATAGGAGGTGGTCGAAATTTTGGGTCCAAAATCAATGTGGGAAAAAACTTTTCTTGGTCACCAAGAAATCTTGAATATATCTCCTATATTCTTTTTTCCATAATTATAATATTCCACAAAATTCCACCTTCTCTATTTGCTATGGTAATTTTCAAAAATAATGCCTTGCAAGAATCCAATATTTGGATCTTCTTGAATTTATGAGATATTCTTGTATTTCAAGAAATACATATCTTCCATAATATCTTTTCAACAAAATCAAGAAAATCTTTCTTGCCCATTATTCTCAAAAATTTCGAAAATTCCATATAGATAACCAAGTGGGAGATTTCTTGAATTTAATGAGATAATCTTGTATTCCAAGAATACATATCTTCATTCCATAACAAAATTCAAAGAAAATCTTTCTCCCTATTTTATCCATAAATTTCGAAAATTAGAGGAAAAATTAAGCAACAATATTTATTTTATTTTAATCATATTTTTCAGTTATTGGACTATTTGTTGGGCTACTCAGGGGGCCTTTAGGAGAATTAAGATTGAACCTTCTAGTGGATCTTGAATATCTAATATTGAGCCACAATATAATTCAAGCCCATAAATATTAATTAATCCCACTACATAATTAATATTGCACTATCCATCTTAACCCATATTACAGTCAATATGGCTCTTGGTCATTATTTCCCGTGTTTAAGATTATCTAGCCCATCAATTAATTCAAGCCACTGAAATAGCTTTCCGTTAATTAATATATTTTGTCCTTGGTCGAGGAACGGTTCAACATTATTATCCATACCGGAAACTAATTCCACTTGCAAGATTTGGTATGATAAAGCTTATGAACCTCCCAAGGGGGTAAATCAAGCAAGTGTACTTGCACATGATTTTTCGTATTAAATCTTAGCAATCACGTGTGACCAATAATATTGCCCAAGATAAAAAGTATTGAATCTCTCGATTATTTACCCATGATAAGTCAAAGCAATAGTTACCAATCCCACGTGATCCTATTTAAGGGCGAAGGTTAAGAAACAACGGTCCACCGAGGTCTAATTCTTCCTTGTTCGATTCAAGAATTTATCCTCCTCAGAGGTCCTATTCGATTGCATCGATCATGCACTAGTGTAATCTCTTGGTCAAGACAAACCAAAATCGAGCCTTTTACACCTCAACCTTTCGCGATGGTTGTTCATTTCCATCTAGGTCGTGAATGGCGTTTTTTTTAGTTCTGAGGATTTGTTAATTTAATCTTTCGTGATCCGGTATCACTAAATTAACTACAATGTAACACGTCACGAATTATTGAGCGCTTATGAAATAAATATATATAACATTCAATCATATTTAAAGCATTAGTCATAAACAATTTATTTCAATAAATAAGTCTCGAAGATTCATTTCGATTATACAAAGTAAAAAGCATACTTTTCAAAGATAATCCCAACACGTCATCTTAGTTTTTACGTGCTTTCGTGGGGGGAGAGCCCCGCAGACTGAAGTCTTTTTCGTGTTCGTGCCGGGAGGAGCCGTCAGATGAAGTCTTTTTTTTTTTCGTGCCGGAGAGCCCCGTCGTCGAAGTCTTTTATGTGCTTTCGTGCCGGGGAGCCCCATCGTCTGAAGTCTTTTTCAGGCTTTCAGTGCTTGGGGAGAGCCCGTCGTCTGAAGTCTTTTTTGTGCTTTCGACTGGGGAGAGCCCGTCGTCTGAAGTCTTTTTTTTTCGTGTCAGATGCCGGGGAGCCCGTCGTCAGATGAGTTTTTTTGTGGTCAGATGCCGGGAGAGCCGTCAGTCGAAGTCTTTTTTCTCAGGCTCATATTGCAGAGCCCCCGTCAGACGAAATCTTTTTTTGTACTTTCGTGCCGGGGAGAGCCCGTCGTCTGACGAGTTATTTTCTTATGCTCAGATCGGAGAGGCCCCATCAGACGAGTCTTTTATGTGTTCAGATTTCCTGGGATGGAGCCCGTCGTCTGGTCTTTCTTTGCTCAGTGCCGGATGAGCGTGTCAGACGAGTTCTTTTTCTGGCTTTCGTGATTTCGGGGAGCCTCGTCTGAATCTTTTTAATGTCTTTCGTGACGGGGAGCCCTCGTCTGAAATCTTTCAGTCTTTCAGACTTTGGGGGAGGCCCATCGCAAGTCTTTTCTGTGCTCAGGCCGGGAGAGCCGTCAGTCTGAAGTCTTTTACGTGCTTTCGAGATTGGGGAGCCCTGTTAGACGAAGTCTTTTCATGCCCGTGGGAAAATGGTCTTGGGGGTGGCTCGTTGAGAGAGCGGATGGGATCTCGCCGAGGCGTAGCAGTGTGTCTTGAAGATGGCTTTCGTCGAGAGAGTCGAATGGGATCCCGCTTTCGAGATGAGCAGGTCTTCTAAGATGGCTCGTGAGAGAGCTAGATGGGATCCTACCGAGATGAAAGCCGGTCTTCCGAGATGGCTCGTGAGAGAGCCGAATGGGATCCTGCTCGAGATGAGCAGGTCTTCTGAGATGGCTCGTGAGAGAGAGCTAGATGGGATTCTACTCGAGATGAGCAGGTCTTCTGAGATGGCTCGTGAGAGAGCCAGAGATACTTGAGGGAGCTAGGAGAGTTTGCGCTCGTCATCGACCACTTATGGCCGAGCAGTTTGCGACTCTCCTCTGTCCAGATCGTCTTACTAGCTGTGCGATTTATAAGAGTAAATTTTGCACTCATCGTCGACCACTTACTACGAAAAGCCATGACCTTTACCTTTACCGTGATAAATTGTCTCGACCGATGTGTGGTCTTACAAGAGAGCCAAAGTCGATGAAGGCAAGCAGGTTAATGCTGATAGAGGCGGATTGGTCACGCCGAAACAAAGAACCAACATCTCATCGCCGAGAAGGCGGAGAATACTTCGCTAAAATGGCGGACTGGACATCGCCGAGGTAGCGGAAAGCCGACGCCGAGGAGGCGGGTTGGTCGTCGCTGTAAAAGCCAACGATCTCATCGCCGAGAAGGCGGAGAATACTTTGCTAAAACGGTGGACTGGACATTGCCAAGTTAGCGGAAAGCCGACGCAGAGGAGGCGGGCTGGTCGTCGCTGTGAAAGCCGACGATCTCATCGCCGAGAAGGCGGAGAATACTTCGCTAAAACAGCGGACTGGACATCACCGAGATAACGGAGAGCCGACGCCGGGAAGGCGGGCTAGTCGTCGTCGTGGAGGTCGACGATCTCATCGCCGAGAAGGCGGAGAATACTTTGCTAAAACGGCGGACTGGACATCGCTGAGATAGCGGAAAGCCAACGCCGGGAAGGCGGGCTGGTCGTCGCCGTGGAGGCCGACGATCTCATCGCCGAGAAGGCGGAGAATGCTTCGCTAAAATGGCGGATCGACATCGCCGAGATACGGAAAAAGCCAACGCCGAAGCGCGGTGGTCGCCGCCGGGAGGCCGATGATTCATCGCCGGAGAAGCGCGAGAATGCCGCCGGCGAGGCTGGTTGGTCGTCGCCAGAAAAAGCCGACGATCTCATCGCCGAGAAGGAAGAGAATACTTCGCTAAAACGACGGACTGGACATCGCCGAGATAGCGGAGAGCCGACGCCGGGAAGGCAGGCTGGTCATCACCGTAAAGGCGGTATTGCCGGTAGTAGGTAAGCCGAACATAATCTTCGCCGAAAAGCGGTGGTACTGCGCCCGGTGGCGGGCATAATCGTCGCCGAAAAAAGGAGGTAATTACTGCGCCGAGTGAAAGCGGGCATAATCGTCGTCGAAAGGCGGTATTGCCCGGTAGCCAGTGGGTGGCATAATCGTCGCCGAAAAAGGTTGTGAATTACTGCAAGAGTGGCCCGGGCATAATCGTCGCCCGAAAAGCGGGTGTGTGTCGCAGTGGTAGGCATAATCATCATAGGAAGGCGGTATTGTCGGCGCCGAATAAGTGGGCATAATCGTACAAGTGGTTTTTTGTAATTTGGTTTGGTAGTCTTGGTTTTTCTTGAATGATTTGAACATTGTTTTTGTCTATGTTCTACCCCGACTTCTTTCATTTTTGATTGTCTTATTGAGGTCAATCGGGTTGATCGTCTTATTTAGGTGTGACGGATGGGTTAACTTATATCGCAACCCCTTTCTTGGTTCGTGATCGTCTTATTTAGCGCGATCACTTCCATTACTCGAACCGTCTTATTTAGATCGACCCGCACTCATCACTCGCTTTTCTTTGCGGGTATCTGTAAGTCTGAGTCGTCTTTTGCATTGCGTACCCATTACTCACTTTTCTTTGCTGGTATCTGAGTCTGGCCGGTTCGTCAAGTGAACATAAACTTGACTCGTTTCATCTTTGTTGATTCGTCAAACTTAGGTGAGACCTCTAGAGGGAAACCGCGGACAATATAAATGAAAATAAACGAGTGAATGAAAAAGCCACGAGGACATAAACATAATAAACCTGGTGGGGTGGGTAAAAGGACTACCCGTAGATTCTTTGAGTCGGTCTCGAGAGTACGGGTGCTCGTCTAATTTTCTTCTCCCGAATCGCCGGGCTATTTTTTTTTTTTTTTTACTAAAAATTTGAAAATTCGGGACCCCAAAAATTAAACGTGAGCCCCATACACTAATCAGTCCAATCACTTGGGCCCCAAAATTAAATAAATTCGGGCCCAATTACTAAAAGTAGGAAAATGGGCCCAAAAACTTAATTAAACTCAGGCCCAAACATTACTCAGCCCAAATTTTGATAAAACCGGCCCAAACCCAAGAATTGCTCGATCCGCTTATAAGCAGAGCGATAGATTAGGATTAGATCAAACCGAAAAACGTGTTACTCGCCGGAAGAAAAATCACCCTCAAGCTCCCACGCGTCGACAAGCTGGATTTTTTTTTGAACGGCGCCCGTGGAGGCAGCGATGGTAGCTTCATGATACGCCTTACGAATTTACCCTCAAGCTCCACGTGTCAACACCTGGATTCTTCTGGCGGTGGCCGTGGAAAAGCGATGGTGGCTCGCGACCGCCTGGCTTGATTTTTGGCGGCGGTTTGGGCGAAGTGGTGTATTGAATCGTCGGTGATGCGTGGCGGCGCTTCGATAAGCGGATCTTTGCGGTCGATTGACAAGGATGGTGATGAAGGTGGTGGCCTCGGCGTCGATTTGAAGCGGAATCGCGGTGGCGGCTTCGAAATCGGTCGTCGTGGCGGTGGCTTGATGGTTAACCCGCGATGACCTTAATTTAATGATGTTGGAATTTGGGCGTGGCGACGGTGAAATTTGAATCGTGAGTTTGGACTCTTCGTTGTTGAAGGTAATTTTTTGAGTGTGTTGGCGTCGAGTCGGTCTTGGCGGGGTTGGATTTTGATATGAGAACCACGAGGGACTCATTTAAAGCGATCTGCAAATGACTAATTCTGGATTTTCTTTTTTTTTTTTGTATGTATCTGTGTATGTATACATGGGTGTTTTTTCTGGGTTCGTGTGTTGAGGAAGACGATGAATATATGGATGAAATTGAGAATTTTTCTGGGTTGTGTTCTTGTGATTTTTTGGATTTGGATTCGAAAATTCGACGTTGTTCTTCACGAATTTTTTCAATAACACCCTCCTTCTAGCGCCAATTGTTGACGGTCAAATAATTAACGATTCTGATGTGGCTTGTTAAATTTGACCACCAAACAAATAAGTAGTCGAACAAGAACACTGCGGGAAGAACCGTAGTTCTTCCCTGAAATGTGGGTGTAGGTATATAAGTGGAATGAGAGAAACATTCCAGAGTTTTTCTACAATGAAAGGTGAGGTCCTTTATATAAAGAGGACAAGCACGACAAATCATAAGCACGACAAATAGTTAAGCATGACAAATCGTAAGCACGACAAATCATGTGCATAAAGCACGACAAAACATATGCGTAAGCACGACAAATCACGTGGTCTCGGTGGGACCTGCTGACGTGTGATAATTCGTCCTGCTGACGTGTGATAAATCTGGTGACAACAGTTTTGTTATTATATATGCATAAATAGATCTAGTTCAAAAATTCAAAAATAATATTAATAATTTAGAAAATATTCAGAAAATAATTAATATATATGTGTGGTAGATGCGAGGAATTGAACATTGTACCCTTGCATACAAAGAAGATAAAAAATATTTATTATACCATTTGAGCTACATCAAATTTATTATGATGTTTAAAGTTTTATTAGAAAAGTATAATAATTTTTTGGCCCAACATTTTGTTATTAGATATGTATAGATATGATTTTTAAAAACCAAAATCATGTATGATCTAAACAAAATTTTATTTTTCAAAAATTAATTTTATTTAAACATCAAAATATGAAATAAGTTGATCTTATATGCACTAGGTGCACCGTGTAATTCAAATGCATTTTTGAAACATCCAACTAATTTAAACTAAAATGTTCAATTTGTTCAACAAAACAAGTTGAACGTTTCAATACAAACAAATTGAACATTTCAGGAACACAAGTCGCATATTTTAAAAATGTATTTGCACAGTACATCTTATAATGCATACAATATTTTTACTTATTAAACATACATGATTTAAACAGAAAATTGTCCGTTTTATTTAAACATAAATTCCACGAAAATTGTCACTATATTCTCCTCTCATTTTATTTTGTTGCATTCCTGTCAAAAGAAATATTTATTTTGTTGTATGGCAATCATTAATACAGACTAGAATCTGCAATAGAGGGTCAGATTATTGTTAAATAATCAAAAGTTAATTAGATATTAAAGAATCTTTTACGAAGAATCCGACCTACTAAGCATCTTTCCTTAAAATCTACTTTAGTTCAAAATAATCTATATCTATAATCTACAAACATAATAATCTATATCTAAAATTTATAAACATGTCTATAATTTATATATCACTATTGATAATTTGTAATATCATTTATTACACGTGTAATATATTCCCTCCAATTTAATACATATATATCATTTTGAATGTATTTACATATATTAAGAAAGTAATTAATTTTTTATTATGTTCTTAGTCTATTTCATCTAATAAACACATTTATTAATAATCTTAATGATTTTATAAATAAATTTAAAAGAAATACAGTTAAATTAAATTTAAAATATTATTTAATTTAAATTACATTACAATTTAAAAGAAACGTATATATATATGAAAAGTCAAAAAGTCGCGTATTAAAATTTAAAAGTAATGAAATACGACATGAATTATCAATGGGATAGAAAATATGTGTCCAAATAAAATAGGGATTTAACAATAAAATGATTGTCTAAGAATTGATGTTGAAAAATAAAGGCTGAGGACTGCTCAACTTCCCAAATCAAATATTTTCTGGCTGGCTTCCACCTTCTTTTTCAGTCAACTGTAATAACAGCATAACACCAACCACCACTCCACCGCCGCCGTCTTGATGGCAACCGCCATTTTTTCGCGCCTCCCAACCCAATTCATCGCCTCACCGACCGCCACCAACCACCACCGCCACCATTCTCCGACGACCCTCACTTATTCGTTCACCACTCCTCAATTCAATAAACTCTCCCTCTGCTCGAAATCCTCGCGATCCCTAATCCCCCCTCGCGGCCCTTCATTTATCGCCTTCTCCGGCGACGGATCCGGCGGTGTTGGTAATTCCGGCGGAGGCGGCGGCGGAGGAGGAGGAGGGGGAAAAGATGATGATGAAGATGCAGGGGAGAAAAACAGGGCAGAGGCGATCATGGCGTTGGCTGAGGTGGGCAGATCATTGGATAGCATTCCTAAGGATTTGGCTGCTTCAATTGAAGCGGGGAGGATTCCGGGCTCGATTGTTCGTCGATTTTTCGAGCTCGAAAAGTCTCCGTTGCTCGGGTGGTTGCTCCGGTTTGGAGGGTTTAAGGAGAGGTTGCTAGCGGATGATCTTTTCTTGACTAAAGTTGGTATTGAATGTGGTGTGGGGATTTTTACCAAGGTTTGTGATCTTTGAGATTGTTCATAAATTCATCATGTTCCATTGTTTGATTGGTTCGTGTTTATGCCCCCTTTTGAACCTGTGTTGTGAATTCAATCAGATCAGTTGAATCTTGGACTTCACTTAAAAGTATTAGTTCTTTGCACTGAAAAGTATTAGTTGTATACAGTTGCACCTTATGATTGGTTTACAAGAGTGTTGCTCTTTCTGTTTTAGTGGGAAGACATTTTTCCTAAAAGTGCACACTACATGGTGTCTAAGTCAATTAGGATATAGACAAGTTAACTGAGATGAAATTAAGATTTATGATTTCTTGATGATTACCTATATAGCTAATAGAAATGAGGATACTTGGTCAAAGTTAATAGCAATTGAGAAAGAAAATGTAGTTTTAGGAAAAAAATTGTGATATAACATGATAGATAATGGCTAAAAGCAGGTTAAATGAAATGTGCAGTTGCTAATTAGTCGGCTTTTTTGTTGGATATCAGATTGTGTAGTCATGTTTTGTTATTCTCCCTTTTGGATTTTGATTTCCAAGAACTTTTCAAATGAAACTGTAGCTGATGAACGTGTTTTTGGCCTATGTAAAATCTTGATTATTTAATAATTAATCTCCAAATCATGTATGTATTACTCTGTGGTAGACTGCTGCAGAGCTTGAACGACGTAGAGAAAATTTCACCAAGGAGCTTGATTTTGTCTTTGCTGATGTGGTATGCTTCTTTTCCAAAATCATTTGTCGATTTGGTGTTTTATGTGTTTGTTTGTTTGTTCTGATACTTTTCCGTTATCAATTTTTATATAGGTAATGGCCATTATTGCAGATTTCATGCTGGTGTGGCTACCTGCCCCTACCGTTTCTCTTCGAGCACCTCTAGCTGTAACTGCTGGAGGTCTCAATAAGTTCTTCTATGGCTGCCCTGATAATGCATTCCAGGTTATCCCTTAACATGATTCCTTTACATTCATCATTATGTAAGACTAGTTTCAAGACCAAAAACGACGTACAAATTACTGAATACGTGCTGCTGCAGGTTGCCTTAGCTGGTACGTCTTATTCGTTTCTACAAAGGATAGGGGCTATTGCGGTATGTGAATTGTATTATTTCATAGATTCAATAACTATAATTACAGATAGTTAATAATGAATTAGATGATACTGAGTGTGTTCTCTCGTCTGTCGTGTAGAGAAATGGTGCGAAACTATTTGTTGTTGGGACCAGTGCATCTATGGTAAGTTGAAACTTCATATAATATCTGTCTGTTTTAGTTGGTCTTATGTAAAACAGTTTTACCGTACGATTAGTTAGTAACTATCACTGTATAGTACAACAACTAATACTTTTGAATGAAACATCTAATACATTTTGTTGAAACATCTAATACTATTTAGTAATACACTCAAAATGCAAACAAGTTGCACGATAAAACTGGTTTACATACTTTCTTTTCATAAATAAGAAAGAATGGCAGTGCCCTTACTTGTATTTGTGTATTACAGATTGGGACGGGTGTGACAAATTTGATTATCACAGCACGAAAGGCTATTGATAAATCCTTTGCTGGGGAAGCAGAGGACGTCCCGATTTTATCCACTAGTGCTGCATATGGGGTCTATATGGCAGTATCAAGCAACCTAAGGTCTGTAGTTTTCCAAGAATTAAACCATTAGAGTCCAAGATTATAGTATGTGTCATTTATCATGTTATTCTTCTAATACTATCTGTGTTTTATATATATAGATACCAAGTACTTGCTGGAGTTATCGAACAACGGATTCTAGAGCCTTTGCTACACCAAAATAAGCTCTTACTGAGTGCAATCTGTTTTGCTGTTCGAACTGGAAACACGTTTCTGGGGTCATTAATGTAAGAATACTGAGCTTTACTACAAAAGCACCTACCCACCCTTTGCTCTTTACTAATCAAAGTTGACACGTTCTCGTTTTTGCAGGTGGGTCGATTATGCACGATGGATCGGAATCCAGAAGATTCGTGAATAGAACAAGCTGATTGCACACAGATGCTAATCATCTCTGTACTGTTTTCTTTCATTTTATGATGTCTTGAGGCGAAATTGCCATTAAAAGCGGGCACAAGCGTGCTCGTTATGTTGTAGATTAAGGTTGGGTGTGCCAGTAAGGCTCTTTCCTGCTTTGTTCCTGCTGCATAAAATAACGTTTTGTAATCAGAAACTGTGGGTGCATGTCTATATATAAAGTCGAAACTTGGCTTTCGTTTTTGGGGAGGATTGTACTGATATGATAAAAGACATGATTACCACTTGCACACTGTTGGATCCAATTAATACTGCTGATACAGTGTCACTAAATAAAATAAGTAGCTTTTAAAACTATGTCATATAGTAGTACTATGCAGGAATACATAAATAAAGGGCAGCATAGCTTTTTCACCGGCAAAGCAAAGGCACAAAACTTCATTCAAAGTTGTTACAAGAAGACGATAACAAAGTTAAATGACTCAATCCTGAAAATCAAATGTTATACTGAAGAAAACATTGGCTGGAGAAATAGAAAAAGATCGATATCAGTATAAGTAACGCTATATATAGTCGAAGGGAATCTATCCCATAGCTATATTGTTCGTCTAGTATCTGTCTGGCAGAGTTGACAAGATTTTCGTCCTTACTACTCACATCAATCTGCCGAAGAGCTGAAATATCTCCAATACCAGATGGAATCTCACCTAGTCCCTTGCAATCAAAAATCATTAGGCGTTCGAGTCTTGGGAAGTGTTCGCTTTCTGTTATCCCGTACTGCAGATCTGTACGCATAATCAGCAGAAACTTCAGACAAGCAAATCCATCTTCAGTTGTTTCCCATTTGCAATTCTAAAAGTAGCAGTCTTTCAGTTTAAGCACTTCAAGATTTGGCAACGAACCTATCGTTGCCATATCTTGCCACTGAAACAAGCAACCTCTCAAGTTTAACTTCTTCAAACTTAGAGGAAAAGCAAGTTTTTCCCAGAAAGGGCAAGTGCCATGGATTTTCACATGGATTTTCAGCTTTTCTAGCTGATGCAGGTGTATCAGATTGTGAAGGTCGTACAGACCCCAATCAATCCAATATCCATCGTAAACAAGTGCCATTTTTTTCAAGTTTGGCATCATTCGCACCAAGGATCTTGTGAATTTCAAGTTTACTACCGTAGAAAGTGTTTGCAGGTTTTCTAGAGCAGAAGCAGAAGAGCCAAGACAATCAGGATCGGGTAAGGGCTCTATCGTGAAGAAGACAAGATGTCTTAGTTGTGGCATTCCCCATATTTCCAAAGGAAACCGTACTCTACTATGAAAAATAGATCGTAACTTTGAAGATGAACAAATGATTAAGGTTTCAAGATTCCGAAGGAGTACTACGGAAGCAGGAAAGTAAAAGTCACGTGGAATCACGTGGTCTAAAGAGAGATACCTTAAATGAATAAGTTCAAGTACTTCATCAGGGAAAGTGTAGAAGCTCAGTTTCAAAATTTCCAGTACCCTCAGAAATCTAAACCTCTTTAAAGTTGCAAACAATCTTATAGAACACTTGACGACTAAAACAGTGCGGATGGCAAGGCCATAAACATTTTGTTGGAGAGCCAGACTAAAACGACGAGCACTCACACGACGCTGATATTTTATCCCTAATTTTCCAGCATATCTATTAACATTTAGAAAAAACTTCTCTTCCCGAGCTTTTCTAATGCACAAGTCTCAAACCATCCCATGCCTTTGTACTCCACAGTCCACATATCATCCAGTACAACGAGATACCTTCTGCTTTTAAATTTTTGGTACACTTTTGTTGCCATTACTTCATAGCTATGTTTCTCTTCATCAAAGGAATGTTTGGCACCTAATAAACTAGAAAGTATCTCATGCATGCTATAATCTTGTGAAATTGTAACCCAAGCACGTATGTCAAACCGTTGCACACTTAATGAATCATCATGAGCCTTTTTGGCAAGAGTGGTCTTACCGATGCCCCCTATACCAAAGATGGGGATAATCTCGAGTTTGGATGATTCTCCACAAAGCCGACTCTTTATTGTCATCATATCGCCATCAAATCCAACCATGGAATCCTTTTCCGTGGGCACGTGACGATGAACTGGGAGTGGAAGCAGAAGAATCAACGGTCATCAGTTGCTGGTGTTGGATCTTGAGGTTGTTCTTCATTCCTATCACCTCTTTCACAATAGATTCAAGAGCCAGAGTCACTTTCGGCAGCTTATCATATTGCTTACAGAAATTAAGGCGATGCAGCTTGCCAGCTTGATGGGGGGAAGATTCAGTTGAGTTCAAGCTGTGAATTTGTTCAGAGAGTATGCACTCGCTAATGTTTTCAGCTTCAGTTGCAGTTTTCCTGATTCGGCCTTCCAAACTGTAGGCTCTCTGTGGAAAATCTTCAAGAAACTCTTGCAAGAAAATCACATGTTTGTGTAGAGATTTGATCAGTGATTCGTCAAGAAGAGATGTGGAATGTTGGTTATGTTTCAGAAAATCTTGTGCGGCTTTATTTTTTCATCACCACAGCATAAAAATAATTGGATCTGTTTTTTATTAGGAACCAGGGTTCAGAAATTATTTTCATCACCACAGCATAAAACTCAAATTGCCCAATTAAACATCTTCGATCAAATGAAGTGACTTTGGTTGAGAGCATAGCACCCTGCCCAGACTTTTGTGAGAGAGAACAGAAAATTAAACCTTGGAGCAGCAGAGTATCCTAGTCCTTATGCACTAGTGTTAATTGATTACAAGACCATAAATAAATGTAGTTAAAAAAAGTAATAGGCCTACTTTTATTATATAAACCTTATTCAACGGAAAACATATATATGCAATAAATAGAACTACTAATCACAGTATTCCTTATACCTGTCAAAAAAATCACAGTATTCCTTATAATAAGGGAAATTTTATATATAAAACTCAGAGTCGCATATCTACTTTTATCCGGAACCAGTTGGAATTCCCACAAGTAAGAACACACAACTGTAGATCAATAACACACAGAACCATTGCTCCCCAAAAAATCAAAGTGTTACAATTATGATACACAGTGGCAATAATAAATGTACAAGAGTTCAAAACTTATGATCAATTACCACAAAAAGCGGTTGCATTTAGGACAGACCTTCCATAGAATCCTGTTACAAACAAGAGCAGAAATTCAGACATAAAACGATTGTTAACCAGTAATAATACAACCTTTGGTGTATTCAGAAACTTACCC
This sequence comes from Stenogyne calaminthoides, assembly GCA_037126765.1. NCBI lineage: Eukaryota > Viridiplantae > Streptophyta > Magnoliopsida > Lamiales > Lamiaceae > Stenogyne > Stenogyne calaminthoides. Next base: position 4,459,823 of record JBBCBC010000006.1, read on the forward strand.
TTATACTCGATAGTTCTTGTGATGCCAAATAAAAATGAACATCTTCGACAAGATTCATATGGCAGTCGTTCTGCAGAATACCAAACTGCAACACATACAGCAAATCAGTAAAGGCACATAAGAAGTGGAATTTGTGAATTTTTTGGGAATAAGATTTTTGGTTATAAAAATTGTAAATGAGTAACAAGATCGATTATACCTGACTCGCTCTCAAGCAGGAGAGTTGTTCTGAGAGTGTGACTCAATCTGTGGTTTGTTTACATCTATCTCCACACAAGGAATTCCAGCTATCTTGGGCCAATAATCACCTTTGCCTTTCAAACACAGTGGCGTCAGATTTTGACAATTACTTATTTCTAGATGCCAGAGATTTTCAAGCAGGCGTTCACTAGGCAAGTCATTAAGGCTTCCACAATTCATTATTGATAGATGTCGTAGCAAGATAAGTTTATCAAGCACTTTACTGAGTGAAGTGAGCTTGGGGAATCTAGCAATAGAAAATTTTATCAGAGAAGGAGGAAAGAGACCATCGTCGTCACCAAGTAGCTCAAGATCTTTAAAGCCACCACAAATGGAGAATTCTCTGAGAGAAGTGAGTCTGTGAAGGCCCCACTGTGTCAGAGGCTTGAATTTCTTAGAATCCCATATCCTGAGTGAAGCTAAGTTTGGAGGTAAATCATATTTTGGAAAATTATCGAGCCTGGGACAACTTCGCAACTCGAGTGACACGAGGGACTTCATGGTTCGAATCTTCTTTGGCAAGGATTTGAAATTTCCACAATCATCAATACAAAGTGCTCTCAAGGCTGGTGGCAAGCCTTGATCTGGGAATCGCTTTAGTTTAGAGCAACTGGACAGATTCAGTTCGACTAGGTGTGAAAACCCATCAAATTTCTTAAGTAGATTACTGAAGTTTGGCCAATTGCATAAACTAAGATCTTCCAGCAACACATGGCCATTCTGGGTAATCAGCACCTCTGAAACAGGATCAAGTTGAGTACAGTTTTTGATAGAGAGTTTCTTAATGGCAACTGGAAAACCACCTGTTACCCAGCTCTTCAGAGACGAGCATTCCTTAATCTCCAGTCTTTCAAGGTCAGACATGTTGCTCGGCAGGGCCTCCAGGGCATTGCAATTGAGTATCTCAAGACGTTTGAGCGTGGGTGGGATGCCATTCTCAGGAAAGCCGTTGAATTTAACACAATTCTTTATAATAAGCTCTCTCAATGACCTGAGGCTGCTCAAGTCGTTCGGAAGGGAAACCAAATTGGCAGCGCCAAACAATTCAAGAACTTCGAGTTTGCAAGGCAGCTGCTGCTCCCCTTGTCCCAGCGAAATGAGCTGCGAACATTCTGCAACGACGAGACGCCTTAGCTGGACAAGATGCTCAAGTGAAGCGTCGGTTGGCCATAGTGATAGCAGCTCTTTGCAGTTACAACACTCCAAAACTTCAAGTGCTGATAAGGACCGCGTAAATTGTAATGGTAGATGAGAGAGCCCTGTAACGGCCTCAACTTTTAAGGAATTTAAGGAGGCAAGATTACAGAAACTTTCTACCAAAACCTTACTGCATTCCTTAAGATCCAACCCCTGAAGATCAGGAAAACTCATTGGAGAAACATTGGTTAGTTTGCTGCATCTGCACATTGTGAGACGACGAAGATGTGGGAACTTTATCTGGGCTTCCTCACCATCACCAAAAGCAGACCATTTCTCCCATTCTGGCATGTTATCAAATCTTAGTGTCTCCAGTTTGGGAAATGGGTCTTGTCTCCCATAGAATTCGATGCCAATGCATTTGACTTTTGGCATGCCTACTACGAGGAGGTGTTTAAGCTCTGGAATCTGTCCTAGTGGTGGTAAATGTGTGCACTCTAAACAGTTGCTGATGCTTAAACTGGACAATTTGCGAAAGGAACGATCCCCAATCCAACTTGGGAAATTCAATCCTCTGTAGAATTCAATCTTGAGACTGCTCAAATTCTCATGAGGTTGCAGCAACTCTATCACTTCTTCATCTGAACATATATTCTGGGAAATATCAATATCTTTTCCCCATGTCAGTTGCAATTCATCAAGTTCGTGTCTACCTAGACTTGCCTCCTTCACATCATCGATGTCCATCACATTTTGCAATTCCAAAATAGCAAGTGAGCCGCGCAAAAGCTTCAGATCCCCCAATTCTCTTAATCCCAAGCCACCATCTTTGCTCAAAACTATTTTTGGTAATGTTTGCAGGTTTGTCAACTTACGAATTTCAACTGGCAGATCTTTCAGTTGATCAGTATCAGAGTTGTCAAGATGACGCAAGTTTGACAGATTCCCTATCGTCGGTGGTAACTTACATATAGAACGGCAGTTACGTAAAGACAAAGTTTGCAAGCGGAAGAGGTCACCTAAAGTGTCCGGCAATGTACTGATCAAAGTTCCAGAGAGATTGAGGTACCTTAAATGTATCAAGTTGCAGACCGAACTAGGAAGCTCCGTGATAGAGTAGCCACTAAGAGATAGTACTCTTAGGCTGTGCAATTCTGGTACCAGCTCAACTAAAATCTTGTCTGATAAGTAGAAAGGAGGCCAGACAAGTGAATTTTGGACAGGCATTGGTAAAAATGTTCTCAACCCTCTGACTTGATAGAAAGCCTTAAATTTTCTTAAAACTTCATATTCATGACGAAGAAATGAACCATGACGAGCCTTGATAGGTATCCGGTACTCCAGATTAGTATCCATTTTGTCGTCCAGACAATAGCATGTCCCTCCAGCAACAAACTGGGCCAAGTCATTTATAAGGTCATGCATAACAAAGAGAGATTCGCTGCCACTTAAACGTTGGAAAAAGGATCTGGACAATAGCTCATTGAAATACTCAAAACCCCATGCTTCCTTTCTTTTCCTATCATTTGGCTTTTCCAGAAAACCTTCTCCCATCCATAAAAATACCAGCTCGTTCCTCTCAAACTCGTAGTCCTTCGGAAATATGGAGCAATAAGCAAATAGATGCTTCAAATGTGAAGGAAGATGGTAATAGCTTAATCTTAAAACAGGGAGGATGTTGTTTTCCTCTGGCAGATCCCATATCTTGCTATTTAGCACAGCATCCCACTCTTCCTTGGTCTCTTTAGAGCGCAAGAGGCCACCTAGTGTTTTGGCAGCCAAAGGCAAGCCTTTACACTTCTTTGCCAGTCCCAAACCAACGTCTTTTAGCTCTGTATTCTCATTGAAAGATATCTGGCCCCGAGCATGTTGAGCCAGTAGAGATAGACAATCATCATCAGTCAATAGTTTCATGTGGTAAGCTGTACGAGGGGAACCCACCACTGACGCAACACTCTCATTACGAGTTGTAACAATAATTTTGCTCCCACTGTGCCCAAACTGGAAAGGTTTGCATAGATCATCCCACTTGTCATAGTTCTCATTCCAAACATCGTCCAAAACAAGAAGGAACTTGCTCTTTGCTAACTTCTCTTGTAGACTCACCTGAAGCATATCTAAGTCCTTGGACTGACCACTCATCTCAGTTACTTTCTCGTAAATCGTCTTGGTGATGGAGACCACATCAAATTCCTCAGAAACACACACCCAAATCCTAAGATGGAAGTTCTGTTTAACTTTCTTATCATTAATAACCAGCTGGGCAAGCGTCGTTTTGCCAATACCACCCATTCCAACTATTGGGATGACAGAAAAACTTGCATGGCATGGCTCATCCCCAAGCAACATATTAGTTATTGCATCTCTGTCTTCATCTCTTCCATACACCTGGGCCTCATTTACCAACGATGTGCTAGGCGCCCTTATTACCGTCAATCTAGATGAGCCTCCAAATTTCTCACTCAAATTCAGTTCAATCCTTTGGTTGACTATATTTTCCAATTTTTTGGTCATTTCCTTTATCCTGGACATCGTCTTGTAATTAGACACGAGTGCGCCAGGAGTATAACTGCTGCATGTTGGGACAAATCTCCACACCATACTGGTTCTACTGTTTTGTGTCCCCTTCGATTCTTGAATGAGAGCTCGAGTGGTGATCTCATCCAATAAATCATCCAGGTCATAGGCCAAGTCCCTGAGGTTCTCCAGCCATATTTTTACAGACTGCTCCATCAACTGCTTCTCCTCTGCATCATCAAGCACAGCTTCAATAATCCTCAAATATCGTATCAACTTCTCGAAATGACTTGCGACTTTCTCTCGACTGGCCAAGGCCTTGATTGCACCAGAGGCCAATTGCTGAAACAGTACTTGAACGAATGCAGACAGAAAGAGCTCCCCCAAAGGCATTTTATATGAGATGCTCCTTTAGTCCTTTAAAAGCAACAGGTAGAGTTTAACGAATCAGCAAAGTCTTCATCCACAAAACAGTAAACGAACAGAAACAATCAACAAAGTGCGGACACTGAGTTTGTATATACGAATCAAAATTGAACATAAATTGCACTATTACTGGATAGTGCTTCTCGCAATCAATACATCAAATATCATGGGGAAAAAGACGAATCAACGGCAATCATCAATCAATAATAAAAAAGTAACAAGTACGACAACAAATACCCGAGAAATTGCAGAAATATCATGAAAATCAAGCGACGCATTTACAGAAAAAACAGCATAGTTCAACTTACAAATATGTTGGAGATGAGGGTTCCCCTCTTCAGCTGGGTTCTGATCCCGGAATGAGAGAATCTGGAAACAAAATAACTGGCTTCTTTTTGGATAGAAGTAGAACAATGATGGAGGTGTGTTATTTTGTGTAAATTAGGCATAGTTAAGCATCTAAGTCAACTGCTCCTTTGTTCCAGCTAGTTTATTCTCTCGCTGTTCAAGACAGCTGTCTCCTTTGTTCCTCACTAGCATTATCCTCAGTTTTTTATTCTTTCCTTTTCTTTTTTTTTTTAAGCTACATATGTTTATTTTTGAGTTCTGTTAACCTGATTTTTGGTTTATTGATTTTACTTTGAAATTTTATAAGCTGATTTTAGAAAATCATATCTATCAATTTATATATTTTAATAATTATATTATCATATTATTATTATAATTGTATTTAACAATAATATAATAATATAACATCATTCATTTTTTATTTTTTCTACATTGATTCATTGATTTAATATAAAACTTGTTCAATAATAATAATATTATTTACTTTTACACATTTATTTATTTGATATAAAGTTAAAAAGAAATTACTAAAAAAAAAACACATATTACTATTCGTTAGAAATTAAAAAATTCTAAAATTTTAAAAATCGATTTTTGAAATCTTAATTAGTAGTATTGTGTGTTTCTTTTGAATTTTTTAAGTAAGGAGATATTTAACTTTATGTTAAATTAATGTGTTGTTGTAAGTCGTGTTGCATGGAAAATATGATGTGGCATTGTGCGTGACAACTTAACAAACAAAATAGATTACGTGTCGAACACTTGACGTGCGTGGCGAGCACGACGTAGCACGGTGTAATATGAGGTGACAACAAGGATTTGATGACCCAGTTCGTCAAGGTTGACTACGTCTGGGGGCATACCAAGTCAGGTTTATATTATTTATGATCTGGGGATGTGTCGAACACAATGGACTTGTGACGAGCACAACTGTAATGTGAGATGGTGAGTTTAATACAAGAGTTATATTGGGTAAATTTCTTCACCTTTTCTTTGACCCATGAGGGTCTATTTATAGAGCTTGGACAAGCATGTGCTGCCTTGGCAAGCACGTGTTGTCGATTTCTTGTCATGCAGGTGAACACGTGGGGTTGCCACGTTTCCTAACGTGCCTCCCTGGTCGACATCTGTCTTTGCCTGCTTAAGAAGTTTCAGACTTGTCGTCCAGGTGGTATTGGCTTAGCAGGTGACTTGGTCGTGGTACTCGCTGTAGTGTGCCTGTTCCTGAATGACCATTCTGTTCGCGCCTGTAGGCCAAACGTCTTGGTACGTGCTTTCAGCTCGTCCTCAGGGGCGGGCATATTTCTCTTCTCTGCTCGCCGGACGAGCAGACTTCCTTGGTGCGGTCGAGGTTTTCTTCGGTGTTGAAGCAGGAGAGCACGGATGTCCGATCAGGGAGCTCGCCAAGTTGGCGAGCACATATGGTCGATCAGGGCGCTCGCCCAGCTGGCGAGCACTGGTGGACCATCAGAGTGCTCGCTAAGCTGGCGCATATCTGTCCAATGAGCTGGCGCGCGTTTCTGGTTAATTGGTCCACGTGGTTGCCAGGTGGACACGTGGTGGAGAGATGATTTGACCGATCACAACATGTGTACAAGTGAGTAATGTTATATTAGAATAAACTTTATGTCAAATGTCAAATCAATGTGTTATATTATTATATTTTAAATGATAATATAATTTTTTTTGTGTAATGTTATTTTGTTAAAATTTTAAAGAGGTGTACTACTAAAGTTGGGGGGTGCTAATAACCTGGGCCTACTAATAATTAAATTGTTCAAAATTTCGTTGGATCAATTTTACATGACCCACGTCCACAAGTTTTTGGGCTTTAAGAGAAAACTGGAAAGGCAGCCCATTGGGCCCCGAAATTTCGTTTTTGGCCCACCAGATACTTTCTTCTTTCTAAATTACAAAAGGCTGAAGCGCCCTAAGACTGCTCCTGCCTCGCGTCATAACTCACGCCTCTTCTCAGTTTCCACCACCGCTCAGCCGCCGCCGCCACCACAACGCACGTCTCCGCCGCCGCGGCTGCAAAAATTCTTTATCTGTTTCCTTCTATCATTTTGACGGGTGAGCACTCGACTTTCTATGAGGATAATTTTTCTTTGTTTCTTCAACATTCATGTTCAATGAGCTTTTCCTTCCAAGTCTGTCTGAAACATTGAGTGTAATGAAAATGAGTTCTTGGTCTATTTTGACGTATTTGGACATGTTTATGTGCGTGGTACTTGCAATTTTTTTAATTTGAACCATTGAATTACATGTAAAGGGTTGGTTGGTTAATTGCACATCTTCTGTTTAAACTTCCAAAGTTTACTTCTTTGTACTAGTAACTGTTGAAAACTTTTGGTAGTTGTGCACTTCTATTCATCATGTTCTCAGCTGTAAGATTGTTGTTGGGCTTTATGTATACAGTTCAATGGCTGGTCCAAAAATCAATAAAAAGAAGGGCGGTAGAGCATTGGATACCCCTCCCAGGAAGAAGCAAAAAGCAAGTTATACTTTAGAAAAAGAACCGGAGAAAGAGGACTTGCTGAGTGATTTGGATGACACAGATGAGCATGAAGAGCTTAAAGACTCTGATGATGAAGAATTAGGAGTGGACTCTCATTCAGAATTGTCATCAGATGGTGATGATCCATTAGACATCCTCCAAGGAAGTGATGATGAAGGTATTGCCTTCTATGGTGATTGGATGTAAATTGGGATTGACTCTGTTCTGTTTACGTTGTTTTAACTTGTATTATGTTTTTAGTTTCAGAGGAGGGCTCTGACGAGGATTCAGATTCTGATTTATCCGGTTCTGATATTGAGAAGAAAGCTAGAGCTACTGATAATGAAAAGGCAAGAGAAGAAGAAGACAGTAGAGCTGAAGTAGTGCTTAATATCAAAGAAGAATCTGATGACTTCAGATTACCAACTGAGGAGGTTCAGTCTTATGAATTATTTGCTTGGATGCAAGGATTAGAAATCTTAAACATAATCCCTGTGTTTTCCCATGCTCATTTAAATCTTTCTTCATTAACATAGGAGCTCGAAGAAGAGGCGCATAGACCCCCAGATCTTACAAATCTCCAGAGAAGGATAAAAGAGAGTATGTTTGGCTAATTGGGATATTTATAGTTTTTTGAAGTTTAGATCCTTTTATAGTTTCATGATGATTGGGTTTATTATTTCAGTTGTACGGGTACTCTCTAATTTTAAGTCTCTGAGACAAAAGGATGGGCCTACACGCAAGGATTATGTTGATCAACTTAAAAAGGATTTAATTTCTTACTATGGATATAATGATTTTTTGGTTGAAGCTTTGGTTGAGGTAATTCTCTTGTTCTGGAATAATAATTGTTTTGTGACACCTATAATCTCCAGTTGCATATGCTTATGGATTTTGTGATTTGAAACCCCTGTTCAGCTGTTTCCAGCTGTTGAACTTATGGAGCTTATTGAAGCTTTTGAGAAGCCTAGACCTATCTGTCTTCGTACAAACACTTTGAAGGTAATATGAGTTTTTAATCGTTCGTCTATGTGTGGTTTGCCTCTTTCTACTTTTCAATTGCCAATTTCATATTGATATTTTTATCTGCTTAATCTTAGACTCGACGGAGGGACTTGGCTGGTGTTCTCTTAAACAGAGGTGTCAACCTTGATCCATTAAGCAAATGGTCTAAAGTAAGATTTCTATGTTTGCAGTAGTTTGTTGGAAGTAATGGGGCTGGATGTCACCTGTTTGTTACTCCCTTTTCAATTATATTAAAGGATTAATTATAGAATATACTTGTGTTTGCATAGGTTGGCTTGGTTGTGTATGATTCACAAGTTCCAATTGGGGCCACTCCAGAATACATGGCTGGCCATTATATGGTATTTCTAGTTTCAGATTTTCAATATATGCTTTTTCTTACACGATAAAGCTAATGGATTCTGGGTTACAGCTTCAAGGTGCAAGCTCCTTTTTGCCTGTAATGGCCCTTGCTCCTCAAGAAAAAGAAAGAATTGTTGACATGGCGTGAGTATTTGTTATATATAGCGTTAATTACTGTGCAATTATATCTTCACTTTGTTTGTTTGTGTTCTTGTTTCTGGTAATATGATCAACAGGAGAATGTTGCAACATTATCTTTTATTTTATGAAAAACTTCTTGTGGACAAAGTTAATAAGTTTTGTTTCATTAATGGTGCATGTGAGAAGAAGTTTGTAATCACAATTATGTTTATCTAGGTGTAAATTGTGGTGCATGTGAGTTGTTGCTTGCACTGTATGCTCTTCTTCTCATGATTCAAAATTTCAAACATTTGTAGGGCTGCACCTGGCGGTAAAACTACCTATATTGCTGCTCTGATGAAAAATACTGGTGAGGAACTGGTTTGGGTTAATCCGCGTGGTTTATTTTATATTTGCTGAAAGTCCTATTTCTTTCTATGTTTATCATTTTATACTTGCCATATATTGAAGTTCAAATATTTGTAAATCTCTTTGTTTAGGCAGCATTATAAAAAATAAATTAACCACGGCCTCTTCCAATTTTATCTTTTGAAATCAAACTCGCATGTCATCATTGTTATGTCAGAACTACAGTGGATCCAAGTTGTACTGTTCATACACATCTTGCATGTAAAAATGGCATTTTAGGTATCTGAAGGAAGTATTTTTTAATACAAGTAGCCTGTAGGCTAACCACTAGGCCTTTTAGCTTAAATTAAAGATGTTACTGTTATCAGGAGGAAATCTATCAGCCTCTTTTTTGTAACATATCTTATTTATAAATTTTGCTTCAGATCAGTCAAAAAAAATTCTGTAGCAATGGTATCTTTTATATAACCTGGCAATTCATATATGTAATTCGCTTACACCTTATTAAAGTGTTTTGTTTAAGATCAACTTATGCAATATTCCTGGTATCATTCACCGTATTGCTGTAATAGGTAGAGTTACGTGCTATGGTAAAACTCTTTTAATGGATTCTATCTATGGCTGATATAAAATTTCTATTGTAAAGGTATCATCTATGCAAATGAGATGAAGGAATCGAGACTCAAATCCCTCACTGCAAATGTGCATCGGATGGGCGTAACAAACACCATAATTTGCAACTATGATGGGAGAGAGGTGACAACCTTCCCTCATTATTCATTTTCTTTATGGGAGGAATATTGTATCTGCCCTCTTTCTATTCACTCACCTATGATAAATAATCGTGTCTTTTTTTTGTCAACTCAGCTGCCCAAAGTTCTTGGATACAACTCGATCGATAGGGTGTTATTGGACGCTCCTTGCAGTGGCACTGGGGTAAACAGTCAAGCCTAAGTTCAAATTGCATGTGGAGCTTCTTTTGTAGTCAATTAGATGAAAATTGATGTGGTTTTACGCTGGTTGCAGGTTATATCCAAGGACGAGTCTGTGAAAACCTCAAAAAATGCTTTAGATATACAAAATTGTGCCCACCTACAAAAGGTATGCATCATCTATCCTGAGTTTGATGAAGTTGCTTTACCAGTCACTTTAGATTGAAACCTTTCTAATGTATCAACATCTAATCATCAGTCTGAACTTTGAATTATTGGTAATTCTAAGTCCTACTTTTGTAGCGTTTAATTTTTATCTTTTACGGCACAATGCTTTTCAAGCAATATATTCATATCTTTTCTTTTTTAACCATGTTTCTGAATTGTGATCTAATGGTATGCTTGTTTCTAAAAAATTTAATTGAAGTGAACATATGAATGAGCTAGTGATATCTATAATTGATTAAGTATCAACTTCTTGTCTTTATATCAGCAAAGGGACTGCTATATATGCTTTTTATCTTTGGTGAAATACATGATTGCACCTGAGGACAATTCTTCTTTGATTTGAGTTGTTGCCCGACATTACACTTTAATGGCAAGGGAGCTTCACATTTTTAGCATCTTCTATTCTAATTCACCTCTTCTGGGTACTTTTCTTTGTTGTTAAATCTGATAAGTAAAAGAAATTCAACTATAGGATAGAGAGATTATTAGGAAAAGGTCCTATGCATGTGTTTCTAGTCATAATCACATGTAAGATAATGTCTTTTCTTGCAAAGTTGCACTATGTCAAGCTTCTTAACTTTATTCTTCAACCGATGTGATTGATAACTGTGAAAGTGGATTATGAAGTTGCTGTTCAGAAATGTCATTCTGAGCAGTTAAGAAACACAGCTATTCCGTAAGGTATTTTTATTTATTTCTTTATTTTTTCTTTGGCAGCAATTAATTCTTGCAGCAATAGATGCCGTGGATGCCAACTCAAAGTCGGGAGGATACATTGTTTATTCCACATGTTCCATAATGGTTGCTGAGGTTTGTAGCTTAGGCTGTCTACTGAATTTCATAATGCACTCTATATATTTTTTTTCTCAACTTCAAAATTTTCAGAATGAAGCAGTTATTGATTATGCACTCAAGAAGAGGGATGTTAAACTGGTTCCTTGTGGCCTTGATTTTGGACGTCCGGGGTATTGTCTATAATTCACTCATATAACTATTAGGAATTAGGAATTTGAATTATTGTGATCTTACAGCTTCTTATACGGTTGCAGATTCATTAGGTTCAGAGGGCAGCATTTTCACCCTACCTTAGACAAGACAAGGCGCTTTTATCCCCACGTTCACAACATGGATGGATTCTTTGTAGCTAAGGTGGGTCCCATACCTCGTTTCATCATTCTGCTTGAAATAATTTAACCTGGGAGCCTATCATTTTGTACTACTCTCACCTCTCCATCCCGGATAAAGGCCTCCTGTTTAAAATAGTTGTTGCTCCAAAAAAGGCCATGTTGGAAAAATTTCCATTTTAATGTGATTGAATTAAACAAACAAATCAAGGGAGGGGCACGAGTTAGGCTTGATATCTGAGAAATTTTATATCTTCAATTACTTTTCAAAAGTTAAGAGTTCTACTTTTGAGAAAACATGACTTTTTTTTTTTGGGTGGAGGCGTGTCAAGTGTAACACTTATTTGTTGATTGGAACCAGTCCACTTGGAAATTTTCTTTTTTCTAGGTAAACAGTTTGGTGCCTATATTGATATTTTGGGGTGTGTAACTAAATTTGCAGCTGAAGAAAATGGGTAACATGAAGCCAACTTCACAAGAGACTGAAACATTAGGAGAGGTGGAGGAAGCACCTGAGGTTACTGAAAGCAATGGCCAGAACGATATTGAAGAAGATGCTCCCAAGCCCCAGAAGAAAAGTGTTGTTGTCAAGGAGAAGAAACAATTAAACAATGGCCATACTGCTGGAGAAAAAGCATTTGTAAAGGAAAAGCGACAGAAGAGGAAATTTCCTTCTAAAGAGGAAATAGCAAAAACAAGGTAAACTAAATGTATGATTTCTGTAACGGATCAGGCACATATTTGACAATCAGCTTTCGGTTTTCTGGAAAGCTATGAATGTTAATATCAGTGGTGAAATTCCAGTGAATTCATTAAGAGGGGCACACATTCCCAATTTGGTTCCTTATTTTATTTCTTTTGTTGATTTATAGGGAAAAGAAAAGACAGGCTTTAAGGGAAGCTGCGAGTAAAGCTAAGGCAGGAAGCAGAGGTAAGAAGAGGAAGGGCCAGGCCAAGAACTAGAGCGTTCATTGATTCAATTCACATGCCTCGAATTTATGCACAATTGGGAATGTTGCAGAAGAGCATAACAGAAGTTCAAGGCAGAGGAAAATATGATGGTCAGCAAACTAGTTTGCGATTGTAACTTACAAATTTTGACTTTCTTTTTGGCTCCCTAAAATTTTGATCCAGTTATTCCATCATTTGTGACAATATCGAGATGGATGTAAAATGTTTGTCATGTTGTGTTAGTCTCACCTTATTAGCATAAACAAGTTTGTGTTATAGCTGCTTGTTAAACGTTGAGATGAATTATATTTTTGTTGAATGAAAGCCGTCAACACAGTGATCTCATTTAGCCTCCATCTGAGAACAAATTCCCAGAGTTTGATTTGGAACTCAATGCAGGAGTTGGTATGCTGTGAAACTTGTTCACTGTGAAATTTGTTTTTTTTTAACAGACATACTCTTTAGTAATATAAGTCACACCTTTCAGTTATTATTACGATACCCTCTACTATAATATAAGTTAAACCCTTCACTTTTATGAGTAATACTGTTTATAATAAAAAATCACACTCTTTAGTAATATAAGTTATTTTTTAACTAGTTTCACAGTGAAATTTGTTCACCATATACTTTGCCCAAGTGCAGCACTGATAATTGTTCGACTGGTGTCATTTTCCTGAATTTACTTCCTGTTTGTAGTTTTTTTAGCATCATCATTCATTTTCCTGAATGTCTTTGTTGTGTTGCTCCAAGGTTCAATTTATACCAATATACATTTTCAAGAATGTCTATTATAACTAGTGTAGTCACGTGAAGAGTGAATTTTCATCCTCTAGCTAAGAGAGTGATTTCATATTTAATTCTCTAATAACTAATATTAATCAATTTTATTTTTTTTTTTTAAAAATTAGATTCAAATATGGAATTTAATATTTTAATTGATTTTATTATACAAGATGAGTTTTAAAAATTGCTTTTTAAATTTTATAAATTATAGTAATATTTTGAATGAGTTTAGTAAATACAATTAATTTAATAATTATGAGATACTCACATATATAATATTTTAAAAATTCATATATTTATAAAAAATATTAGTAAGGAAAATTAAAAAATCCAAATATTCAGTAAGTAGATAGAAAATAAATTTAATCTAGATAAGATAAAATATATCAATATCCACAATGCATTCCACGCTGAAAAAACTAATTGTGCTTAATTAAAGCCTTCGGCTCTTCCACACAACGTTCATAAGCTTCAGAGAATCACTAACAAAATATAAAATTGAAATACCATGAGTTAAAAGAGGACATGGATAAGACAACGCATGTAATGAACAAAAAATGTTTGTAATACGTCTACAAGATCAGCTGATGTATGTGAGCAGGAAGAGAGTGTTTGAAGACCATATAAATGGAGCAGCCAAAAGGCTGAGATTTCAAGAACTGTTGGACCGTTGGATGAGACGGGAATAATACAAGGCGAAATCTTTAAAGGTTAGATAAAGGCAGAAATAGGCTACCGTGTGATTAGAATATGGGGATCAATGGAATCACCATAGAAGAATAGATGCAGATAGTTTCCAAATTCACTGGTTTCTGTGTTTGAAAGAGAGAGCAGGTGTTGTACGGCCTACGTTCCTCATTGAGTTGTCACACTTTTAGCAAGATTACGAGGCTGATCGACATTGTATCCACGTAAAACAGTCAGATGATACGCCAAAAGCTGCAGTCAACACAAGTTCAAGAACAAATGTAAAGATCTGCTGCATTCGACCCCACCTCAATGAATGAAAAGCGATAAGAGTATTTAAATAGATAGATAAAAGACTAAGAATAACACTATCACCTGCAGAGGAACTATGTTGATTACAGGCTGTAGGCAGTCCTCAACCCGAGGAACTTCGATAACACGGGAAGATCCACCGAGACACACGGATGCTGCATCACCTTTACTACACATCACTATGAGACGACCTTTCCGAGCATGAAGTTGCTGAATCACCGATTGTTGCTTGCTGTCAACAAGAAGAAAATCAAAAAGAGGCTAGAATCGTAAATTTACATCATAGTAAGTTAGTAACAGCATTTGTTGAAGTCTTGAACCTGAAACAAGAATCACGAGTAGCAATAACCACGATGGGGAGAGTTTCATCTACTAAAGCCAAGGGGCCATGTTTCATTTCACCAGCAAGTATTCCTTCACTGTGCATAAGTGATACTTCTTTAACCTTCAACGCCCCTTCTAAAGCAGTTGCATAGTTATATCCTCTTCCAAAAACAAGAAGTGATTGTTCTGCAATTAGTAATTTAGCAAGATCTTTCATTTCTTCGTCCAGCTTGAGAACCTCTCTCACTTTACCTGTAAATTATAAAACCGAGGACATTAATGATGACATGAATAAGAGATTTAATTCATGTAATGTGAGTTGAGCAAACATATCATACTTGGCAAATCAAATAGCCCATCTATTATCGCTTCCCGTCTCACTTGACTAGAAATCGTGTCATCTCCAACCGCCAGAGCCATCATAGCCATGACTACAATTTGGCTTGTGTATGCCTGTTCATGTAAGTACGTAAAAATGACTGGGATTGTGCAACTGAATAAACAGAAAAAGCTGTTGTGTTTCGATTGAGGTATATGACATTCAAATAGTTGAGATCCACCGAGATAGTTCAAAGATAGTTCTAAATGAGTGATGGATTTCAAATCCATCCTCTAATCCTTGAATCCAAACACAACGATAAGATATTCAGTTTGTTTACCTTAGTACTAGCTACACCAATCTCACAGCCAGCATTTATGTGAATACCACAGTGTGTATTCCTAGCAATTGCACTACCAACAGTATTAGTAATGCCAACACACAGCGCACCATTTTCTAATGCATATTCTAACGCCTGCAAAGTATCCGCTGTTTCTCCTGATTGACTAACAAAGACAGTTGTATCTTCTCTGTATATGGGCCCTTGCCTATCCACCAGATCACTAGCTATCTCCATTGTTACAGGGATACCTGAATGAAAAAAAAATGAACTTGGTGATAGAACCAGAAAAGTCAAGGCAAATACTTATATGCACCAGTTGCACCTTCCAACTCAAGTGATTTTAGATGGGATTAGTTGTTTTCATTGAACAATATTAGTTGTGCCAAGTTTTACTCAAAAGTGATACGGTGCATAAGTCTCATGAGGTAGGCTAACCAGAAAGCTCTTCCAGAATGGGCCTTGCAGCTAAAGCTGCATTATAACTTGTACCACAGCCAATAAAAACAATTCTTCTGCTTCTTCGTATGGTTTTAAGGTGATCCTTTAGCCCTCCCAGAAGGACACTCTTGGCTTTACATGATCCTCCGCGTATAAGCCTCCCTCTCATTGTTGTTGTGAGGGATTCTGGTTGTTCATGAATTTCTTTCTGCATGTAGTGATCGTATTTCCCTTTGTTTATTTGCTCAACCTCCATTTCTAGGACAGAGAGTGCACGTTGGACAGAAGCTGGCCTTTTAAGTGTTCCACTACCTTTTTCTTTGGCATGGTCGAACTTGAATATAGACGCACCTCCATCCTGTAGCAACCAAAACAATTATAGTAAAGCCCACATTTTATTATAATTGTTCAATGTGTGAATGCTTCAGAAGAAAAGGTTAGAGTATAACAATCAATCATCCACATGACGTACTTGCAAAACACTTTTCCAGAAAAGAAAGACCTTTGATTTTTTTTTTTAGATAATTGGTAGTGATAACTAGTCAAAATAACTTGGATTTCCTAGCTCATAAAAAGTAAGCAAGCTGCAGGAGTTCAGGCAAGATAAGTGAAGTATCCATTAACTCCTAGGTTTAGTACCTTCTGAGTTTGTAAATCAGAAATAAAAATTTCAAGAGAAAAATGGTAAGAAAATAGCATTGTTTTCTATAGTAAGGGAATTTAGTGAATGTATCAAGTATGTAACATGCTGAAATAAAAGGCCGTACATAATTCAAGGTTGGAAATTTGGAATGTACAGAGAGTTCAAAACAGTTGGGGCCTTTCAATATTTGAAGAGAATGGATAACCTAAAGCCTGACCCACCAATCACACTCCCTTTGGCTTACAGGTCGCTGTTGAGATTATGATTATAAATTGAAATAAACAAAACCACTTCGAGTATCAAACCTAGGCTTTGCCTCAAATAAATAGAAGAAACTAAGACATTGAGATTTTTGCAATGATTATAACTAATTGTCACAATTTTGCATCATCAATGTCGCAGATGAGCTTGAAGGCTATAGCAGAAATATTATAGCCATTTCACATCTACTTTCGGAAAAAATAAAGTAGAAAAGAAATTACCTTGACATGAACAACTTCCCCATCCTCAATCACCAGGACTTTTTTAGTGTGCTCCACCAGAGCACTGGGATCACTAGACAAAAAGAGTTCCTTTGGCTGTCCATTGCTTGAAAGAAAGTTTGCGTCATTAAAAGATGCTCTGTTGGCCTCTTCTGTTAACTCCTGCAGTAAGAGAAATTCCAAAATGTATTTAAGATTATAATATTTCTCATATTTTTGTTTATGTCTTATCTTTGTTGGTATATGGATTGGTGGTTGGTTGAAATAGCGAGATTGTGCTTCCAATTAAGCATGTAATCAGTTCATCATATGAAGTAATAAACAAGTAAGGTAAATGCTTCAAGGAGTCATACAACTTACTTTTACGCCAAGGAGCAATGGACTGCCACGTTTGCATGCAATCAGTTCATTGGGATAATGCGTGCTTTTGAAAATCAATGCATATGCTCCTTCCAGATGCCTTATTACTTCGAGCACAACTTGACTAAATGTGACGCTCTTGTCACCTACACCAAGAAGTTTCATAAGCAAATATTTGATCTATAAACACGAGATTTTCTCATAAAGGATTAACTTAAAGAAAATATATCGGGTAAGAAACAAGTAATAACCTGTTAAACTATATTATGAAAACTTCGGACTAACATAGACAAACCAAAGAAATAAAATAAGGGCAAAAAAGGATTTGAAAAATGAAGCTGCGTAAATACTTCATAATGACATTGTATGTCGAGTTCTTTACCCTGAATGCAGTGGTAAGCTCATGATTCCAATGAACATTAACAAAGAAATGAAGAGGCATATATAGAGATAAAGTAAACTGCTCCACTATGTAAACCTGGTTTTTTTTTTCTGAATCATAGTGAACTCAGCAAATTATGATTTTAATGCTAAATTTGTTGAAGCATTATTTCTTTAAATGCCGATTAAGGAAGAATGAAACAGTCTATGCACATCATTCGCTTCTTCCAAACAAGTATAAGCATCCATGCCTTGTTGTTCATTACAAATTGACATTTACAGTGAAGGAAGACAGAGAAGTAAATGAAAATGTCAAAAACTCGTACGAGACGGTCTCATACATGAGATGGGGTACAAAATAGCACAAAGCAACACCCATCCCTCCCAAAGTGTTAAAGCGTCAATGCCCAAATTATGCCCCGTCTCACCATGAGACCGTCTCAAGCAAGTGTCTCAATGAAAATTTATTAAAATTATAACAAAGTCCTTTTACAGTCGCAAGAGGATACCTTCCTCATTTGCATTATCAAAGACAAACTTCGCAAGCTTCGGAATGACTTCTGTATCAGTGTCAGATTCAAAAGTGAAACCATGGCGAACAAGTGTCTCTTTTAACACCTAAAGATCATATAATGGTGCAGCAGTAGCATAATTAGAAGAAAGAAAAAAACGTAATAAGCATGAAAACATGAGAAACATAAGCATCAACGGAAAAAAGGGTCACATGTTATAAAGTTTGTAATGTTGATTTCTTGAAGCACGTTTCAGTTCTTACCAGAAGACATAACATTAATGCTAGGAACCCCAGTACTTTAGCAGATAGTTAGGTACAGACATCTAAGCTGTGATTAGATATTCTCGTTGTATTATCTTACTCTAAATATATGAGTTTTATAAATATTGTTTCATTGAAAATACAGTGGTAGAAAAGAACATAAAGCTGTATTTGAAGTCTAGAAAATTTATATCAAACAAGGATTCGTATCCATAAATTTTTCAAGGTTGCAGCAAATACTATATCTATGCGACAAATCACTCAGAAAAACAAATTCATTTACATAATCAGATGCATTTGTAAAAAAATATAAGAATATTGGGCAACAATTAGAAAGGGTAAGTCGACCTCATAATTGGTTATAACTCCATTGTGAACAACCAAGAACTCATTTCTTGCATCAGATGTCTGAGGATGGCTATTCTTTGGAGATGGTTCTCCATGTGTAGCCCAGCGAGTGTGTGCTATTCCAGCATGAATCGAGAACGACTCTTCCAAATTTAAATCTGTAGTGGCAACCTCTGCAAATATGAAATAAGACTCATTACTATGATGAAAGGTAGGAGACGCTTCATCTACAATCATTTGGAGAAAAAGCTTGAAGGCAACATCAGCGTATACTTTTTTTTTTGATCGGGCAAAGTTAGATGTTAGTTGTTAGTAGTTAGTACACCAAACACTCCACGAAATCGTCAATCCACCTTATAACTCCCATAACTCCAATTTGTTCCCAGGAGGAATCGAACCTGGGTCTCCCACTCAAATGAGGAGCCCAGTGGCCAGGTGGGCTAAGCCACCTGGTTTCAACATCAGCGTATACTAGATATTTAATACAGATGTTGTACCTGATCAATGAAATACATAAATAACTATATACTGCATGGTATATTCAAATAACTTTTCTACTATATTATGCCCACTCCAGGTGCCCTATCATTTAGTATACCTAGGACCTGCTCTGGATTGTAAATCCCAGACCATTTTTACCAAATATGCACTGCCCTTATGCACAATGCAAAAAGAATAATTAACATGCGGAGGAGTTACATTCAAGTATATAATGAGAAGACAGCAATTAGAATGGTTAATAAGTGCATTGCCTAAAAACTAAAGCTTAAATTAAAATATTCCTGATTACCGACTCCTTTTAAAAGCATATTATTTCTGCAACCAAATTCATTTTGGCACGTTCTCCACGATCAAAGTTATTTTTATATAACAGAACAACCATATAACATAAATAGATAAGATAAATAGAGTCCACTGGTCATCGTAACAACAGTATACAAGCTTCAACTTGATTAAAGACAGTTTCCCTTGCTACCCTTTAGCCTGATTTCCAATTTTCACACGCTAAGAAAGCTAAACTAATACCAGGACCAACAGAACTTTTACCCAAGATATTGCAAGAAGACGAGATCAAGGTTCCCACTCCGAGCACTAGATTTTAGAATAAATCTAACCTCTATGATTTTTATATGATTATGCTGTATGATCTCTTACTTCATTTTTTGAAATGATTTCCCAGTATATTCTCTCTTCTTTGTTGTCTAATTATATCTTATCAACCCTACCATGATCCCCATCGAAAAAGTAAAACTCAAGCACGCTTAACATAAAAAACACCTTAAACGATTGCCAAACAAGTCTCAATTATGAAATAATCGCATCCAATTACTCGAACTAACTATTCGATAAAACACCAGAAACCCTAGAACCCCATACTATCTCCCTCCAGAACACTCCAGCAAAAATAAGTCAACGCCAAAACATCGTCATACCCAAAAATTGCATGCAAAAGGGGGAGTGTAAAATTGACCTTCGTAGACAGATTTAACGAGCGAATCGATGTTGCCTTCCTTCCGAAACACAAGAGGCGGAGGGAAAACACCGGCATTCGAGGATTCGGGAATAGAATCGATGGAAACTCCGGCGGAATCATATCCCCTGTACTCCAAACGGCGGAGACCGTTAAAGAGGACTTCGAGAATGTAGCGCCTCTCTCTGCTGACGTTGAAATTCAAATACGCGAAAATCCCGCACATAATTTAGTCTGAAGGAGCTCCGATACTTGTCGCTGTGTGTGATTATGGAGGGAGATGTGTGGGGAAAAATCGATATTTTTCAACTGTTGCGATTTGTAGGTTTGAGCCCTGAGGAATGAACGCTTTATTTGTGAGTAAAGGTGGTAGTTTTTGTGGCCAATCAGGGCGTTGTTTCAGTCCATCTGTACTCGGTGACGTGGCAACCTGCCTGCGTGCTTCGGAATTGTCAAATTGACTGGATTTACGGCGATGACTTTTTTTTGATCAGGAAAAGATTTTTAAAATATGGTGGGTAAAAATCAGGTTATTATACAAACACTTACAAAGTGCTTTCGATTATCATTCTAGGATTTGAAATACAATCACTAAAAGAGAATCTAGACGATGTCTTATCTTTCGTAAAGAGTCAACTCCAAGTCTTCGTCTTGATTTCTTCAATGAACTTAATGTTAGAGAACTCCAGATTCCTAAAGATAATGTCATTTCTTCATTTTCATAGTAATCACACCATGCCTAGCCAAAGACAAGTTGCAATGAGTTTTCCTAGCTTCCCTCTAAAATTCTGAGCAAAGCAGGATAAATTTGAGGCAACACTTGAATCTAAAGTTGTAGTGATGTTAAGTCACTTCATAATCTCCATCCAAACTGAATATGAAATGGAGCACTCGAAAAACACGTGTCAGGCATTTTCTTCCTGGGATGAGCAAAAGACACACCTTGTATCATCATGTTGTTGTAGAATCTTTCGTCGAACAAGGTTATCCTTTGTTGGTAGACGATTCCAAATAAGTCTCCATGCGTGTCCCACGACTTTAAGTGGTGCCAGTTTGTTCCAAATCATCCTGAATCCAAATTCCAAGTCGTCTGGTATGTTGACCTCTTCGTGTCTAGCCATAAGATAGTCGTAGGCTTCCTTGGTGATGTACCTGCCACTTGAAGATGAACTCCACTTCCACGAATCCCCTACTCCGAGCTTTGGTACAAACCTGTTTAACAAAGATATAAGAGAGCTTAACATACTCAATTCATTATCATTCAAGTCACGACTTCATTTCCAATCTCAAACCCAATATTCTCCATTCCACACTCCCATAGAGCCCACTTTGTCCTCTTTCACTAAGCTCACATCATACAAATCAGCAAATTTCAATCTAAGAGGTTCCTCCCCAACCCACAAATCCCCCCAAAAAGACGTATTTACCCCATCTCCCACTACCCGCTTCAACCCCCTATTAAACCAACCCCCCTCTAGCCCGGTCGTAATCTTAACTATCTCTCTCCACCAACCCGACATTCTACCTAATCTCCATCTTGACACAGACTCGTAACCCCCCCTGGATATCCCCATACTTGGATTCTAAGACTCTCACTCATAGGCTCCCCTTCTCACTCATAAACCTCCACATCCACTTTCCCAACAATGTCATATTAAAAGACTCGAGGTCCCGAACCCCTAGATTTACGGCGATGTCTTAACTCTTAAAAGTAGGATACGGTATAAAAAAATTTAATATCTTGAGATTTACTATAAATTAATAATGGTCAGGTCTTGTATGTATTCGGATGCACCGTGCACTCATATTGCATTTTAGAAGCATGCAACTTATTATGTTAAAAAGAGCGACTTATTTAAACAGAAAAGTGCAACTGTTAATATGATAACTTAGTTGCATGCTTTTGTTTGAAATAGTTGCACATTTCTATTTTGTATAGTTGCACTCTTCTAC
This sequence comes from Stenogyne calaminthoides, assembly GCA_037126765.1. Lineage (NCBI taxonomy): Eukaryota > Viridiplantae > Streptophyta > Magnoliopsida > Lamiales > Lamiaceae > Stenogyne > Stenogyne calaminthoides. The sequence goes on from JBBCBC010000006.1 coordinate 4,481,702, forward strand.
AATGCACTATGAGTGCACCGTGCACCCGGATGCACATGAGACTCACTCATTAATAATATAGCAATTTATTAACTGATATTATTACATTTATAAATTAAGACAAAAAAATTTATGAAACGGGATACAACTTAACATAAGTCACACACATCCCTTTTAAAGTCTTAAGACGTCAATGTCCAATTTATATCCGTCTCACCGTGAGACAGTCTCATGCAAGCCTCATAAATTAATGTTATTATATGTGTATGTGTGTAAATGCTAATAATTTATGAAAATAATAATATTAATGAATGAATATTATGTTAATTAATATGTGAGGTCTTGTATGTATCAGATACATAGTGCACTCTAATGTTGTATTTTAAACTTATGTAATTTGTTGCACTAAAATATATAACTTATTTATATTAAAAAGTACAATTATTAATATGGAAAACAAGTTGCATAATTCATTGTAAATAAGTTGTATATTTTAATACAATAAATTATAATTTTAAAATAAATACATACGATTCACATAAAACACACTCATTAACATGTACTCAATTCTTTTTACATTGAATTAAATTTACGAAGAGTTTGGTATAAAATTTAGGAGCAAAACCGTCAAAAAGAATAGGCGAAAGCCGAAAAGACCAATAAATTTGAGGAAGGAACAAAAGAATATCTGCTTCCTTCATTATTTTCAATTAAACAACTACAGTATTTTCACATCAATCATTACAACTAAATATTTAAATCAGCCCACACTATCAAGTTCATTTAATACAATATAATCAAATATCTATACTTATCTAATAACAAAATATTGTGTAAAACATTTATTACTAATTTTGTTATAAAATTTTAAAAACATTAACAAAGATAATGTAGCTAAGATGGTAGAGCAAATTTTATTTTGTTTTATATGCATGAGAGATACAAGGTTCAATTCTCCATATATACTAATTTTCTTTTAAGTGTTTTTTAAATTATTACTATTTTAAAGGAGTTGGTATGCTGTGAAACTTATTCACCGTGAAACTGATTTTTTTTTTTAAAGACATACTATTTAGTAATAAAAGTCACACAATTTAGTATTATAAGTCACACACTTTAGTTATCACTACAACACTCTTTGCTATAATATAAGTCACACCCTTCACTTTTATGAGTAATACTCTTTATAGTAAAAAGTCACACACTTTACAGTAATATAAGTCACACTCCTCAACCAGTTTCACCGTAAAACTTGTTCACACTATACTTTGTCTTTTTAAAGTAATAGAATTTATAAATATCCAATAACATAATATGAGAGCAAACATAGTGATAAAAAAATTTAACAAAAGAAATAATTATAAATTCGTAAAAATAAATAATTATAGAAATTGTAAAAGTTGCATATTAATGAATAAATTTTGTATTTAATATGAATATATTTTTTCTTGAAATCAATTACTATTTCCATCTTTTTTCATATATCTCATTTGATTTTGCACGATTTTTAATAAAGGAGTTGTTCGTTGACATTTGAAGGGAATAAATTAGTTTTTTTTTTTTATAAAGGTCTTTTTAGTGATGGAAAATTTTTAAAAAAATCTAGGTATCTTAGAACACTTCGATCGGAAATATCTTTGAATTTATTGGAATTTTCGATACGGTAGTACTGCATCTAAAAATTTAGATTTGATAACGATATAAATTTTCAAAAGTCCTGGTATGTCGATATACTGAATATATACCGGTATACCAAAATATTTTTCGGTATACCGGTATATCAATACATTGGATATATACCGTACCATATTTAGAAAAATATACAATATATTTTATCTTTTTAATTTAATTAATATTTGAGACAGTGAAACAAACCTAGGGTTTATGAAAGGGTATTTACTATTAGTGTTTTTGTACCGATGGGGTTATGAAAGATTCACACTTTAGTGTGTGTGTTCTCCATAATTTGGGGGGCATTGCATGTAAATTGTTCCTGCATCTTGACTATTCATGAATGGTGATGTGAGATACCGTTTTTGTGTGGAAATTTATCCTTTTATTTTGAATTGTCACTGTGGGTTTCCTGATTCAAGCTAGAAATTGGAATTCGTATAATTTTTTTGAGTGTTCCCATAGTTAAAAAAATCAGTCTTTAAGGGAGATATATGTTGTTAATAAATTATTATTCATAAAATATACTCCCTCCGTCCAGGTACATTTGTCCCAATTCTTTTTTATTGAATTGTTTAAGGAATAATATTAAAATAATAGATAGTGGACATGGATGAAAAGTGAAGGTATTTGAGGTAGTTGGGATGAAAAGTGAGGAGAATAATATTAAAATAATAGTTAGTGGAGTGTTACTTTTTTCTTTTATGGACTGAGATAAATAGAGTGGGACGTCCATAAAAGAAAAATAGGACAAATATAATGGGACGGGGGGAGTAGGTTTTTTGAATAAATAATCAAGGTATGAACGGTATACCGTTCATTCGGTATGAAACGGTATACCGTTAATTCAGTATGTATCAAAAATTTCGGTACGGTACGGTATACCGAAATTTTAATACGGTATACGGTATGTGATTTTAGCATACCGAAATTACGGTATACCGAAGTTCGGTATACCGTAATTTTCGGTACGGTACGCTATGGATTTTTACATATCGTAAATTATGGTACGGTATACGGTATGACCGATAAGGTACGGTACAGTATGCCACCCCTAGGTGTTTTAGTCAATTTAAATGAATGAGACAAAAGAAGTTGATTTTTTGTGTACTTATTAGTGACATGAGATATAATTTAGTGATGTTTGTAGTGAGATACTCTGAAATGGTAGAATTACTTTATTGCTATTTTGGATATGTGGAAAAAAAAAAGACGACTCTTTCTGAATTTTGAGCAATTAATCTAAATAAAAACAGAAGGAATATTATATATATATACATATATATAAATGTATTATTTATATATTTATTTTTATTATTATTTTGCATGATATGAGATTTAAATTGATTAGTTCGATTATTATAAATTAGTTGTATACTTGTATGTACTTTTGACATTAGACTTAAATTATTAGTTGAATTATTTTAAATTAAATTATCGTTTACATTATTAGTTAATTGTAAAACGACAATAGATTGGTTGTGCTAAAGCTCTGTATTCATACTTTTAAGCGAAAATATTATTTGGGACCAACATAAGATAAATGGTGTTGATTCTGGGAATAATGTTGATCCCGGGAATAATGTTGATCCCATCAGATAGTAGACTCTCTTTCAAATTTTAGAGAAAACACATTTTCTACTAATAGTATTATATGGTATGACTATTAACAAGAGTAGGGACAATCTCTTTAAAAACATTGGGCTTTCTTCAAGAGGACAATTTTCAATCATAGACAGTTATATATTATTATATCCGATTTGAAAATTTTGATGTGCTACAGGAATTACGATAATAGGTGACAATCAACATGGTTTATAAGAAAATAATTCAAAATTATAAAAAAAGCAATATCTTTCAAACTTGCATTATTTAACAATATAAATTTTTCAATATTTTGAACGCAATTCATTTTCACGCTAAATTTTAAAAGCAAAAAATGCTCACAAAATCGTGCATTGCATCGATGAAAAAAATAATTGATTGTGTAATATATAAAAGAAAATTGAAATTATAAAGAAAAATATTATAATACAGATAAAATATTTTTTTATTCTATTTAATATAAAAATAAATATATTTCTCATCAAAATTATTTTATACTTATAAACTGTGCAACGTACGGGTAATATACTAGTATCAAATAACATCATCTACATACGTAACTACAGGAATAGGCGCCCTGTCCAAAAAAAAATAAAAAATACAGGAATTGTTTAAAATTTTCTTCACATTTATTTTCATTTTTATATGATTCTGTAATAATTATTCAAGATAAACCTCTTTGAATAAAATTTTCGGATCCGTCATTGATTCAAGGGTTAAAAACCTGGCAGCGTTCATCTCAAATCAATTAAAGATTTATATATGAAATTATGAGAAAATTATTGATTAATTCTTACATGTGAGATATTTAATTATATTTGTTGTTATACTTGCAACAATGACTTTGCAGAGGACAAGATAAGGTGGAGTCCATCTGTTTCGCCTCATTTTTAATTGCTGCAGAATATCACGCTTTCAATATGCAACGTAACGTCAAATAATAATATAATATAGAAAACAAACTACATCCAGATCCAACATCTTTACAACTCAAACTACTTGACGCGGTCTAGTATGGAATTTTTTATACATGATTTTTTTTTAATTTACGACTAAATTCTGTAATTGATGAAGGTAAGATAAAATTGAATGATTCATGATTCACTCGACCCAAGTGATTCAAGGTTCACCCGACCCGAATAGATCATAATTTAAGATTCATTATTTAGTGTTTATGGTGTAGTTGATTGATTTATGACAATTTTATAGATATTTCGTACATGAAAATTTTCACACTAGACCTACTCTTTTTTAATTCAAATGAACCCTTTAATCTTTATGACGAGAATAATCAAGTCATTTAGTCAAGCAAAATAAAGGGACATTACTTTCTTTAATTAAATTGACCACTCAGATTATGACAGAAGATTGAGCCCAAGAGAAAAAGATTTGTAGCTCAACGTTCTGCACAAAGACTTCTGCAATTAGGGGTAAACATGCAGTTAATAGTTAAATTGAAATATTTATTTTAATAAATTGAAATCAAACAATTTGATTACATGACCGATCTTAACCGAATTGAATTTTTTGATTTGGTTTTGCTAAAAAATAGAAAAATTGAAAGGATTTGCGGCTCGGATCCACTGTTCCAACACCGTATTCCATCTATTATTTCATATCTTAAATGAATGACACATGTACATATACAATACCAATAAATATAAGAATAACATCTTAACATAACTAGATAAGTTATTTAGGAAATTATATCTATTTAAGCAAAACTAATTAATTCCTATCAAATCTCATTTCAAAAAATCTTATAAGAATATTTATAATTAATTAATTTAAGCTATATATATATATATATTAGTCAATAATTAAATTTGTTAATTATTAATTGGAATTTGTGTTTTATAATTTTAATCTATTATATAAAATTTAAATCCAATTAAAAAAATATGGAAAATTATTAGAAAATTTTTTTTTGAGCATATATTACAAAATAAAATATGGAAATTTTAATATTTAAAAATATTATAAAATTTTATAAGTAAATTCGATAAATGCATATAAAATTTGTATGTACTTAGAATTAAATTTAAATACATATAAAATTTGTACATGTAGCTTATAATTAAATTTGATGTAATTAGTATAAGATTTGTACGTAACTAATACAAATATTAAAATGTGAAGTCATATACATATCTCATTGATATACATATATTTTAATATATTAAGAAATACAAATGTTCTAATATGAAATGTGATTATAAATACGTAAAAAAAAAAGTATGTTTTATTATTCTAATAAATTTTCATATTTTTTAATTGAATTTTAAATTTTATATGATAGATTACAATACGAACTCCAATTAATAATTAACAAATATAATTATCAATTACTCTATATGTGTGTGTATGTATATATATATAGCTTAAATTAATTAATTATAAATAATTTTATAATATTTTTTTGGAATGAGGTTTGGTAGGAATTAATTAGTTTTGCTTAAATATATATAATTTCCTAAATAACATATCTGGTTATGTTAGGATGTTATTCTTATATTTATTAATAATGTGAGATGTATATATGTCATTCATCTAAGATGTGGAATAATAGATGAAACAGTGGATCCGAGCCGAATTATTTGACATTATGAAATTAAACTATTTTTTAAGGCACGTGTTCATTTTTTATGACCGAAATTTAACAATTAAATAACACAACACAATGTCCAATAATACTACACTACTACACAAATTAACAATTAACATTTAGTGTATATATAGTGTATTATTTCGGGTAGAAAATGAATACATGAATTAGAATTATGGTTATTTGTATAGAATGTAATATTTCTGTTCGATTTTCAATTTTCCGATAATTTTACCTTAAAAAGTCAAAACCAAAAACCAAATAATCCAAAACTAAAAAATGAAATTGAATCGAATATCAAATTAACTGAACTAAAAATTTTTTTTCGATGCTATTTGGCTCGATTTTTCTACCGAGTAGTGCTCAACCCTATCTATAACCACCATATAACCTTTAGATTACTCCTCATATCTAAAATTAACATAAATTTAGTAAAAATGCCCTTTTGCTTTGTTTGCAATTGAGAAGCCCCAAAAGTTAAGTCAAAACGATTATAATAGAAAGGTCAATGTCAACAAAACTGAAAAACTCATCAGATTAGATAGTCTGCATCAATATTTCTTCGGTGATTAATTAAGTACTTTTTTTCGTAGTTACATTTAGATTAGCAGTGCAGACTTCTTAATGAACTCTTATATTCATTTTTGTTAAATGTGTTGATTATGATTCGACAAAAGAGGTCATGAATGAATTGATTAAACTTTTATCCAACGTCTCCAAAACATTGTGTTAAATATTTGGCGAATGTTAATTCTATATATCGGAACCTACTTAACAAAAAATAAAGATAAAATTTTATATCACGAGCACAAGGGATACTCGAATCCCATAACATACAAGTTCAATCAAGCTAATAGCCAATCGATTTTACAGCTTAACCGGAATACACTCAAGAGGTTGAGAATCTCACATATAGAAAGGATAAACAAAAGATACCGGGTAATGAGCACGAATCCACTTCCACGAGCAGAATTTGATATTATCGATGATTTTGTCCAAAGTATAAGGACTATCTTTGAAAATAAGTCCATTACGGAATTTTTCGTTTGCCATATCAACCCAAAAATCTTTCTCTTGACATTAACACTTTCTGACTCCACAAACTCAAAAAAGTGATCACGAGCAGTCGAGGAATACAATAGCGATTTGTCTAGCCAAATAGCGATAGCTTGCCACACAAGAAGAGTCATTGGGCAAAAGAATAGTACATGGTGGTGGTTTAGCCCATCTGGCCATTGAGCTCCTCAATTGAGTAGGAGACCTAGGTTCGATTCCCTTTGGGAACGAATTGGAGTATGAGAGTTATAAGGTGACTTGGTGAATTTGTGAAGTATTTGAGTGTTTGGTGTAATAACTACTAACATCTAACAACTAACTTTGTCCGATAAAAAAAATCATGGTTAGACGATTCTGTCGGATCCAAGCACATCGAGCACACGCCAGTCCCCACGCGCCACGCCATCACTAATACCACGTTTAAGAAGGTTATCTTTCGTGGCAAGCCTTTCATTAACAGTCTTCCACGAGAAGGTAGAGATTTTAGCTGGAACCGCTTTCCACCACAAATTCCACCATGAAAAGTCATACTCGTCCACATCTGGTACGGCCTCTACGATAGCGTCTTACATCTCTTTAGTAAAAAAATTACCCTTTGTCCCACCACCATGAATCCGCCACCTCTGATCGAACTTTGTACCTAGAAACACACCGCCAAAGATTCAAAAACTCAAAAAATTCATTTGTATCCAAGAACTTTCTAAATCGACAAACTGAACAAAGACGGGAACCTAACCCTCAATCGAAACCTACCCCTACTTTCAATATTATTTGAGGAGGTTTTATTGTCCAGATATATGCTCAAGCATAAATGTAGTATTTTCATTAATAAAGTCAATATAACCGAATGTTTTATTGTCTATATATATTCAGGAAAAATATAGTGTTTTCATAAATAATAATAACGTCAATATATCTAAATTTATATATTTAGATTTATTTAGATTGTATGTCAAAATCTAACAAATGTTACAGAAGATATTGTTAATTATTGTGTTATAGGATATCTCATCTGACATAAACGTGATGATGTGGGATCTATGATATTACTTTATTAATTAAATTACTGGATTGGGAAATGTTAATTTCTCTAATTTTACTATGTTCTTAAGAGTCAATGTTGTTTGCCTTTATTTATTTAAACTAAATAAAAAAAATGTTAGCATACAAAAGTTGACCGACAAATGGACCGTTAAGCTCTGGAGCCAACACCCACCAATTTATTGTTTATTCCCCACATTTTGATTCCTTCCATGAAATTACCTCCTTACCCTCGCCCACCTAAACGCCTCCGGACTTGTGACCTGGTAGATCCACCAAATCAATTTGATATTACATGGTGTTTTTTTGTCTTCATTTAGATTGTTCAGTCACTTTTTAATTTGTATTTTCGTGATAAAGTTTTTTAATTAAAATAATAAAATAATAAAAATATAAATTAGATAAAGAGTAGAATTATCAAATTCAACTTTAAAAATTTATTTATTATTTTAAATATTATTAAACTCGTTAAAACATGAGCCAAATAATTAAGCATGGAGGAAGTAACATTTTGCTCTAGTTTCTTTTCAAATCTAATACTAGTTGATTTTTTGAAAGAAAGACAACACTAGTTAGTTATAGTTTGATTTATTAAATAATTAAACAAAACATCGTTAAACACTAAAGGAGTAATGTTTGAAAATAGTAATAAAAATTTGAGTGCGACACGGATGGAGGAATGTTTGAAACCCACTAAACTGTAATTACCTCTTGACTGCACAGATAAAGAGAAAGCAAAGTAAATAAATGCTAACACATTTTTACGAGACCGTCTCATGATGAAACGGAGCATAACTTGAATATTGACGTTTTAACATTTTTGAAGAAATGAATGTTATTTGTGTTAGGTTGTACCCGTTTCATCCATGAGACCGTCTCATAGTCGCATATTAGTTTTTGTCTAAATAAATAAATTAATTAAGAGTAAGATTTTGTTCGGGAAAATGATGCATTTTTAATTACAAATTAATAATTTTTCAACCATATAAAAGAAATATCGAGTTTGATTCTATCCATATCAATCTGCAACGTAAAGAGACACTCAATGGCGGTTTCTCTTTAAAACAGAAAATCCGATTGAGATAATTTCAAGTCGGCGGTATACTTTGATGTTCCAGTATTTTTATTGTCTTATTTGTTCTTTATTTACTTAAATACTAATCTCGAAATTTTCAACAATCCAATCCTTCAGTCGAAACACATATATATAATATATTTGTTTTTTAATTTATATGTAGGTACATACTATCTTATCTTTTTTGAGTCAAAACATATATCGCAATGAAATTTCCAAAAGGACGCAAAGGATGACAAGTAATTAAATGGCAATGGATTTATTAGAATGTCCCATTCAAAGAAAACAAAAAGGGATTAATCTAGATAATTGTATGGATGTTGTCTCATTTATTATACAAGTAAAGCAAAGCAATATAATGGAGGTTGTCGTACTCACATTTATGATGATTAATGTGCTTCTATACCAAACCAACCATTGGTGCTATATCCACATTTGTGCGATTTGACAAGTATAGTCCAATCGTACAAATGTGATGATAAGGTGATAATTGAGTTAGATGATATTTTTTTTTTGTTATTTTTTATTTTTTGATTTTATAATTTTTTTTTCGTTTTTTTTATATTTATTTTTTTGCTTTATAATTTTTTGAGTGTGTATTATGTTACATATGGTTTTAAAAATTTTAAAATGGGGCATAATATAATATAATATATATATTTTTTAAGAGGTAATATTGAAAAATATCAAACTCATCATATGTAACATTTTAATAATTTTGAGAGTAATAATTCACAATTCACAATATTTATAAAATTACAGAAAATGTCATTACTCTTCACCCATATATACACATAAGTCATATTCTTTCTAAAGTTTATACTATTAACCTCACAAATTTCTTTTTGCATCATACTTAACTTTACATCGCGGTGCATTCCAGTTGAACTAAACCATATGTAGTTGGATGACGACTTAAGAATCGCATTGTTCAAGGTTTGTGCAACATTCATGCGTCAAGAATGGAGAAACACTCGATTATATTTTGACGGTCATGGAGGATCATTGATGCAAAAGAGAAAGCGCTTGGATTGGGGAAAATACATTTAAATGTCATGTATTTTAAGGTTGTATTAAATTGATGCTTAATTTTTGTAAAATATCAATTAAACGGTCTACTATTAAGTCTATTATCATAAATGTTTTTTTTTACTTAAATCAATAATTTTATAATAAAAATATATTTATTAACTCAAAATTCGACATCTTTAACATAATAACATAATTCGATATTTTCATTTTCATTTTTTCGATATGTAACATAATACATACTTACACTCACAAAATTATAAAGCAAAAAAATAAATATAAAAAAAAAGAATCCAGTCGGGCGCGTCACGCGATAGAAATCAGCGTGTCGCGCGCGTTTCGCGATAGAAATCAGCGTGTCGCACCTGTCACGCGACAGAAATCCGAGATTGACCGCGGGTCACTTCGATCAAATGTGCATATAGCATTGCTCCAAACCAACATACACTAGTATCTTTTTTATTTCATTTTCAGTTGACTTGACTCAGCAACATATTATTATATTAATTAAACCATTAAGTTCTGCCATAAGAAATTCATTTTCCCTACAAGTTGAATTCATCAATTTCTTAATCCTTTTATACTTCCAAGTTTTACCCTTTTATACTTTCAAATAAAAAAGTACAAAAACAATATGTCTAAGTCTTATGTGCATTAAGTACATCGTACATTTCGTAGTATATTTTAAAAATTTAAAACTTATTGCATCGAAACTTGCAATTTATTATATTAAAATGTGTAATTATATTTTACGAACAAATATAGTACATTTAGTGTAATAAATTATAAATTTCAGTCAAACAAGTTATGTTAATTTTATATGGCAAAAAAAAAAAATTGTTAATTTTAATTTTACAGTTCCTACCTTCATTGGTGCGGTGGAAAAGTTAAAAAAAGAAAAAAAACCGAAAGGACATGAGATAAATATGCATTATCCCAATTCCCAATCAAGTATATTGGGAATATTTACGATTCAAATTTGCACTCAAAACCAGCCGCCATGGACCTACACACAGACGATCACACCTCAGCACCGATATTGTTACCACCAACCTGTCACACGCTTTATTATACTCCACTGCCATTGGGTCGTGTCCCCCACGCCCCATCAAACGCGCGTGGTGAAGAGAATGCAAATGCGCGAAAAAGGCCTACAGTAAGATTATGACTATGGAGATGAAAGCAATTCTAACTTTCTAAGGTAAAGAGCGCTGCATCAGCAAACAACCCAACAACAAAATCTAACGCTCCCACCGTCACACCCACCACCGCCGTCACACTCACGCGCCGCCGTATCCAATGGGCGCCACAGAGCCCGTAAGTCTCATACAGAGCTCTCTGTTTCTTGATTCTTGAAATCCCCTTTCTCTTTTCTCCGTTGTTGAATTTAATGATTTTTTTTATACCGTATGCAGGTAGGAAATGAAGAAACTGAAGGGAAAGAGAGAGAAAATGGGAATAAAGGAGGTGAATTGAGGGATTTAGAAAAGGGCGAAGTGAATATTCATAAAGTATCAGCTCAAATACACCCACCAGCTCATGAATTTCACATGTCAAGAGTGCAAAGATTGAGCGCCACAAATCCCTTAAGACTTGTAATTGATAATGCAACAAGAGTTGCCTCTCCCGCTCAACGTCAGCCCCATCCCCGCCCTACGCCGCCGCCACCGCAGCCGCAGCACCAGTCTCCGCCGCCGCAGCACCAGTCGCCGCCGCCGCAGCCTCAGCATCAGTCGCCTCCGCCACCGCAGATGCAGACTCGGTCTACACCCACCCCACAAGTAAATAGACTAAAAAACTTGATAAAGTTGTGATCTTTTTTAATGGGCTTATTCTAGTTTTTCTTGATTTTGATTCGAAATATTTTGTGGGGTTTGGTTATTTTCTTGTTTGCCAGCAATCTGTGGTATCATTGAATTCAACAGCATACACGAACAAGATTTCTCTGTTTGTGTTCACTCTGCATATGGTTCTAGCTGTTGGATCAGTGGGGTTCTTGATTTTTAAGGGTGTGCAAGGTTTATTAGAAGAAGGGAGGGCTCAAAGGAGAGAAAAGAGGATATTAAAGTATTTTCTACCTCAGGTTGAGGCTGCAGCTGCTCTTAGCATAACACTTGCATTTGTATGGCAGAAGGCAGTGAGAGTTTGGCCTAAATTCATGGTTCATTTCATTATTTGGACCTCTTTTAGCCTAACTTTAGCCACCGGAATTCTCTTGGTTTGCTTCCAAACGTCAGCCACGGATGGCATTGGAATCGTGTTCATTGCCTTTGCAATCGGGAATGGATTATACGCGTGTTGGGTTACGCAAAGAACTAGCTTTTGCTCCAAGGTCTTTATAAAAGCGCTTGATCCAGTCTCCAAATTCTCTGACTTAAATCAGCCTACTTACTGGATGCTAGGAGCTGGATTCGTGTGGATGTCGTTTTGGATTTTTGCTGTGATTGGAGCGTTGAACTTTTATGTTCCTCCGTTGATTATATTCGCGTTGCTGTTGAGCCTTGCTTGGACAGCTGAGGTTATGAGGAATGTGGCTAATCTAACGGTTAGTAGGGTGATTGCTCTGTATTATCTCAGAGGAATGCAATCTAGTACCGAGTTTTGCTTCCAACGAGCTTTGTCTAACAATCTTGGAAGTGCTTGCCTCGGATCTCTCTACGTACCTTCCATTGAAGCTCTGAGAATCGTTGCTCGGGGCTTGAATCTGATCGAGGGAGAAGATGAGTTCATGTTTTCTTGTGCACATTGCTGTCTTAGGGTTATGGAATCCATCTTTCAACGAGGCAATGGCTGGGCTTATGTTCAGGTAATCAATCATCTTCTCATTATGCAGTTGTGATTAGATAAATGACACGCGTAAGAAGTGTAATTAGCCAAAACTGAATGATCTGATGAAGACAAATACTTCTATGCACCAGTTGCACCGTGCAACACAAGTGCATTTTAAATAGTATTAGTTGTTTTACTAAAAGGTATTAGTTGGTCCATATTTGATGTTTTCACTGAATAGTATAAGTTGTACATACGCGCACCCAAATGTTACTCTCTGATGAAATATACGGTCCAGATTGCTGCATACGGGAAAGCTTTCGTAAAGGCATCACAGGACACATGGGAGCTCTTTGTGAAAAGAGAGATGACCGAGGTTGTTGATTCCGACATTACCAGCGCCATTTGCTTCCTCACTGGAGTTTGCAGTGGCTCAATCTGCACGATAGTCGTGACTTCTTGGACGTACACTGTCCACCGTGGCTACCTCGGAACCCTAGCAGTCCTCTCCGCTTTCATCGGTTACCTAATGGTACTTCAGATTTTCTAATCTTGATCCCATTCAAATGATTCAATCAGTAATGCATATTTAGGTCATGTGGGTTATTTGTTCATTATGTGCTCTTTTGTCTTATCACAGACTAGGATTGCAATGGCATTGCCCCAAGCTTGTGTGAGTTGTTACTACGTTTGCTACGCCGAGAATCCGGAAAACCGTCTGTTCGATCGAACAATACCGGATCGGATCGATCTGATGAAGTCGGGTCGACTTGATGCAGTCGTCCCGACTCCTAGGGTTCCCCATCGGTTTCAAAGGTAGCTAGGTATTTTAATCAAGATTTAATTCATCTGTTAATGTACATATGCTCATTGAATGTAACATTGAACTAATGTACATTTGCTTCGTATAAATAAGTGGGTCGATCGAGATCGTACCGTATTGTATCCGTATAATTATCGATCGAGGTACACGTGTTGGTATTCGAGTGGTCCCAAAGGGACACCCTCGAATTGATAATGTTGAAGATGGTGTTTCAGAAAAAGTGGTGGAAATGCTTTAGAATTGGGAGGGAATGATTCCTATCAACAAGGCTACAAAGAGGAGGTGTCATTTTGGCCATGTTACTTTACAGGATCAAATTTTGGATATACTTTTTTGAGAAATATACGATTTGATTTTTTGGGTTGTCCCACCATTATTTTAGTATCTTTTCTTAGTTTGGTCAGCGTTTTTTTTTATTTAAATAAGCAAATGGTATTTTACCGTGGCCAAATACCTTTTCAATAAGCCATTAATTTTTTGTGTAATGGACTGATGGCCCAACTTTATTTTATTATTTGATGTTTTTTTTTAATTAAGTCTATCTCTAATGATTGTCTATTGAATATTGACATTTGGGGGGTTGGGGGGTGTTTGCAAAAAAAATTATACTCCATCCGTTCCGGAAGACTCTGCGACAACTTTTCGGTGCAGAGATTAAGAAAAGTTATTTTATGGGGGTAGTAAGTATGTATGGGGGTAATAAGTGTGTGTTGTAAGATTATAAATTGAGAATAGTGTGTCCATTTTTTGGTGTGCAAAGTCTTATGGGACAGACTAAAAAGAAAAGTGTGCTAAGTCTTCTGGAACGAAAGGTGTACATTCGAAGAATTGATTAAATTAGTGATTACAGAAAAATTAATTAATTCTATCAAAAAACAAAAAATAAAAAAGAAAAATTAATTAATATAGTAAAAATTGATAGTGTTTGTAAAAAAATAGTTAATTGTATTTAAAGAAAGGCTTATAGGCTGCCAAAAGAATTCACTTTCTAACTTTTAGTTTATAATTTTTGACAATTTATTTAATATAATAAAAGAGAAAAACAACACTTCAAATTACTTTTACACACAATTCTCTCAGTAGCACTTTCAAAATTGGAATCCGCCCCACCAAATATGAGATGGAATTTTTTTTAAAATATATAGCTGTGCATGTATGATAGAAATTTAAACTAAATTTATTATGTATATGTACACATTGATATATATATTAATTTTTAATTGATATATACATTTTATGAAATAATATATATGCGAGTATCTCACAAAAATAAAATTAAGTAGATAATATTTTAATTAAACACTAAACTCATTACAAATATTACATCTTTTTAATAATATTAAAATTTGATAAAAAAAAAAAATCAACTCATATAGAAATGAAAATATATTAAAGATATTCATATTTATTTTTTAAATCTGATTTTTTTTTATATTATGAATATATATGTCATATTAAAATTCATAAAGAGACGACTATTATGACACATAATATGTTAAAAATATATTTGTAAACAAAAAAATTATTAAACTTTAAAAGTATGAGGGTAAAGTAAAATATAAAGAACACAAAGTCTTCTGTGAAATTTATTCATAGTATGAAACTCATACCATTATATTTATAAATTGATATCACTGCTCTTATAAATTAATAACAATAACATTTAACACTATGATCCCAGTTTATAAGTGTAATGATATCAATTGATAAGTGTAGTGATATTATTTTTTAAGTATAGCGGTACAAATTTCATTATACGAACAAGTTTCACAAGAGACCTACTATATAAAGAATAAAAGGACAAAAATGTATTGGTTGATATTAAATCACTCTTTTATTTTTGAGAGCGAAGTGAACTCTTTCACTATAAAGCAAGCGTGTCTATACTTGCTCAAACATGCACTTGAAATTTTGACAAAGTTCTACTTTTATATATTTATAAATGACAAAAACTCATATGAGACGGGGTATAACTTAATACAAATCACACACCCCTCTTCCAAAGTGTTAAAGCGTCAAGTTCAACTTATGTCCCGTCTCACTGTGAGACCATCTCATGCAAGTGTGCCTTTTTATAGATATAGAGTGTGTTTTGAAACACTTAAAAACAACTTTCAAAAGCACTCATTTTCAAAGCTTCCTCTCACCAAACTGTGTCCACAATCCTCATGCAAGTGTGTCTCTTTATAGATATAGAGTCCCGTCTCACCAAACTATCATATAACTCCTATAACTCCAAAGGGAATCAAATTTGAGTCTCCCACTTAAATGAAGAGCCCAGTGACTAAGTGGGTTAAACCCGGTTAATGATATTCCCTTTTATATTTTTTAAATTTGGGGATAGGGATGATAATATTGATGGGGAAGGCGAAGGTGATGGTGGCGTTGACGGCGGCGACGGTAGGGGTGGCAAGGACGAGTGGGTGTTTCAATTTTCCTTCAAATTAATGAAAGGGTAATATTGTATTTTAATATAAATAATTAAATATAAAAATTCCTCGAAGTGGTGTATCTACCAATTCTGGGGGTGTGGATAACCTGAATGGTGGTGTAACTTGAGATATGTTACCCTAGTAGTACGATTATTGTATATATAATATATATTTTTTTAGTTTATATGAATTCATCTCTTGTGATAATTTATAATTATTTTTTTATTTAAACCTTTATTATATGAGCTCGTAAAATTCTAGATAACTATTTAGTCCATGCAAATTTTCTTTTTGTGCGACTTTTTTAGTTATTGTGCATTAATCATTTTGACGAGATCAAATATATTGAATCATCTATACATTACCTCCATACAAGAGAATATCAAAATCAAATGTTAGTAAAATAACAGTTCTGATGAATTATTAATAAAAAAGTTCTTGGTTTTTTTGAAAATAATCACATTAAAATTTAATATAGTATTTTAATTAATTAGTCGTTGCTGTTACTTGACCCTGTATATGGATTCATCTAATTATTATTATTTATTTGAACGAAAATAATTCTTAATTATTTTTATTCTTGATCAACGGAATAGTGAAGTATTTAGAAAAGGAAAGTATATAATTAAACTGATTTTCAATGTTAAATTGATTTAGAAAAGGAAAGTATACATCTACACAAGAAAATACAGCACACAATTAACGGATATATAAAATACTCCACACTTAAAAGGAAATTACTCGTATTTAGTCCGGAGTTTCAACAGCAGAGAGAGAGAGAGAGAGAGAGAGAGGGAGAGAGAGAAATTCTCGGCGGCGTGTTGAAATTCGACCTTGGAGAGGAAGAAAGGGTAAGGAAAAAGAGAGAAAAGAACGCGATTGAAGGTCATTCTCTGCAACAACCGTCTTCTTCGCCCCCATTCTTTGAGTTTGGATGTGAAGGTACATGTTCTAATATATATGGTTCGTCGCTCATGTTTCTTGGATTTGAATTCTTATGGTTTCTTGAATATTCTTGGTTTCTTGAATTATCCAGAATGTTTTTTTCTTTTTAAATTCGATGAATTGGGTTTTTGATTGATTGGTTTGATGTCAAATACATTCAATTGCCCGTGCCTGTCGCATGTTTCTTGGATTTGAAATTACCAGGTTTCTTGAATTTTTTAGTTTCCTGGATTTGAGGTTATATTTCGGTTCATCTTATGAATCCTCGTCTTACATGATTCCTGAAAGTAACTTAACCCCTTAATAGCTTCATTGCTCTTGCATGTTCTTGGATTTGAATATTTTAGGTTTCTTGAATGTTCCCGAATGTCTTATTTCTCAATCCCATGATTGGGGTTTCTGATTATATAGTTTGAAGTCAAAACATTCAATTGTTCATATATGGCTCCTGCATGTTTATTGGAATTGAGATTATTTTTTTCTGTTCAATTATCTTCATCTTCTGAGCAATTTCGTTTGGAATATCTCATTCTGTTACTAGTTTATTTGAATATACCTCTGAACCTTTAAAGTGCCAATTTTTTCAGGGAGATGGGTATAGAGAGCATGAGTGTTGGACAGAGTATGCTTCTTGTCTGTACTCTCTGTAAGGTTTGTATCTCTATCATCTTCATTACAGTGCATTCTGGTGTTTCTCTGTGCTGCCAGATCGATCTTTGTGGCGCTGCTCCAATTTTCCCTTGTTTAACTGTTAATTAATAGAACCAGGCTCACATTTTCTTAATGTCTCAGGTATGGAAAGCAGACCATGTATGGAATGAGCAGACTCTCAAAAAATTCTAATAACCTTCAATATAAAGTTAGACAGGAAAGTCATTTAGTACATTGAACTCGCACACTCTTATTCTTTCATTCTCTTTATTTTGTTTGTTCTTTTGATTTTTTCTTCGAAAACAAATGAAGTGCCTGGCCTTGGTAATTCATTTTGAAAAACGTGAAATATGTTTTTTTTAATGGTAAAATGCTATCCAATTTTTTTTGTTGGATTCAAATAACCCTCGGTGCAAACCTGGCCTGTTCCCCACTGACCCTTCCTATGACCCAACTTGTTAGGTGACCTTTACTATGAGTGTATGACCCTACTTGTCAGGCGACCTTTCCTATGACCCTACTTGTTAAGGGACCTTTCCAATGACCTGACTTGTTAGGCGACCTGTCCTAACCCTTCCAGCAACCGACTTCGTCCATGACCCTTCTCGAGACTCCAGTTGGTCCCCAACCTTTCCCTGATCCTGACTTAGGAAGGTTTTTTTGGGTCTAATAAATATTTGGGTGGCATTTTTACTTTAAAAAAATACATGGGTGGCATTTTCGTGACGTTGCTCCATTGTCTATGCTATTGGACTTTTTAGTTGTAATGTACTTTTCTTTCACTGTCTCTATTATGTACCATAATTCGTATTATGACTTATATAATTTATATGCATTCCAGATGATAACTACTACCTATTTGGGCCTCGGCCTTGGACAATGGACATTTTAATAGGCGCTTTTCCTTTGATCTAAAGATATGGAAGGTGCATTGTGGTTGACCTGACATAAGGTTTGATTTCTTAGTTACTACCCTCTAACTCAAGCATTAGGCTGCTGAAGAAATCATATTGGCTGAGAAAATTATTTGTGGGCAATTGTTTCTTGCAGATTATTTACCCGAAGACATTGGTGAAATTTCACTTATGGAATTCTTTTTTTTTACTTCTCAATCAATTTTTCAGTATCTATATATAATCATGTTTACTTCTGTTAGTAATAAGGCTTACCTATCCCGCTGAAGTCCCAAGGCACTTAATTTTAGAAAAACTATGACAATATCCCACGAAATGGGATTTTTATCTTTAAATGTGTTTTGTGTGCCATTAAATCTGATGGTTCTTCACCTGCATTACTGAATTGATTCGCTTTAAATTCCAGGTTAGGTTTCAATTGAGGGCAGCCAAGGTCATGCACACAGTCTCCTTGTGGAGAGAAGCTATAATATATGGTGCACAAACTCCGCCAAATCTAGGCCAAGCCATTAAGGTCAGTGAAGTCATTTCTCAATATTTATTAAGTTGTCTTGCTTACATGCCATGTTGTGCATGCTCGTAAGTGTCAGGTATTGCTATTGATGTTAGAGAAAGGGCTGATGAAGTTATGCTATATGAAAAAACTGCTCATGGGAATTACGCAACATAATGTTTGATTTGATACAAGACATTAATCTAACACACATATTCATAAAGAGGCCTCAACTACGTTGCTGATTCATTTTCAATTCAATGTTAGGTTTCCATTCATTGCAGCCAAGGTCATGCCTACAGTCTTCTTGTGGAGAAAAGCTACAATATTTGGTGCACAAACTCCGTCAAATTTAGGCCAACCCTTTAAGGTCAGGATAGTCTTTTCTCAATTATTGATTAACCTGTGTTGTCTGCTAAAATGCTGCATTTTGCGTGCCCGTGAGTATCAGGTATTGCTAAAGCTGTAAGAGAAGGGACTGACGCATTTATGCTCTTTGGAGAAACTTCTCAGGGGATGCAAGAAAAATAACATCTGATCTGATACAAGTCCAATCTCAATCTCGCAAACATTTTACATAATAAAGGCTTCACCAGCATTGCTTAAATGGTTCATTTTCAGTTCCTTGTTAGGTTTCCACTGAAGGCAGCCAACTGCATGCCCACATTCTCCTCGCGGAAAGAATCTAATAATATTTGGTGCACAAACTCTACCAAATCTAGGACAAGCTTCAAGGTCAGGTTAGTCTTTTCTCAATGATATATTAACTCGTGTTGTCTGCTTACATGCTGCGTTGTGCATGCATGTAAGTATCAGGTATTTCTATTGCGGTCAGAGAAGGGGTTAATGCAGTTATGCTCTCTGAAGAAACTGCTCATGGGAAGTAAGTAAAATAAGATTTCATTTTATACAAGGTCAGTATAAATTGAGCAAACATTTTACATAATAAAGGCTTCATCTGCATAACTGAATCAAGTCATTTTATAAATTCATGTTAGATTTCCATTGAAAGCAGCCAAGGTCATGCACAAAGTCAGAAGCTATATAATATTTGGTGCACAAACTCCGCCAAACCTAAGCCAAGCTTTTAATCAGTGTAGTCTTTTCTCTATGATTTATTGTCCTAAGTTTTCTGCTTACATGCCGCGTTATGCATGCTTTTAAGTATCAGGTTCTGCTATTGCTGTTAGAATCGGCTAATGAAATTACACTATTTAAAAAAACTGCTCATAAGAAGTAACATAACGTCTGATTTGATACAATGCATTGATCTCAGAATCATTTTATATATATTTTTTTAAAAAAAGGCTTCACCTGCATTGCTGAATTGATTAATTTCCACTCCCATGTTAGGTTTCAATTGAAGGCAGCCATGGTCATGAACGCAGTCTCCTTGCGGACAGAAGCTGAATATTTGGTGCAGAGTCTGGCAAATCTACTTCATGTTGCATTGTGCATGCATGTTTATCAGGTGTGTTTTCTGCTTACATGTTGATTTCCCCCAATGTTGCCCCTATTATGTGAATGTTGATTTTGCAGTAGGAAAATTGGAATTCCATCGGTTCAAGAATATTGATTCCCCTCAATGCTTCCCTTTTTGAGTCGTGCCTCTTTATTGTAAATGCCGGTTTTGCGGTTAGAGAAATTTAATTCTGGTTCGAAAACTGGAATTTGTCAGTTCAGAAATATTGATTTCCTCGCATGTCCCTCAGTGTCCCTTTTATGTGCATATCGGTTTAACGGTTGGAGAATTAATCTTCTGGTTTGAGAATTGAAATTCTGTTGGTTTAAGAATATTGATTTCCCACAATATTGTCCCGTTTTACTCATGTCCCTAAATGTCCCTTTTATGTGAATGTTGGTTATACGGTTGGAGAAACTTGAATTCCGGTTTGAGAATTGAAATTATGTTTGTTAAAAAATACTGATTTCCTCTCATGTCCCTCAATGTCCTTTTTTATGTGCACGTCGGTTTCACGGTTGGAGAATTAGAATTCTGGTTGGAGAATTGAAATTCTGCTGGTTTAAGAATATTGATTTCCCACAATATTGTCCCTTTTACTCATGTCCCTCAATGTCGCTTTTATGTGCATGTCGGTTTAACGGTTGGAGAATTTATGTTGGTTAAAAAATACTGGTTTCCTCTCATGTCCCTCAATGTCCCTTTTTATGTGCGTGTCGGTTTCACGGTTGAAGAATTAGAATTCTGGTTTGAGAATTGAAATTCTGTTGATTTAAGAATATTGATTTCCCACAATATTGTCCCTTTTTTACACATGTCCCTCAATGTCCCTTTTATGTGCATGTCGGTTTAACGGTTGGAGAATTAGACTTCTGGATTGAGAATTGAAATTCTGTTAGTTTAAGAATATTGATTTCCCACAATATTGTCCCTTTTGTGTGAATTTTGGTTATACGGTTGGAGAAATTTCAATTCCGGTTTGAGAATTGAAATTGTGTTGGTTCAAAAATACTGATTTCTTCTCATGTCCTTCAATGTTCCTTTTTGTGTGCGTTTCGGTTTCACGGTTGGAGAATTAGAAGAATTGAAATTCTGTTGGTTTAAGAATATTGATTTCCCACAATATTGTCCCTTTTTTACTCATGTCCCTCAATGTCCTTTTTATGTGCATGATTGTTTAACGGTTGGAGAATTAGACTTCTGGTTGGAGAATTTAAATTTTTTTGGTTTAAGAATATCGATTTCCCACAATATTGCCCCTTCTTAATAATGTCCCTAAATGTCCCTTTTATGTGAATGTTGGTTATACGGTTGGAGAAACTTGAATTCCGGTTTGAGAATTGAAATTATGCTGGTTTAAGAATATTGATTTCCCACAATATTGTCCATTTTTTACTCATGTCCCTCAATGTCCCTTTTATGTGCATGTCGGTTTAACGGTTGGATAATTTATGTTGGTTAAAAAATATTGATTTGATCTCATGTCCCTCAATGTCTCTTTTTATGTGCGTGTCGATTTCACTGTTGGAGAATTAGAATTCTGGTTTGAGAATTGAAATTCTGTTGGTTTAAGAATACTGATTTCCCACAATATTGTCTCTTTTTTACTCTCATGTCCCTCAATGTCCCTTTTATGTGCATGTCAGTTGAACGGTTGGAGAATTAGGCTTCTGGTTTGAGAATTAAAATTCTTTTGGTTTAAGAATATTGATTTCCCACAATATTGTCCCTTTTTTACTCGTCCCTTTTATGTGAATGTTGGTTGTACAGTTGAAGAAATTTGAATTCCGGTTTGAGAATTGAAATTATGTTGGTTCAAAAATACTGATTTCCTCTCATGTCCCTAAATGTCCCTTTTTATGTGCGTGTCGGTTTCACGTTTGGAGAATTAGAATTCTGGTTTGAGAATTGAAATTTTGTTGGTTTAAGAATATTGATTTCCCACAATATTGTCCCTTTTTCACTCATGTCCCTCAATGTCCCTTTTATGTGCGTGTCGGTTTAACGGTTGGAGAATTAGACTTCTGGATTGAGAATTGAAATTATGTTGGTTTAAGAATATTGATTTCCCGTAATATTGTCCCTTTTTTACTCCTGTCCCTCAATGTCCCTTTTGTGTGAACGTTGGTTATACGGTTGGAGAAATTTTAATTCCGGTTTGAGAATTGAAATTGTGTTGTTTCAAAAATACTGATTTCCTATCATGTCCCTCAATGTTCCTTTTTATGTGCGGTTGGAGAAATTTGAATTCCGGTTTCATAATTGAAATTGTGTTGGTTCAAAAATACTGATTTCCTCTCATGTCCCTCAATGTTCCATTTTATGTGCGCGTCGGTTTCACGGTTGGAGAATTAGAAGAATTGAAATTCTGTTGGTTTAAGAATATTTATTTCCCACAATATTGTCCCTTTTTTACTCATGTCCCTCAATGTCCCTTTTATGTGCATGTCAGTTTAACGGTTGGAGAATTAGGCTTCTGGTTTGAGAATTGAAATTCTGTTGGTTTAAGAATATTGATTTCCCACAATATTGTCCCTTTTTTACTCATGTCCCTCAATGTCCCTTTTATGTGCATGTCAGTTTAACGGTTGGAGAATTAGGCTTCTGGTTTGAGAATTGAATTTCTGTTGGTTTAAGAATATTGATTTCCCACAATATTGTCCCTTTTTTACTCATGTCCCTCAATGTCCCTTTTATGTGAATGTTGGTTATACGGTTGGAGAAATTTTAATTCCGGTTTGAGAATTGAAATTATGTTGGTTTAAGAATATTGTTTTCCCACAATATTGTCCCTTTTTTACTCATGTCCCTCGATGTCCCTTTTATGTGCATGTCGGTTAATTGGTTGGAGAATTAGACTTCTGGTTTTAGAATTGAAATTATGTTGCTTTAAGAATATTGATTTCCCACAATACTGTCCGTTTTTTACTCATGTCCCTCACTGTCCCTTTTATATGAATATTTGTTATACGGTTGGAGAAATTTGAATTCTGGTTTGAGAATTGAAATTGCGTTGGTTCAAAAATACTGATTTCCTCTCATGTCCCTCATTGTCCCTTTTTATGTGCGTGTCGGTTTCACGATTGAAGAATTAGTATTCTAGTTTGAGAATTGATTATCTGTTGGTTTAAGAATATTGATTTTCCACAATATTGTCCATTTTTTACTCATGTCCCTCAATGTCCTTTTTATGTGCATGTCAGTTTAACGGTTGGAGAATTAGACTTTTGGTTTGAGAATTGAAATTCTGTTGGTTTAAGAATATTGTTTTCCACAATATTGTCCCTTTTTTACTCATGTCCCTCAATGTCCCTTTTATGTGAATGTTGGTTATACGGTGGGTTCAAAAATACTGATTTTCTCTCATGTCCCTCAATGTCCCTTTTTATGTGCCTGTCGGTTTCACGGTTGGAGAATTAGAATTCTGGTTTGAGAATTGAAATTTTGTTGGTTTCAGAATATTGATTTCCCACAATTTTGTCCCTTTTTTTACTCATGTTCATCAATGTCCCTTTTATGTGAATGCTGGTTTTATGGTTGAAGAATTTGAATTCCGGTTTGAGAATTGGAATTATGTTGGTTCAAAAGTACTGAATTCCTTCAATGCAGCTCCTTTTTTTAACTCACGTGCCTCAATGCCCATTTTATGTAAAATTTTTGGTTTTATAGTTGGAGAATTGAAATTTCAGTTCGAGAACTGGAATTCCGTCTGTTCAACGATATCAATTCCCCCCGATGCTGTCCCTTCTCGACTCATGTCTCTCAATGTCTCCTTTTAAAAAAAAAATTGGTGTTATGGTTGGAAAATTTGAATTATGGTTCGAGAATTAGAATTATGTCAATTCAGAAATATTAATTTCCCTCTCATGTCCCTCATTGCCCCTTTTATGTGAATGTCGATTTTACGGTTGGAGAATTAGAGTTCCGATTCGAGATTTGGGATTATGTTGGTTTGAGAATATTGATTTTTCTCAATTCTATCCTTTTTTTAACTCATGTCCCTCAATGTCCATTTTATATGAATGTTGGTTTAACATTTGGAGAATATGAAGTTTGTTTTGGGATTGGAATTATGTCGGATAAGGAAATACTGATTTCCCTCAATGCTGCTCATTTTATAACTCATGTGTCTCGATGCCCTATGTGAATGTTGGTTCTACTGTTGGAGAATTGTAATTCCAGTTCGCGAATTGGAATTCCGCTGGTTCAAGAATATTGATTCCCCTCAATATTGTCACTTTATGACTCATGTCTCTCAATGTTCTTCTTTTGTTTTGTAAATGCTGGTTTGACAGTAGGAGAGTTTGAATTCCAGTTCGAGTGCTGGAATTATGTTAGTTGACTTAGTTCAGAAATACATATTTTCCTCTCATGTCCCTGAATGTCCCTTTTATGTGATTGCCGGTTTTACGGTTGGATAATTATAATTCCGGTTTGAAAATTGGAATTCCATTGGTTTAACATTATTGATTTCCTTCAATACTGCCCCCCCTTTTTACTCATTTCCCTTGATGTCCCTTTTATGTGAATGTTGGTTTTACGGTTTGAGAATTTGAATTCCAGTTTGGAACTGAGATTATGTTCGGTTAGGAAATACTGATTTTCCTCATTGTTGCTTCTTCTTGAACTCATGTAATGTGCCTTGATGCCCATTTTATGTGAATACCAGTTGAGAATTTAAGTTTTGTTGGTTCAAGAATATTGATTTCCCTTAATACTGTCCTTTTTTTATTCATGTCCCTTAATGAAGCCTCTTTTTTACTTATGCCCCTTTAAGGTGAATGTCGATTTTACTATTGGAGAATTGGAACTCTATCGGTTTAGTGTCCCTTTTTTTGATCATGTCTCTTAGTTTCCCTTTTATGTGAATGTTGATGTTGATTTTGCGGTAGGAGAATATGAATTCCCCTTTAAGAATTGGATTTTTGTTGGTTCAAGAAGTATTGATTTCCCTCAATGTGGCCACTTTATGTGAATGTCGGTTTTACAGTTGGAGAATTGAGATTCTAATTCGAGAATGGGTGTTCTTTCGGTTCAAGAATATTTATATTCCTCATGCTGCCTCTATTTTGTCTCATGTCCCTTAATGTCCCTTTCATGTGAACAGTTTTACATTTGAAGAATTGGAATTCTTTCGATTCAAGAATATCTTTATTCCTCAATGCTGCCCCTATTTTGTCTCGTTCCTTGATGTCCTTTTCATGTGAACAGTTTTACATTTGAAGAATTGGAATTACGGTTCGGTAATTAGAATTATGTTGGTTCAAGAATATTGTTTTCTCCCCCAACAATGTTGATTTATGGTTGGAAAATTGAAATTCTTTTTTTGAGAATACTGTTTTCTCCCTCAATATCCCATTTATTCTGTTTGTTTATGAGTATTTCAGACTTTTGGTGGACAATATTACAATCAGAATGTACAACCAAAAGCAGTATAACTCCATTTCTAGGCACAAAAGTATGGTTCCCCCCAATGTTTCCTTTTTGGACTTGTGTCCCTCAAGGCTAGATACTGAAATTTGAAACTTGTTTTGAGAGTGAGAGTTGGAGATATTGGTAGTTGCACAGGTATACCATAGCCAAGACATGTTCTTTGCAGCGGAATGTGGAGGTCATTCATTTTATAATCAACGCAGGCAAAAAACGCCTGAAGCTGGTTAAGGTTGCCTACAAAATATCAGGGAAAGAGAGGATTAAATTGCTGCAAAAAGACTTCTGTTGGGAATCGTTTTGCTGCATTAAAGTATGTGAATATGCAAAATTTGGAGATCGGAGAGTCATCCTACAACGTCATCATGATTTCGGGTCAAATGTGGAAAGGGATTTGAACCAAGATGATTGCTTGAGTGACGAGGAGGTTCAAAAGGTTTTGAGCACTAAGGTTCTATACTTTTTCCTCAGACTTAGTGGTGTTGTTTTTCATTTCAGGTTATGGGCAGAATTCAAAGGGAACTATTTAATCAGATTATTCATCTATGGCATGGTGTACTGCTGGGCTGTTCTTAAAGTGAAAAAGATGGGAAGAGATCGTGTCTGTGTTGGTTCGTTGAAGTGCGTTCTGGCCGTTTTTGGTGCCATTTAATTTTTGGTCAAGTCTCAGGGTTTTGGCTGAATCTTTCAGCTTTGTTTAACTTCCCCAGTACTCCTTTTCCTCTATTTGGTTTTTCCCTCCGGATTTTACATTTAAAGTTTTAATGTTTGCATACATTTGGACAGTTTGTATCCATTAGCACTTGTTGGCCTTACTTTTTCAAATTGCTTTGGCCGATTGTTTGGCTATTTTGAGGAGTTTTGTTAGAGTTACACTTGAGATGTAAATAATATTGGGGAAGTAAATAATATAGTAAAATACACCACTCCAGTGCATTGTGGGAGATGGTCCTTACGGTAATAAAATAAGCAGGCTGTACTTTCCAGTTCCTATTATCTCAACATTTTATTTCTAGACATTATAATATTTGTGAGAAATATATGTCAATATGTGAAGTTGTCATAACATTGTATGGGTTGGGCTTATTTATTTATTTTGCACTGGGCCCAGATTTAAGGAAGTCCATATATATTGTTGCTCGCCAAATGTATACTGTAAACATATGCAGTATGCTTAATTCAATGGTGCATTTTGGCTGTGAATTTTTCATGCATTTAAAGTTATTATTTATGTACTTAACTAATTTGGAAATCAGGTAATGGTCACTGATAGGTACTCAAGTTATTGGTTGTATACTGAAAAAGTAATTAAAAGGCATATTTACTCTTCACCTTGATGTTCTGCTAATTGCTTCCTGGCTTAAATCAATTCAATCATCACTCTGGCATGCATGATGAAGATGAATGGAAGCCAAAAAAATTACACATGTTGCACTAAAAAAATTTCATCTCATCTAAAAGATTAATTCCGTAACATGCACCTTAGAGAAACTTTTGAATTAGCAGGTTATGCGAATAGGAGAAACAGAAATATTCACACTTCACCCCTCGTGTACAATTATTAATAACAACTGGGATATAGAAACACCTGCAACTGAAAGTGCTAGTCCAGACACAGAATGAATTTAACCAACTCTACCTCTTCAATGATTCAATTGATATCAAACCCTATGGGAGGAATTTCTTAAACTTTAGACTAATCCTGGCATTTGCCTCAAGATAGCTGTGCATCTTCTTCTTCATCATCACTACCATCTTCGTCTTCATCTTCATCATAATCGTCATAATCACCATCTTCTTCTTCATCATCGTCATCTTCGTTAAAAAGAAGTCTCAAGCGAGGACTTTCGACTGATTCTTCTGATTCGCTAGAAAAGAACCCACCAGGAGAAATTGGTAATGACTGATCTTGTTCTTTAACGATTTGAATGAAATCAAACTCAATAAGAGGAATGTGTTTAATCTTAGACCAGTCCTGGCCTTGTCCACGTTTGCATCTCTGCACCAAGATAAAACAGTTGGAAACATATAGACAGCTGAGTGACTCAGGAAGCTTTTCTTCTGCCAAAATCTCAAGCCTGGGACAATCTCTGATTGTTAAAATGTCAAGAGAGTTGAGGTTTCGGAGCAGCCCTGTTAAGGACGAGAGTTTCGGGAGCCCTTTCAATATGAGAAAACCAACAGAATCAGGGAGCGTAGTGCCTTCAAAGTTGACCATTTCAGGACATCCCCCGAAAGTGAAAGTCCTCAAACAATCGAGTTCTTCAAGGCCCCATGCGGACAGTGGCCTTAACTTGCCACAGTTGATGACATAAAGGGAGCTGATGTTGCATGGCAAGCCTTGGTGGGGAAAGTTTTCGAGGGAATGGCAGTCCCCAATGCGAAGAGTTGTAAGAGAGGTGTTTTCTCGATTTAGTCCTGCTGGAAGGGACTTGAGATTGGTGCAATCTGTAAGCGAAAGCAATCTGAGAGATTCAGGAATTTCGTTGCATTCTGAAATTGATGCAATAGAAGGACAGCCGTGAATGTCCAAGAATTCGAGACCCATGGTTTGGCTGTTGAAAATATTTGGTGGCAATGACTTCAAATGCTTGCACCTTGAGACCACCAAGCGCTTGAAAACTGGGGGCAGGGCCATCTCCGGGAAGAATTCAAGGCCCTCACATCCCATAATAATCAACTCTTTAAGGGATGAAAAACACGAGATTATGTCGGGGAACTGCCTCAACTTGGGGCATCCATCGATCACCAAGCGCTCAAGAGAAGAGATGGCTTGTGATCCATTTTCATCTTTCTCTGTTAAAGCCACAAGATTTGCACAGTTGGAGATCTCTAAATTAATCAAGCTTGAAAAGCGTTGAAGAAGCTGCGAACGAGGGTATTCGAATTTTGGAAGCTGGCAGATTACCATTGAGACCAGTGAGGTCCCTTGGACTTCATCACCCAGCGCCAACTCGTCACACTCCTCCAATACCAAATTGTCAAGCGTCGGAAACGTTGACAGTTTGGATAACTGCTTGCAGCTTCGAATCCTGAGCTTCTTGAGGGACGAGAATTTCTGAGGCAGTTCCTTCAGGCGTGTGCATTTTTGGATATCGAGCTCTAGTAGACTAGGAAACTCTTCACTCGTGGGACTAGTTGTATTAATATTTGAGAAAGAAATCAGTTCATGGCATTCCCAGATTTTGAGCTTTGTCAATAACGGAAAGGAATGGGGCATCTCTTTCAGCTTTGAGCAATGCAGAATGTCAAGCTCAAGCAATCTGGGAAACTCTTGGACTGAGAAACCTGCTAGCTCTTGGCACTCACGAATCGTCAGCTGTTCCAGGGCCGTCATTAGTACCTTGAATTCTTTAAGTTTAGGGCATCTCTTTATCGTAAGAAACTTGAGACGAGGAAGCCCCTCCACGGAAGCAAGAGACCATTCTTCCCAGGAACGCATGTCTCTGAACTCCAGTGTCTCCAGGGATGGAAAGGGGGACCCATCGCCACAGAACTCAGTACCGATACTGACTACTTGATCTATGCCCTCGATGCTGAGCGTTTTGATCTTGGGCAACTGTCCAAGCAGCGGTAGGCTTTGACATCTTCTGCAGTTGCTGAGAGTGAGGTGAACTAGTTTGCGTGACAGTGATATCCAATCTGGAAATCTTGTCCCGCCATAACATACAATGCTCAGGATTTCCAAGTTGCTGCAAGGTTTGAGATAATCGAGTACTTCAGTTTCCACGTTCTTGTTGCGCACTGCAGTGAACGTAGCAGTCCACTCTAAAACTAGTTCATGAACGTCTTTTTTTATGGCGAGGTTAGCTTCCCTGGCATCAGAAGGATCGAGGACATATTGCAACCCTGAAATGGTCAGCTTTCCTGATAGATGCACCAGATCCCTGAGCTCACGTAACAGAGACTCATCCTGATCGCTCACAATAAAGTCGGATAGGTAACGGAGATCTAGTAATCCTGCAATTCCTCGGGGCATGGCCTTAATTTTTTTGCACTGACTTATATCAAGATGACGTAGCTTAGTCAGGTTCTCCATGCTGGGCAGCTCAACCATATAAACGCAATTGTTGAGTTTCAGAGCCAACAAATTAGACAGAGTGGCTGTTGTATCTGGAAGTTTCTCTATCAGAGTGTGGGATAGATCAAGGAATTGCAGCAGCTTCAGGTCGCCTATAGAGGCGGGAAGATTTTGCATTGGCAAACCACTCAAAGAAAGAGTCCTTAATCCGGGGAAATGCGAGAATAGATCGTGTGGAAGCACTTGAGCTGGGTGGATAGCTCGAGTGGTTGGTGGAGAGGATACTAATAGCAGAGTGCGCAGATTTTTGTAACAGTATAGGTTCTCAATATTAATGGAGACGTCATGAGTACAGGATACATATCGAACGATATCTGGAGAAGTTTTGGAATCAGTAGTACCATGATGATATACGTGACCAAGGACGGCTTGAGCTACATTGCTGACCTGAGGCGGCATTGATACTCCCTTATCCTGATCCGAGTTGAGAAGACGAGAGTTGGTTAGATGATGAAAATACTGGTGAGCAACTGTTTCCAAAGGAGTACCGGTTCCAAGATGTTGGGACAGAATATCCTCGGCAATCCAGAACTGGATTAGACTCTCCTTGAGAAGCTTCAAGTCTTTGGGGAATATGGAACAATAAGCGAAACAACGCTTGATGCGCGGGGGGAGGGCATCATAGCTTACAAACACGTTTTCCAAGGAAGAGATGTCGCTTGATTCCCAAGGCCCACTTTTCAGTGTTTTCTCCCACACTGTTTCATCCATTACATCTGTCAGCATTCTTCCCATCACTGTGGTTCGCCGTGGGTGGCCTTCACACTTGCCAACTATTTTCATGCCCACCGATTTCAGATGCGAATATTCATTCGGATCCTTTCCCGGGAAGGCCACGCTTGCAAGCA
Organism: Stenogyne calaminthoides; assembly: GCA_037126765.1. Classification (NCBI taxonomy): domain Eukaryota; kingdom Viridiplantae; phylum Streptophyta; class Magnoliopsida; order Lamiales; family Lamiaceae; genus Stenogyne; species Stenogyne calaminthoides. Next base: position 4,512,611 of record JBBCBC010000006.1, read on the forward strand.
ATGACCAACAATCTTCGTCTCTCAATTTCTTCACCTCGTAAGCTTCGACACTCCCCTGCAACAACGGGACTCCATCCGTCATGGTGATTAAGACTCGGCTCCCTGGTGCAGCCGCAAAAGCAAGAGGGTCCATAAACGCTCTCCATGCTGCACCGTCGACCTCCGCCTGCACCTGATCCAAAACCAAAAGAAATTTCTTGCCGGAGACGTGCTCCTGCAGTTTCTGCTGCAACAGATCACGAGACGACGGGATCTCCACCTTCAACTCTTCCAGCACATCCTGTGTAACGCGAACAACGTCAAACTTATCGGATACAAGCACCCAAACTGCCAGATCAAAGCCCAACTTTGCCCGATTGTACGCCTGACGAGCAAGGGTAGTCTTCCCAATTCCAGGCACCCCGTGGATAGGAACAACAGCTACAGCTTCACCACCATCATACACCAGACGATCCAGTATATTCTTTAAATCTTCCTCCCGTCCGTAAACAGCCGCCTGATCATCATCATGCTGCCCAGCTGAGGCGAAGGGTTTCGCGACAGGTTCCAAACTGCGGAATTCCAGCGTGATATTGGCAAGTTTCTTCTGAAGGTGAAGACAGGTGAAAAAGCTGGGATTGAAGCAGCCGACCAGCATACTAGAGAAGCTGCCGCCACTCAGCCTGACGCGGGCAAGTAAAGCTTCGGATTGAAGCTTTTTGAGTAATTTTTCCAACTGGTTAGCCAGACCATTCACTTCATTCATCAGCTGTTTTGCTGTTTCCTTTTCGTTTATTTGCCTCACGGCTGAAGGAAGCGCCGGGAGGATTGTGGACATAGTTTCTTCCAGAGAATTGAGCTTAGAGTGCAGCTTCGTTGCTTTCGGCAGTGGTTCCAGATCGGAGAGATCAAAGGATCTCACCTGTTCCAACAACACCTCCACAAAGACGTCCATTCAACTCACTGACCCTACAATTAAGGACAAGATGCAGCAATGTTATGCAACTACTTAAATTTATTCAACATCACATATGAAACATTCAACGTTCAAATACTATTGTAAAGAAGAAAATCATTTGGAGAATAATGATGGAAATGGAGAAGTCGACGTTTTTGGATGAAAACAGGTAAATGATTAATTTACTTCCATCCAAAATAGACTTTTGTCTCCTTATTTAATTTTGTGGTCCCAACTAATAAGAGCCATTTTGAAAAATCAATCAGAAACTTGTCATAATTGGCTATTCTCTCTCCCTACCCATCTTTTCTTCCTACCCTACCTGAAATAATAATTGCTGTTACATATTGAACATCAATTACATATACAAATTGGATACTGCTATAGGGATCTAACAGTATAATACATTATGAAATGTGAAAAGGGACTATTTTGCCTCTAGTCATCAATGGATACGTAGATGGCACTGGATCCTCTATTTTAATATGATCTTTAATCTTGTAATTCATTATCTTTAATGCACTCCATACATTATTGGTTTATTAAACATAGTACATTGAAAGGCCAAATTTAAATAACGAATAATCAGTTCCCATTTCATCGTCTCGATTCGTAATTTAATTTTTAAACCTTAGACTGTATACTTTCGTTTATGTTGGTAGATTAATGAAAGCATGTTGCATTAGTCTTCTAAGTTTTTTTGTTTATGCTACTGAATAAAGGATTCCTACAACCCTTTCACCACAGTAAAGAAGAACAAATTCGATCAAGGCAGAAATTTAAAAAATTTAAAACACCTCCTAAGTTATATAGATGCCACAAAACAAACATTTAGGGTACAAAAACCTACAAGTAAATAGATAAGTAGCCTAGAGTAAGTTGCAAAAGATAACATACAGAAATATATCCATAACAAAAAAACAGTTCAAGTGTAACAGCAAGAGAGGAAATACAAATTGCTGAGGGGATGGATCCCTTCAAACCTTTGATGGATCCTCTATACCGAGGTATGCTAATCACTCGAATGAATGCACGAATTCTTAGCAAGAACAGCAAAGCCGCTGCAAGTTTTTTTGTTCATAAATCTGCATAATCCCAGAAATACCGAAACCCTACTCCTAATATAGCTACTCAGGCCCATGGGCCGAATTGTTCCAAGAATCCAGAAATTAAGAACGGAAATAGAAAGGCAAAGAATCTAAATACGGAAATAATAAAAATTAAACTTCAATGCTTCAATTCGCCGCCGTCTTCTTCCTCCTCTCGTACGTCCGCCCGAAACGGTTTGCCGTAGTTGCCGTGGTCTCATCATCATTCCCCCCTTCAAATCGAACCTTGTCCTCAAGGTTAAGAGAAGGGAAGCGAAGTCGTAGCTCATCGACGGCCTCCCAAGTCGCGTCCTCAACTTCCATCGACTTCCAACGAACCAAAGCTTCACGCACGTACCCCCGACCGCATTTCTTCCATCGATACTCCAATACCTCCAATGGCTCAAACAAGGGCTGACCGTCTGTTGAATAAGGTGGGAGTGTAGGTTGAGCCGCCAATTTCTCCAAGCTTAAATTCGCAAGAAAGACACATGGAAGCAAGGGTGAATTCGAGTCATTGGTAACTCCAAACGATATGCGACACTCCCAATGCGCTAATACCGAAATGGGCCAAAGAACTTGCTTGCCAACTTCGATTCACTCGCTTGAAAACCGATTCTTTGGCGATATGGTTTGCGATTTTAAGATAGACCCGGTCGCCCACCTCGAACTCCCTCCACCGCCAGAGTCGGCACAGATTGTTTACGCGATTTTTTCGCGCGGTCTCCAAATTGAAACGGTCGCAAAGAAGCGGCGTCCCGACCGAGTTGCCGACGCCCACCTCATGTACCATAGTCGACCCCACCTCGTGGAAAGGGATTGGCACACCGGGTGCCCATATCTTTGCCTCCTAAGCGGTCATGGAAATGTCCGTTGGAAAGTAGTGTTGTACCAATATTCCGCCATGCGAGATAACGTTCCCATTCACTTTCGGTTTTGACGCGTGAAGCAATCGGGGTATTGCTCCAAACAACGATTAATGACCTCCGTCGACCCGTCGGTTTTGAGGGTGGTAGCGAGCTCATCTTCAATCAAGGCCCCTTGTAACTTAAAAAGCTCACGCCAAAATGTACTTACAAAACCCGATCGTGATCCCAAACGATGGATTTCGGGATCCCGCAATTTTTTTACTATGTTCTTAACGAACTCGTCTACCCACATCCTTTGCGAATCAGGGTGTCGAAGGAAACAAAATGAGCATACTTAGTCAAACGGTCTACTACCACCATGATCACCTCCTTACCTTTCGAACTAGGAAGACCCAGAATAAAATCCATCGAGATGTCCGCCCATACCGGTCCTGAATTGGCGCAGCGGGCTAGTGTTCTGGGTGTGAATTTATTATCCGACTTGTCATACCGATGTTGTCACAACTCCGAACGAATCCCTCGACATCCTTCCTCATCCCCGCCCAACAAAAAAATTGTGATAGCCTCTTAAACGCTCGCAACATTCCCGAATGCCCCCCAAACACCGGATGCATGAAATTCCAGAATAACCTTTGTTCGGATCTTCTAAGCACCAAGATCACCCCTCACGCCAAGCAACCGCGGCTTGACCTCAGAACCGATTTCCTCGCTCGTCGTTAAATTTTGATCCGAGTGGTCCGAGCTCATCATCGCCTGGTAAATGGGCTTTTGCTTATGTCAAATTAAATGTCGCGAGGACGGCGATGATACCGCCGCAGTATAAAGTTCAACGACCGTTATGGTCCCTCCGCGATAGTAAGGCCACCGCCCCATTATCCTTACCCGGACGCAGAACAATTTCAGAATCGAAAACCCACTAACTTTGCGATCCACTTTGTCGCTTCCCACAGAAGAATACGTTGTTCCAACAGATACCTCAAACTCCGCCGGGTCCGTCACAATCTTGAACTGCGACCCACCAAATACGGCCGCCACCCTAATTGCTTCCAAGATAGCCAACATCTCCTTCTCATACAATCGACCACGCACTTCGATTCTAAGTATGCCCTTACTCATATACGCCATGGGGGCGGTTATTCCGGGAAAGAATGCCCCAATCCCATGTCCGGATGCATCCGCTCTCAATCACAAATTCCTCCTCAAAGTTCGCAGAATGCAAGCACCGGGTGTCGTACTCATTCTTTCTTTTCAACGAATCAAACGCCATTGGCCTCCGTGAGACTGCATAAACTTATTTTTCTTGGTTAAATTGTGGAGCGGGTCGAGCCCTCTCCCCAAATTTCGCATTGAATTTCCTATAGTAACCAAATGAGGCCAAGGAAACCCCAAGAACTCATCACATTTCTCAGATCGGCCATTCCCCAACCACTTCAATCTTCCGGGTCCACTCGAACCCTCAACCAAAAATGAAAGGCCTAAGTACTCAACCTCCCCGGGACCCCAAAAGAAACACTTCGATGGTTTAATCACAAACCGTTGGTCGCCCAAAATTTTCAAGACCGATCGCAAGTGCTCCACGTGTTCCCCCCATGATTTGCTATAAATTAAAATATCATCAAAAAACACAAGAACGTACCGTCGCAAATGAGGTCTAAAAATGTGGTTCATTATTGCCCGAATGTGGAGGTGCGTTGTTTAGTCCGAACGGCATGACCAAATACTTATAAGGCGCTATGTATTTAAACGCCGATTTTGTGAATATCATCGGGTGCATTCGAACTGGTGGTACCGCCCGCAAGTCGAGCTTCAAAAATATAAGGCCCCATGTAATTCATCCAAAGATATCATCCACGGTAGGAATGGGGTATCGATCTTAATAACACGCCGTTTGTTCGGTTTCTATAATCGGTACAAAATCGCCATGTGTTGTCCTTCTTCTTCACGAGCAACACGGGCGATGAAAACGAAGCTAATCAGACTCTAATTTGGGCGGTCCCCATCATCTCACTAACTGTTTCTCGATCTCTTCCTTCGAAAAGTGGGCATACCTAAGACGATTACTACGTTAACCGGTTTTGGTCTCGCTAATCAAAACGGATTCGGTGGTCAAATTTTGGGTGGAAGAGCTTTGGGGGCGTGGAGACCCGGTTTTAAATTCGCCGCCGCCAGCCTCTACCTCAAGACCACGCCCGATTGTTGTTTCAGGCGTAAGTGACGCCCGATGCCGCCAACAAAATAGTTCGCCTCACGGACACGTTTCCTCTCCATCGCCTTGCATCGACGCATTCCCGGTCATGTACCCAATTCCCTCGAGTGTGATAGGTGTGTCCTCAAGCCAAAATTGGCAAGACAACTCGTTGGCGCCAAAAACATGGGACTTATTACCTCGAGCCAGGGCATACCAAAGATGATGTCGTGGTGTGGCATCCAGATACCATAGAAGGTCGTTAGGAAACGATGCCTTTGCACGCACACCGGCACCGCTTTCGCACCACGAAGTTGCATAGTATCTTTTGTCCGCTTCCCACCATAATATTATAGGATAAATGCCCGCCTCTCCGGCAATCCCAAATACGCCGCCAGATTAGTAGAAATGAAATTGTCCGCGGCCCCATTTGTCCACCAAAATTATCACCGGTTGGCGACCAATAGTGCGCTTCAAACTTAAGTGCTTGTAGGTCGCTACCGCCTGCTTCGGTGTGGTCCACGACACGGGTCTTCACCCTCGTTTCGCTTTCATTCGTGATTCGATCCTCTCCCACTTGGTTCTTCGTCATATGCCGGTAGGTAGGTCAATGTCGCGGATCAATGATCCGTCATCTACAATCAAACTATTACTTTGGCGTTTGGGCACACGTGATTCGGTGTACTTTTCGTTGCATGTGAAACATTGTCCGCACTGTCTTCGTCACGATTTATTTCATTACTTAATTGAATTCGCCTCATTCATTACGGTGAAGTTGTCAAGGTATAGGTTTTCGACCCCCCATTCTTTGGTGGAGGAGCGGAAGTTCGGCCTGGGTCGTTTTTTATTCTTCCTGCATCGCCGTGGCAAAGGAATTAGGCGATTGAACTCGTCTTGGGACCCAATCCTAAGTTGTTCCTCCTTCCCCGGTAAAGTTCGATGGCCTCCTCGCGAACGCCCTGTTTCCACATCTTTAGTTCTAATGCTAACTCCGGTTTCACCCCCGCCATGGCGTCCCGAGCAAAGGCGGCGGCCATGGGGTACCCGACTCATGGCTTTCTCGAACCACGCAGGTAATCCCGAATCGCCCCCATCTGTCGAATCCGACTCATGGCTTCGCTCATCCTCATGCCGACGATTCGCGCTAAACCGACTCGTGATGCTCCTTTTTTGAAGTCGCAGACCACGATAATTCGTTCCTCCATTAACCTGTTCAAACCATCTCCACCATTGGCTTCCCCTCGAGATAACGGCGACGGCACACACGCCTTCAATCGATCGGCCACAGTGCGCGCCCGCTTTCCACCCTATCCACCCAATTGAAGAGATCCTCACCCCCCAAATTTTGGGAATTCAATCCGCGGCCCCTAGGCCGCGGATCCCCGACACATCCGCCGCGTGCCTACTCCATACCCATTCTTCCTCGATTTCTCATTCTCTCTTGGGTGCCCTCGCCGTTCTCTCGCTACGTTTGAAGCGAGTCGGTGAAAGGGGGCCCGGTTTGTTCCCCAAGCGGGTTGTCCTCACTGTCCCGGGGTTTTCGCTACCGTCGCGATCCATGATGCCCTGTTTTTCCCGGCTGGCCCGGGGGTGGTGCGGCGTCCGCGTTCGGATGCCACGCGACGCGATGCGTCCGAAAAATCCGCGGATTTCTCTTGCCGCCATGGCGTCTAAGCAGCTGCGATCCCTCACCTTTGCATAGGCGTCTATCCGGCGTCGGCTTCACGAACGGCCTCGCGTTGCCGTCGCGCATCGATCGTTGGATAACTCCATCATTGGCGACTCGGGCATCGAACCGATTCTTTGTTACGTCACCACGGCTCGATGCCGATTGATGGATCCTCTATCTTGAGGTATGCTTAATCACTTCCGAATGAAACGCGAATTCTTAGCGAAACGACCATGCCATTGCAAAGTTTTTTTTTGTTCATAACCGCATAATCCCGTAAATATCAAACCCTACTCCTAATATAGCTACTCGTGCCCACGGGGCTAATTGTTCCAAGAATCCGTAAATTAAGAACCGAAATAGAAAGGCAAAGAATCTAAATACGGAAATAATAAAAATTAAACTTCAATGCTTCAATTCGCCGCCGTCTTCTTCCTCCTCTCGTACGTCCGCCCGAAACGGTTTGCCGTAGTTGCCGTGGTCTCATCAACCTTCAAGATTTGTTTGGATCAAGCCGATAAAGAATTGAACGTCTCCAAATGTAGTTGTTGTGGAAACAACGATTTCAACTTCCCAAGGTCGATCTTGAGTTGTTTGAGATACTTGAGACGCACAAACTTGACTGATTCCCACCCGACTTGGGTATTATCGTTGTGATCCAGGGTGTTGAGTTTGCCTCCGTTGATATACAACTTGTTCAAATTTGGCAACCTGCTGGGCCACAACCACCGGGCATCAGATCGAAAGCGCACCAACCGCAGTCCAACTTTGTCAAACTATCGTGAGGAGAAGCGCAAGACGTCCTCATCTCTCGAGCGGAGGAAACGAAGCCCCACGATATTGCTAAGATGCGGAGACCAGGGAGCGTGGCCAAGCTCCCAAGCTGTTCTTCTTGTTGTGCTTCGTCCTGGTTGCCCACCCGGATGCTCAACTTCCTCAAGTTGTTCAGTCGTGCTAGATCATTGATTTTGCACGAATTTTTCCCTGCAGTGCCTATCACAAAACCCTTTAAAACTTGTAAAGCGGAGAGTTGGTCTAGTCCTGGGCATACTCTCAAGTAAGTAACATTGAGACACATCCAAGTGTGTGAGATTCTTGAGTGCCGATATTCCCCATGAATGTTTTCAAGATTGTGGCATTCCTCGCAGATCAAGAATCTGGAGGTCGATGAGCTTAGAAATGGAGGGTGGCAGGGTTTCGATTCTCGAAATCCCTCTCAGACCGAGATACTTGAGATGCTTCGGGAGCCGAGGCCGCTTGGTCAAGACCTCTCGCCCTCCACTTCGATGTGATGGGTAGCGAGAATCGCCGCCAACGCCTCTAACCGCAGGACCTCCACCTTTTTTGAGTTCGTGATCGACTCGATCTTGTTCCCGAATCGCTTGCGTTCACATTGAAAACGGTTAGCGTGATTCTCTCCCACGATTGATCATTCCTTTGCCGCCACAAGAATGCTCGGCGTTTACCATTGCAGCGCCCATCGAACCGAACTTTAGGAAGCCTTTTTTTAGCTATCTCGATCAACATTCGGCGAATCCAAGGGCACACCACAAAGCTATTCACACTACTCTGGGCCGACTTGTTCTCACCGCTTGCCCTAATGAAACCTTTCGCTCAATAGCTCTTGCATGACTTGTTCTCCAACCTCCTCACCGTTGTATTCCAGATTGCTCGTGACAAGACTCTCCCATCCACCAATAGACGACGGTTTTTTTTCTTTATGACGCCTTTCTCGGGGAATATTGAGAGGCACAACAAGCACATTTTCACCGGGAACTCTCTAGGCGGTGAAAAGTTGCAAACAGATTCGACATTGCCCATTTCCCGAAAAATTTCATCCTCGATTTGGAGATCTACCCACTCGGCGAAACCGGCCCTAAGGTCATCCTTCATGGACGCCGAGTAATCGGTGCTTAAATGTCATTGTACTCATCTTCATAAGGATTAATCGTCAACCCCGTAAACCAAGCTTCTCAACTTGGCGAGATCTTCTTTTATGAGGTCCAATTTTTCTTCTTGGACGAGATTTGGCTTTTTCGTCCATCCATCTCGGGTCCTTCTTTGTCGAAGAAGATGTCATCATCGAAGTTCTTTCTCCAAGACACACAATTTGTTCCAACACATTCTTCTCCAAGTTTTTGATAGTTGGGAACGTGTTTGTCATGCCTTTTAGCTCCTCTTCAATCTCCTCAAATCTCGAAGCCAAATGATAGTTCTCCGCATCTTCCAACACAAACTCCTTCGCCTTATGGAGACAAGCAAGGAGCACGGGAACAGCTTTATTGGGATTCCTACGGATCGACATTCAAATGTATACCAAACTACCTACAAACTAAGGTTCAAGGAATTCAAACTTTCGTATCAGAGTACAAGTGTACAACATCTTATGATGAGATTATAGTTGGCTAAATAATACTATGTACCTAACAAAGATGCATCATACGGTCATACCCTTCATGAAAATAGAACTCTCTGCGTCCCAATTATATAAATTGATTATGTTTTGCACAAGGTATGTAGTACTTTTTAACGTAATTAATGCATATAGAGTTATATTAGTAAATGAATTAGGAAAGATTATATAGCAAGCTCATACAATTGAGACATCCACAAAAGGAAATAAGTCTATATAATTGGGAAGGAGGGAGTAACATCTAGGAACAACAAGACATCCCTTCCAAATTAAACACAACCTTTTTTTGTAAACTCCCCTATAATGGATCAATCAATACTTCTATGAGCTCCAAGAGGACTTAAATGGATTTCAAAACGGCAAATAATAAATTCATCAAGAAACGGCAAAAAGATCCGAATGTCTGGATTGTACACTTGTTGTTCCTTAAACCTCTTCTTAATTAAGATAATAATGATGAAAATAAAGAATGAAATAAAAAATAGAAGTGATTATTTGTATGAGATATCGTGATTAAAGAATGGGATAACAAATTTTAATCATCATATAGTAAATTCGTATTGTGGACTTTAAATTCAAAGGCTAACAATTCCTAAAATTTGCATTTGGTCAGGTAATCAAGTTCTTCTGCATAAAACCTATTTATACTGAACAAGATAAAGATTAAACCTTTTGGATGAAAATATAATAACTTAGAAACAGTAAGAACACACCTTTACTAAAAGAGCTGAAACTCAATTCTGGATTTCTTGATGGCCGCGAGTTATGTTGTCTCTAACTACTTTTCTCGCTATGAATTTTTCTTGTTATTTTTTCGCGAAATATATTGAAAGAAAAAAAAAAAAACGACAGCTCAACTGCGCATATTTGTGACAAACTAAAAAAAAAAAAGAGATTGATATTTTTGGAACAGACGAGTAGAAAAAGATATAGGATTAATGTGTAGAGAAATCATTTAAAGCGCATATGGCTGGCATGAGGGAACGGGTCTTGGTCTCCGTGCCGCAATGTCTCTGTCCTTCTTTGTCCTGGTATATATCAATCAATCAACATTTTAGGTGAAACATTAAATATACCATCAATCAATCAACATTTTAGGTGAAACATTAAATAAATGAATTTGTTTTTTCTTACTAATATATCAATCAATCAACATTTTAGGTGACATAAAATAAAATTGACAAATTTATCATCAAAACCTGGGAATCCCAATCTACCAAGCAAGCTACTAATAAAATAAGCAAAGGTGATTTTTCTCTTTCTATCTAGTTTCACTTGAAATATATTGCAGAGCATTTTTGTGTACATAGTTTCTATTATTAACTTCAAATATATTGCAGTCGATGTGGGAAGCTCCACGGTGATTGCTGCTCATCCCGTCTTTCCTCTGCAACCAAGAATATAGTAACCATTTACAACTTGTATCTCAGGTGATGTTTTCTCCTCATCATTTTTATATTATATATAATATAATTTCTATATTTATACTGGCCGAATAAATTAATTGAGAGTAAAAGTTTAAAGGTGAGAGGTTAAAAGACTTGGAATAAACTAAGTTAAGTAGAGAGTGTTGATAACAGTTGTATTGATTGTTTAAATAAGGTGATTAATTAGTTGGGCTATGCCTATGATCATCTTAAACTTGTGCGGAAAGTATATACTCGCATCAACATAAAGCTTATGTTAGCTTTTAATTTACTAAATGAATGCTCGTGATTCGTGAACATATATGAGTGCAGTCAACTTAATGGGAGAGTGGTCAAACTTGATGTCTGCCTACTAAGTGGCTTGCATGCTTTGTTTCAAAGTATCAAACTTCTGCTTCCACTCTGATTCCTTTTAACAAGTAATCTTGATTTAAATAGTGAAGTTAATGAGATTGTGGTTTTTGTGCAGCAAATTAAGAGATGTGGAAGTCCGATTCAGACCGGGCAAAAAAAGCTATGGGATGAGTGGAACGTACGTTGTGCTGTCCTTATTAGCCTTTTCTTTCAAATAGTTTTGACATTTCTAGCCAAATCACGGAAAAGAAGAGCAAGTGTCGTCTTGACGGGAGTTATCTGGTCCTGTTATCTCCTAGCCGATTGGATTGCTGCATTTGCCGTTGGCCTAATCTCCAGTGGCCAAACCGACGACTGCCCTGAAAAGAACGCCGATAATAAACACATGGCAGCATTCTGGGCTCCGTTTTTGCTGTTACACCTCGGTGAACCCGATTCAATCACTGCTTTCTCTCTGGAAGATAATGAATTGTGGATCAGGCATTGGCTCGGACTTATCATCCAGCTTGTTGCAGTTGTTTATGTCTTCTTGCAGTCCCTGCCAAATGAGTACTGGATCCCGACGCTTGTTATGTTCTTAGCTGGAGCATGTAAGTATGTTGAGAGAACAGTGGCTCTGTATCAAGCATGTCAGGGGAACTTTAAGGCGTCCCTACTTTCTAAACCCGATCCTGGCCCCAATTACGCGCAGCTTATGCAGGAATACCCCGGTTAAGATAGATATAGTGAAGGAACCCGAGAAGGGGACATCATCTGGCATCACGTCTAGTAATATGCCCGAAAATCTCAAGTATATAGACATCGTGCTTAAGGGGTACGGTTTCTTTGACACGTACAAGGGACTTATTGTGGACGATATGTTTAGCTTCCACGAGCGCAATGAGAGCCGCAAGTTCTTTTTTAATAGGACAGCACGCGATGCCTTCACTGTCATGGAAGTGGAGCTTAATTTCATATACGATGCCCTTTACACCAAGATGGCAGTAGTGCATACCAAGATTGGATATTTATCTAGGATATAAGAACCCCAGACATAGGGGTAAGTTTGTGCATGTTCTTTAGTTTTCCTGTACTGTTCCATGATTTTACCTCCCAATCCAGAAGCAGCCGGACGTCCTTGTCGATCATCAGCAGCTGGTAAGGGCACATCTTCCGACTCTGGTGGGGTTGACATTCTCGCTACCCTCTTCCATTGATAAAATGGAAAAAAACCCAATTAAAATGGAAAAAAACCCAAGCTAAAAATTTTAGTAAAATATCAAATTATAGGAGTGGCTATCCATTTCTTTTTCTTGGAAAAAACATACCAGTAAATGTACTAATATCCATTTATTTTTCTTGGAAAACCAGTTATTGTAATCGTAATAAACCAAGGGCAATGTTCACAAACTAAAAATCTTATTTCTCATAATGAAGGATTAAATATCACTATAGCATATAGGAGCAGTTACTACGTCCATTGTTTGCGAAAGAAGATTAGCAGTCACACTAAACCACGAGCAATTTCAAGAATCTGTATATCTAGTACGAAGACAATGTGCAGAAAGTATGAATCTTGTTTCTCAGAATGTTGGTCTAAAATCAACATACCAGCATTTTCAAAGCCAAGTAATGAGTAATGATCATTTGACTAGCATACCATCTCATATATGAAAAAACTAAAATCACATGACGCAGCTAAGTCTTATATGTAGAGAATAGAGCATGGGTTCTACATTCATACACTTCACCAGTTAAGTTAACGTAAAATGCAAACCTAATTTTGGCCTCTTTCCTTACTCGTGCCAGAATTTGAGTACAAGAGCTTAATATATCCATCAATTGCCCACTCATATATCCAATTTGAACTGTATCCAACAATCTGGCAGCTCAAGTTCACAGAAGTTTAGATATCTTCCTACAATCAAATATGATACTATTTCAAATTCTAATTCCATCACTCTTTAACTGCATTGATGCTGGCTTCACAAAAAACAAAAAGCAAAGAAAAAAAAAAGTAAATATACAACGAAAATTCATCTAAACTCTGCACGAGAAAATCTCAGTAAACAAACAAAATAAGCGGCGTTCATCGGAGCGATGTTCAAGATTGGGTTAATTCCTTCACATACTCCTCAATCACAGTAAAATCATAAACAAAACCCTAGAGATGACGAGAAAGATTCACAAAGAGAGATTATAATTGTGTACCTGGATGTAAGAACCTCCGATTCTAGAAACAAAACAGGGATAGTGTTCAAGTAGGGTTTATGATCTAGGGCTTTTGATTTATTTTCTTTTTTTATTTTTGGAAAATAAAAAGTCCTAAAATCAGTTCACGTCGTTTTGATGATTTCTGAATTTTAAATGTAAGTAAATGGTAAATATGCATACTATATAGAATCTGATATGGTCATGGAAATATGGGATATAGTGATTTATCAAAAGCATGTTTCACTTTTCACGATCGATTATCCAACTTAAATTTCAAATAATTATAAATTATTAAACTATTTTTAATTTGCGAAAAATGATTAGACTGAAATAATTAACTTAGTGGATCCTATAAAAAAATCTTAATTCATCAAACTTTAATTTAATCAGGCGAACAAAGTAATGTTATTTTATATGTATAAAATGTTGAATATTTAAAAATTACATAATTATTTTTAATTTGTGAAAATCGACTTGACTGAAATTAAAATAGGTATAACCTATTGACCCTATTTAAAAAATCTCAAATCAAATCCATCAAAATTAATTATATTTCAGGTGCACTGTTATCCAACTACATTTTACAAATATAGATGGCATTTTTAGCGTAATAAATTATAAAATTCAATTTAATAAATTGCAAGTTTTTTTCTTTTTAAATAAAAATAAATTGCAAGTTTTTAAAATGAAGTACATTGGAGACCCACTCAATTATATTATATTATATTTATTTCATGTGCGCTTTAAAATTAATAAGGTAGAAGTTGGATAATATTCACAGTAATAATTGATTAAAAAGCTAAATCGATACACAACCAGATTAACCAATCAAATTTTATGTTTATATATATATGCTGGCCCAGGTTTTTTCTCAATGAAACGGAAAAGATAAAGGGTTAATAAGCAATAATTATATACTCCCGTTATAAATTAATAAGTGTAACAACTCCCAGCGAGTTGATGTAACCCTTCAACCATCATTGTGAATGGAATCAGATTCCACAAAACTCAATAAAACGACCATCAAACCACCTACATTAATTAACAAATAAAATGGTGTGTATCTTAACACGCTTACCTCTTTTTTCTGGAAAATGAATATTAAACTAACACATCAATTAAACCAGCAAATTCTCCTGTATGAGCAAAGAATCCTAAAAATTAGAAACCTCTAAAATCTCAAAACAACGCAATATTTTCTCGTATCGTCTAGGAGGAGGTCATAACGTCGGGATCCTCTCATCCAAGACCTTGCAAAATAAGTCATTGAAATGAAAGGCTCTATGTACACAATTAAACCTTGGAATGATTTTTGTTGACTGGAGAAAGCTTTTATTGAAAACCGTATCTTAATCAAAGCTTGATGAACGGCCCCATCTACCCCCCAAATAATCCTCCACGGAGATGTGCTCTGTGCTGCTAGTAGAAGCTGAATCCTCTTCCAAATTAAGGAGTGCAAGATTGATGAAGGACTGGATTTTTGTGACTGATTGTTCACTATTGATCACGTTAAAGTCTTCACATCTCTTACTTTCCTTACTAGCCCACTCGACTATTGATGGATCGCCTTGAAGGAGTTTAAGAACCTGTATCAGTAGCATGGAGTTAAACGTATAATTAACTAGAAAACCATCCATAAATGAAACCATTTTACAATTGGTTCTTACGAGGCTCATTTCTGGACGAGATTGGGGTGCATGTCTAATGCACAAGGTTGCAGCTATGACCATTATCTCAAATTGTTTCTGGTCACAAGCATTAATCAACTTTGGGTCTTGCAGCTCTGATACTTTCCCCTCCTTCAAAACGTGTTTTGCCTGAAAACGTAATAACAATTTTAGCTGGGGGGATATTTTTTAACACAATAGAAACAAATTTGACTTAGTCTAGTACTAGTGGAAACCAGTAATCTTAATTTATAGCATCTTCAGAGTTCAGACATGCTCGTCCTTTCTCAATGGTGTGTTCTCTTTGGAGAATATTAAAGAAAAATTAATTGGCAAACCATTATAGATACAGCAAGAAAACATGCAGATGTCTGCAACCCTCCAAAATGATTTAGTCAAAAGCAAAATTATCAGATCTAGACTTGAGAAACAGGAAACTTACCCACATGACCAAGCTTTCCTTGCCCTTAGGTAACCCATTATCAATTGGCTTTCTACCCGATAATAGCTCAAGAAGTACAACTCCAAATGCATAGACGTCAATTTTGTCGTTTACCTTCTCATTCACAAAATATTCAGGAGCCAAATAGCTGCAATAACATAAATTTTATCCAGTAATTTTCCAATCACTAGAAACTGAAGTTAAGACTGAAACTAACCCAAATGTGCCAGCGACATCTGAGATACCCATATGATGCAAACAACTTGAAGCCCATGTTGCAAGACCAAAATCTGACAGCTGTGAGGGCAAAGGTGGATTAGCACAATTAGTAGTACTCTGAAATGAAGGCAGTCTTGAATAACTGAAGTATGTAATACCTGAGGTTCAAAATCATCTGAAAGAAGAATATTTGAAGATTTTACATCTCTATGTATTATTGGTTCAGCTGAACTATGTAAATATTCAAGTGCTTCTGCAACTCCTAAAGCAACCTTGTACCTCTCATCCCAACCAAACAAATTTTGAGACTTCTCAGCACCTAATTCAGAGGGCAGCGATCAAGAGAAACAATTAAAAGTGTTATAGGATTCACATGGTAAGCTGAAAGAAAAATATACACATACCATGAAAATTATCTTCCAGACTCCCTCTGGACAAAAGATTATAAACCAGTAGTAATCTATCATCCTCAGAACAGAAGCCAACTAAAGATATTATGTTTCTGTGATGCAACGACGTAATGATTTCAACTTCTGAAACAAAATGTTTCAGTACATCTTCTGATGTTTTTAAAATTTTCACAGCTAATTCCTGGCCACCTGGCAGAGAGCCTCTGTATACCTGGCTGCTTCCCCCCTTTCCAATCAAATTTTCTGAAAAATATAGATTTAGTGAGTAATTGAAGATCAAGAAGGAAATGAAACCTAAGAAGGAGGAGAACCATTAGAAGAACAAACCGGGAATAAAGTTATTCGTGGCTAACAGGAGTTCCTGGTAGCTAAACAATCTGCATATTGTGGAGTACTTCTCTTCAAGAACCTTGAGCTCTTCTGAGAAATTCTTGGATAAATAAGGAACAGATATATTGTCCGCTGAGTACAGGACATTAGCTCCATTCTCACTGTCCAAATCTAAATGGCCTTCAGCTGTGTCGGGTGCAATAATCTGTTTCTGAACAGGAAAAATAGCTGAAACAGATTGTCGACTTGGTGATCTCAATATCCATCGCATCATGGATGGTCTTTTGGGGGATGGAGTCTCAGATAGACTCTGGTCATGAAAAAACAGCCTGCGCAGCAGTGGCCACCTCGACTTAGTTTCGGGCATTTCTTGGGGTTTCAAGGGTACCAATGCCATTGAAATATCCTCATGTCCACAGCTAGATGATGTTAAAAGCCTCTGGGGTGGTAAACTAAGTGGGCTTCTCGACAATGTTATCCTCCTTCTGGATCTTGGTTGCGTTACATCAAGATTTCCTAGAAATGAGACATTTGGTGCATTTGATTGTCTTATGAACACAATTTTGCCACTATCAACACATATAATTGATATATTCTTTTGGAGATTCTTGGCACAATGCTTGGCAACTGAGATCCTAGATCTTATCTTGTGATGTAGACCTGAAGCACCCAGAATTAAACTTGACGCACCACACGATTTCACCTCCCGAAGTATGATTTTACAAACCGGTGATCCTTTACACACCTTAAGCTTCAAATCCACCTGCAGAACTTTACTAAGGTTAGCAAATTCATTTGCCGTGGTAAATAAAAAGTCAAATAACGCTTGAAGGATGACAAATTCCTCAGAAGCCAACCATAAAAATACCTGTTTAAGGTTGCAGAAGCCTTCATAAGCAGCGAGCATTGAATCAAAAGTTTTCACCAGAGAAAGTAGATCCACTTTGTCTTCTCCACCCAAAATTACCAAAAAAATTAGAAACTAAGAACGAACTCAGAGCAATTGACTCATACTGAAAGCCAAAAATTACACAGTCAAATACTAATCCACAATTCCACATAAACAAAAACAGGAGCGCCTAAATTTTCACACAATTCACCAAATTAAATAACTATAAAATCACCAAAAAACCAAAATCCCCATCAAACTCAGCTTGCTTTGTGTTTCAACAGCAATTAACACTACAAATTTAAAAACCGTACAGTGATAAGTGATAATTGATAGGTAGAGAATGCGATGCAGTTAGGCGCAAACAGTGCGAAAAAACACTATACGCATAATTTTAGCGGGTAGATACAGTAAAAAATCTCACCAGCATCGGGATCGAGTATGTGGAGAGCAATGACGCGATCGCCGCTCTGCGCTACCTTCACTAATGCCCAAGTAAGCAGCTCTTTACTCCGAGTGTCCAGCTTCACCGCGACCACCACCACCGCGCCGCCGCCGCAGGCATCATCACGGACAGTCTCGATGCTACTCTCGCCACCACTACAATCCAGAGCTCCAGTTTCAGGACTCTCAGCCACCAGTCTCATTCTCGCACAGAAGGCGGATCAGAGCGTGACGACGTCGTTCTGGCTAAAATTCCTTCAGTCTCTCTCTCTCTTCCTTCAGTCTCTCTCTCCTTTGAAGCAGAGGTTTGAGCTTTAGACCTCCTGGGGTTTGATGATATAATAATAATAATAATAAAATTAATAATAAATTAATAATAACGATCCAACGGCTACTATATTTAAGCCACATTAATATATAATTACTTGGGTTATTATTACCTGTTATTCCGGGAGACTTGCGAATTTTCAACACTTCGGGTATGTTTGTTTCGGGACTCACCCGCATAGATTTAGAACTTTGCTATTCAATTCACATATTAGTTTGGGATTTTCACATCCAACTTTTAAATCTACTCCTATAAAATATACCTATACATCTATTTTCACAAAATTCAATACAATCATATCACCACTTTTCTTCCATCCACTTATTTTCTCTCCTACTTTTCTCTCGCCTAATACAATATAATAATACCACATTAATCACTATTTCATATTGATTTGACATAAAACAAAAATCTCACCCTACCAAAATCTCAAAACAAACACATATATTTATTATTCATCAGAATTTTTAAATCCATAGGATTTTGAAGTCATAACTTCCCCCGCACACCTAAATCCTGAAACAAACATACCCTTCGGGATTGTAAACATGTCTCTATTATTTAAAAAAATAGGTACAATTGCATGAGAGATTATAGGTTTAACGGTGAAACGGATCATAATCTGAGCATTGACGCTTTAATATTTTGGAAGAAATTAATATTAATTTGTATTAAATTATATCACAATCTCATACAAGTTTTTGTTTTAAAAAAATTAGATACACTTTGTTGGTAATTTACAATCTAATTTGACGATTTATTTATACTATTATATTCCTTAGGCTTAGTCAAAGTATATATATACATCATATCATTTTCAATGTATACTATTATTACTATTATTTATAAAATTTAATTTTCTATTAGTTTTTACAAATAAAATATTAATTTTTACAAAGAATAATAATTTAATAATACTTTAAAAATAAAGTGTTACAAACAATAGTAATAAAAATTGATTTTTATAAATAATAATAATGATGCACTACAAAAATTATGCACATAACAGCTTTTGTGGTACTTAACATCTAAATATGTAGGATCTTTATGTTTGTTTCGGGATTTAGGTGTTGAAGTCATGTCTTCGAAATACTATGAATTTAAAAATCCTGATGAATAGTAAAAATATGTGTTTGTTTTTGAGATTTTGATAGGGTGAGATTTTTGTTTTATGTCAAATCAATATGAAATAGTGATTAATGTGGTATTATTATATTGTATTGGGTGAGAGAAAAGTAGGAGAGAGAATAAGTGGATGGAAGAAAAATGGTGATATAATTGTATTGAATTTTGTGAAAATAGGTGTATAAGGTATATTTTATAGGAGTGGATTTAAAAGGTGGATGTGAAAATCTCTAACTAGTATATGACTTGGATCGCAAAGTCCTAAGTTCATCCATGTGAGTCCCGAAACAAACATACCCTTTATAAATGAGACGCAAGATTGCAAATTAGGATCAGGGAGTTGGTTTTGAAGGGTGGTCGCATATTTCTTCAAAATAAAGTCTATATTTATTTGAAAGTTTTTTTTTTTTTTTAATAGGGCAAAGTTAGATGTTAGTTGTTAGAAGTTAGTACACCAATCATCCAAATATTCCACGAAATCACCAATCCACCTTATAACTCCCATAACACAAAATTCATTCACAAAGGGGATCGAATCAAACTCAAATAGAAGTTTGTTAGTATGATTTCGTTTAATATTTTGAATCGACTAGTAATATTTATGAGAGTCAAATCGAACGGCAACAATTGGTCTGTGGAGCGTGGACCATTGAATTGAGGACTTAAAATCGATCAAATTAGATTTTACATGATCAACAAAATTTTGTTTGGTAATATATAGATCACTTCATATAATTTTTTTTTTAACTTTCTACAAATTTTAACCCTTTTTAAAAATATACGAAAGTTCAACTCGATAAGTGGTTAAAGTACATTTGTACATATACTATCATCTATTAAAATTTATTTAATACTCTTTCTGTCCCATGATGACTTAAACACTAAAAATAACACGTAAATTAAGTAAAGTGGGTTTTAGTCGATTTGAGTGGAATAAAATAAGATTGTTATGAGTGTATTAATATTATATTTATTTTCATTTTGAGAATGTTCAAGTAATATTGAGACGTCCAAATAAAATAAATGTTCAAATAATTTTGGGACGCAGGGAGTATCATTTTTTTTATTGGTTTCCTTTTTTAGATTGAACCTTTTTTACAATCATAGGCACAAAAGTGGGCAACATTTTTTCAAGTGGGGGAACATTTTTAAGTAACCTCGTCCCTAATACATTAAGAGCAATGCTCATTTGAACCATGTCTATATATGAATTTTATCATTATTATACATAATTTTTTTTTTACTATTTTATATAAAAATTGTCATTATTAAAAAAATAAAGCTATTTTTTTAACAATGATAAATATTGTACATAACAACAATAATTTTTTACATAACAGTGATATTTAATATAACCCCCAAGGGTTGACTTAGTGGTTGTATGCTTGGAACTTAGGAGTATCATCTCTAGGTCTCAGGTTCTAACCTCCTAAGGTGCGACCAACTCTTGAGATGGACTACCATCTGTAACTTAATTCAAGCTGGAAGTGGGGCTCATTTAGTGGGCCGGTGGGTTCTAGTCCCTCGAATTACTTGGATCCTGGTAGATAATCGATTTATCAAAAAAAAAAACAGTAATATTTAATAAACAGAATTCACCATGAATTCGAGTTCATACAAATTTTTTTTACTAATATAAGTCTAGCTATCAACTATTATTATTATTATTATTATTATTATTATTATAAATTGCAATATTTAAGTTAGATAAATGAGATTTGGGGAACATTTATAACTACCTCTTTCCTAGCTATCATCTTATCTTATACTCCACAATAATAATATTTAAGTTGGATGAATGAAATTTGAACTAATATATTATTATCATATACTATTAAATAATGATTTATTCAGTATGACTTTTTATAAATTATCTTTGAGTTTTTTTTACTCATGTGAGTCCTAAACTTAATGGTAAAGTATCCATTATTCTTATCTTAAATTTAATGGTAAAATTATTTTATCACTTTATCATTTAAAATATTAATAAACAACTCTTTTTACCCCCAATTACCCATCACTTTATCACTTTATCATATAAAATACTAATAAACAATTCATTTTACCCAATTACTTTATCATTTTATCACTATTCAACTAAATCTTTATGAACAGTTAAATTACTATTTAATTTGGGACGGGGAGAGTACTAAATTATTGGATTTGAATGGTTAATTTGAATATATATGCAAACGCAAACATCTTTTTTTCCAATAATCAAATGCAAACCAAGTCATACCCAATAACTTGAATCACCATTTACACCATACAATCACGGTACATTTTTATAAAAATCTTATTTAATTTAAAATAAACTTGTTAATGTTAATTCTTTTAATAAAAAAATTGTAGTTGTGCAACGGTGCACAATGACATTTTTGTGGTAAAATAATACCAATTTGTATGGACGTAAATAATTGAAGTAAAGTTTACACTTCATTGTCTAATTTTTAATTTGCACTCATTCCTTTGCCTTTTCTTATGTAACTTTATTCTTTTGCTCCACGGGTAGAGATGCTTATGAATGTTTCATGAAGTGTAATAACTAGAATAAAAGTAAGGCATCTTTGTCTTAAAAAATAACCTTTTTTATAAAAAATTATTATGAAAATTAGTGCATTCACTTAATTACCTTTTCATGCTTATGAAGAATTGTAGGAATGTCCTTCCCATATTTCTTGGATCTATACATTGAATTGAACAAAGTAAAGTTACACTACTGTCAATTATTAAAAATCATATACATTAAATTCATCTAACAACACGAGAATTACACATTTAATAAATTTATTTTTAATTTAGTAAATTAGTTTATTTTTTATCAAACTTCAATCAAAACCCAACTTTCCAACAATTATTTTCTGTATATCATTGTAAATCGTTTGTACAGTTTTACTTTTACGTATTAAATATTATTACTTAAAATGTAACCCCCACTTAATATTTGTCTATATGTGCCCATGCGGGTCAGAGAAAAATTGTCGGTATTTTTTTCATCCATCTTCGCTCGCGCCACATGTTTTCTTCCACAATGGGGCCCACAATTGGACGGCTGATGTGTGTTTCGCTTTCTACGCTGTTGCACATTTCCTATTTTCTGGAAAAATGACAAAAGATATTTTTAGTTTCCAATACTTTTCTAAAATACTCCCACGACTCGAGAAAGGAATAGAAAACTTCCTTACTTTTTTTTTTAGTTATAATAAAAAAAAAAAAGGAGACTCGAGTTTGGGAGTTGAGACTTTGATCAAGTTGGAGTACATGTACATAGAGATGTCAAAATGAGTTGGGCCCAGCCAGCCCGCCCCGTCGTGCTAAAGAGGTGGGTTAGGTCAATAAAATTTTAGTCCGTTTGGAGATGGCCCTAGATGGGCCGGGGGCTGCGGGTTTTGACGGGTTGGGGGCGTGCCTAGACGGGTTGGCCACCCTTGTAAAATAATTTTTAATTTTTTTATTTTATTATATATTTTAGTAATTATAATGTTATTTTTTTAGATATTTTGTAAATTTAATATGTAGAAGAGTATATTTATAAATTATTATGGTTGATTAGTGGTAAATTTCAATTTATATGAAGTTATATTTGTGAGTAATGAATGATTAAATTTATTTGTGAGAAATATTTTATTTTAATTTTTTTTGTAGTGACAATAATCAACATAAATTGTTTACTTTCATTTGATTTTGATGAATTTAATGTATTTAGAGCTTTTAAATTATATATTTATAATTTTAAAATATAAAATAAAATATAATAGCAAAATGGTCCGCTTGGACTCGCAACCCGTCAATTAGTGGGTTGGGTTGGGGTTTTGCAGCCCGCCCCGTCCCTCCGCCCCGTCTTGACAACTCTATATGTACATTTGAGTGGGACAATCTCATGGTGAGAATGGGTATAATATTTACATGACATTTTTACACTTTTAAAATAGTGTGTTGATTAATTGATTTATACTAATTTATATCATTGATCATTAGAGGAAAGTGAAAAAAGACAATAAAAAAAGTGTACATGCAGTATTTATTTTCCTGACTGATTGGTAGTTACATTAAATGTTGTTTGTTAGAACTTAGAAGAGAGTGTCTCGGACTGTTTATATTCAACAAATTCTAACAAACCACCATGGAAATCCTAAAATAGAATGAAATTCTAACTACCCCACCCAGAAATTAATACTTTCCGTATAAACCATCCATAAATTATAAGAAAAGAAAAATGTAAATCTGGAAAATACAAAGTGCATAAATTTTTCCTCCCACAAAGAGAGCATATATATATGCCTAGGAATAAGTCGTGATGAAAATGATAGTTCATTCAACATGTAAAGACATTAGTATTATTATTATTATTACGAATTTAGGTTTTTTTTGCAGGGAATGTAGGAATAGTTCTTAATCAAATTAAGGGCCATGTTACTGAGATCTATGTGACCAAAAAATAAATGAAATCCCATGTGTAGTGTGTCTTTAAATCATGTGTCCCATGTCGTTTTATATGTTGTTCTTTTCACGATTTGTTGAATTTGCACCATGTGCGCGTCATAGGGGATTAACCGACCCCCTATTTTGTGGAAAAAAGAGAATTAAAATGACACAAATGGGACATCATCTAACATTGCATTGCATGATATGGCCACGATCTTATATTATATAATACACATATATATAGTGGTTACATTACATATCATAAATGAAATGCTTGTTATGTATGATAAATATTGGAAAATTAACGCATTTGCAGCTCCTTGTAATTAAATTTGTTTGACTGATCTTTAGAGAAAAAAAGATACAAGAGCCAATGATAAAACATTGATAGCTCAAGAGATAAAAAGATTATAAAATAAAAAAATGTTAATGATAAAAGAAAAACAAGAGTAAAAGCAAGTGCAGGAGGAGACAAAGCTTATAAGAGAAAATTCCAAGGGATATAAAATTAATAAACAGAGTACAGGGGACCAAAGTATAAAATATTGAAATTTTGGGATAAAAAATAGTGTTCTATTAATAAATGCAGAAACACATAGACCATGTTTATCAAACTCAATTACAGGTTTATTGCTTAGTTTTTTTAAAAAGAAGAGAAGAAGAAGAAAATTAGTCAAAAGTATGCTAAAATACTGAGTTCAATACTTCAATGATTTTTTTTTTTTTTTTTGTGTGTGTGTATGATACAAAGAAGTTTTTGTACTCTAAAAAGGAGAAGGTACATGCACAAAATATTCTTTCCAAGTTTAAAATAGAGACGAATGAGTAGTTTGTTCATGCTTTATGTACAACTACCAGCTTCATTGTGTGAATATAATTTGATCTTGTATGCATCAGGTGTACCATATATTTTATAGTGTATTTTAAAAATATATAATTTATTGTATTGAAATATACATTACACTGAAACATGCAATCTACATTTATAAAATAAGTTACACATTTTAATGCAACAAATTGTATATTTCAGTATAACATTGCATAGTTTTAAAATATACCATAGAGTGCATAGTGCACCTGGTGTACATAAGATCTATCCCTAATGTATATGCGTAAATAAAAAGTTATGCGCTCATTCCAATTTAATTGTGAATGGGTTCAATTCTTTTCTAATTTCATTGTGCATCTCATATCTAAAATTCTTACATACAATTTAGTTTTAATGACGTCAACGGGCATCAAATAAGCATTCGAATATCAACTAACATTATTATTCTTCAAGAAAACAAAAATACGAAAATGAAAATCCAATAACTACGTTATTTTAGGGTTGATTTTGTTAGGAGTTGCAATTGAAAATGACCCTTCTACTCAAGGATTTTGGAAATATCCTGTTGGAATAAAGGTTCGTATCATTTTGTAGGGTATCGGTCCGGCTCGATTTGAGAATTGAGACATTAAAGACGTGTTAACAAATTCAATCAATAATTCCATTTTCTTTAAATTATGAGAGTAGCATTTAACTAAAAACTTATCTTATATTGTAGAATTTGCAAAACTCCACTCAGTTGGACCGATTCAATCAATTTGAATGAAACTTGATCGAAGGATAAAACAGTTGCATGTGACTTCATGAAATTACCCACTTATTTTGCGTGCGGATTTGCCCAATGTCATTTTTTTAAAACAGTTAGGGTATGTTTGTTTCGAGATTTAGGTATGGCGGTGAAGTCATAACTTTGAAATTCTATAGATTTGGAAATCTCGATTAATAAAAGTTATATGTTTTTTTTGAAATTTTGGTAAGATGAGATTTAACTTTATGTCAAATCAATGTTTAATAATGATCGATGTTATATTACTATATTGTATTGAGAGTGAGAAAAATAGTGATATGATTGTATTGAATTTTGTGAAAAATGAGCCTGTAAATTTATTTTATAGGAGTAAATGTAGTTTAATTATAAATCTCAAACTATAGCGGGATGTGGTTCGCAAAGTTCGAAGTCTATCCTGATCAGTTTCGACACAAACATCTTATAATCTGGAAAAAAGCTAAATGTTTGGTTGCACCGTAATATTTTTTTCATGTGCCAATTTAGTCAATATATGTGGACCATTAATGGAAGCCCACGGTCACTCATTTGTTAAAGCCCACAGTCACTAATTTGTTATATATCCAAAATGGGACCAAATTCCAAGTTTGAATTATTTCTTGGCCACGGTTATTAACACCGCCCATATTAGTAAGTACACCCCCTCATCTATTTTCTTTTTAAAACATACATGTGAAAATATCATATCGCCCATTTTCAGTTTAATTAAATTTAATTCATTAAAATCCTGATATATACACTATTGCCGAGTCACCACCGAGTTGCGGTCGAGTCGCCGCTAACGCAGACCTTTTTATCCAAACTTTCGGCCTTTTAACTGAAATAATCACATATTTTGAAAAAAATTATCAAAACAAACTGAAAAATTCGAAAGCACCACATTTCAAACTAAAAAACGATCCAGATCTGTTACTAAAGAACCCAGAACTGTTACTAAAATTTTCAGATTTGTTTCGAAAAAAAAAAATCGAAATAAAATAAGTATTTCGGAAAAAAAAAACGAAAAACACAAAGAATTTCGGAAAAAAAAAATCGAAAACAACATAGAATTTTGAAAAATAAAACACGAACATCTGATATTAATTCACTAATTGGGTAAACTACAATACTCAAAAAATGAAGAAGAGTGAAGGGGAAATCAAAATAATTTTTTAAAAAAAATAACAAACCTGATGTAGCATTGTGGGTTAGGCATCTGGTGGTGGACAACGTCGAGGACGGCGGCGGCGGGTTTTGGGGAGGAGAAGAGGCGGTGGGGGAAGAAGATGAAAGGGGGTGGGATGGAGAATCTGGAGATGAGGTGAAGAAGAAGAAATTAGATTGGGTGAGGGAAGAAAATTGGACAAGAGAGGGGAGAGGGAATAGCAGGGTATTTTAGAAAATTCACGGGGGAGTGTACTAATCGGTGTACTTACTAATATGGGCGGTGTGAATGCCTTATTTCTTTGAGGGGACTACTTCTTACTTAACATACAACATTGGATTGGTTCATATAATGGGCCGTGATTTGCTTATGGGACTAGCCTTGACCCAATTGTGAACGGGGTCACGTGACTCCTAATTCACATCATATACAATTGTTGACATGATTTCAATATTTCGCCAATATATACTGACAGTACATCACGGGGTCACGTCACTCTTTTTTCGACATATATTTTATATGCTAATTTTTTAATGCTGATTTCAGAGATGTATTAAACCATCAATTTAAGGTTTTGTAGATGATTCAGCCAAGATCACAAGACTTATAGTAAGATTTTTAAGATCTAACTCTTGTTATATAGAAAAATCGATTTATATATCTACGAAAAAAATCAATTGTTAATTTTAACATAGTTTAAGACGTTTATATTTTGTATAATTGTACACTTCTAAAATGCACAATAAATGCACGGTGCACCCAGATACACATGAGACTCACTCTCAATTTAAATATCAAATACTATAACCATTGAGATAAAATAATTTTATCACTATTTTTAAATTTAAAATTCAAATCTATATATCAATCTAAATAAAAGCACAAATTTTGCACGAGGATTTGTTGTACGTCGCACAAATTTTGCATGAAGATCTCATACATGGCCACGGTTATTGACACCGCCCCTTTTAGTAAGTACACTTCTTGGATTAGTACCCCCCCGAAATTTTCAATAATACCCATTCCTTTCTTGCTCAATTTTTAAAAGTAATAAGCGCACCCTTTCTCCTCCAAAAAGAAGAATCACGGCTAAAACCCTAGCCCTCACGCCGCCGCCACCACCACTCACCGTCGCCGTTCTGCACCATGATAACAAGTATTTTTTTTCAATTTTTCACTTTTACAAAGATTTGGACATGGATTACGTTAAATTTGTTCTAGGGTTGATGAAACCACACAAATGTTGGTATTTTTAGTTTGAGTTCGAACCTGGGTTTTTGGAGATGTGTCGAATTTGATTTTTCGAAATTGCTTTTAACTTTTGTTTTTTTTTCGAAATTATTACCAGTTTTCGAAAATTTCTACCAAATTTTGGTTGAAATTTCAGATATTTTTTTCGAAACTATATTTGAACTCATCATACTATATTTCGAAATATATTTTCGAAATTTGTTAGATAATTCGAAGAAAAAAAAACGAAAATAACTCAAAATCCGATTTTTTTTTTAATTTTATAACATTTTCGAATATATTTTTTGAAAAAACTTAAGAAATTCAATGAACCAGGTTCGAATTTTTAAAGTTCGCGAAACATAAAAGTAAAAACTTGTGAAACGTTTATGCTATCATATTATCCTACTTATACACTTTTATTCATTCAAACTACAACAAAACTCTCGAAATCTTTTCGCGATGGAAGACGACGGCGACTCACCGTGAGTTTTTTGTGTGTTGATTCAAGAGATGTACTTACAAATCTAATATAAGTTGTAATAGTGAAAGGATATTTTTGTATTTTCATTTAGTTGTTTTTTCAAAAAAAATCAATGGAAGGTGTACTTACTATAAAGGGCGGTGTCAATAACTGTGGCCATCGTACATTCATCATGGGCCATTAACATTTGAAGCCCACACGCACACCAGATGTTTTGATTTGAATTATTAGTATTTTCATAATTTATATTGAAATTGGAATATAACATGTTTAACACTATTTGATACAAATTTATGGGCAATTTATTATTACCTCATAGGGATTTTTTTAAAAAAAAACTCATGCACGTGAGAAGGTAGGCTCTACAATTCTACACATAATAATAACAATTAGATATTCAGCAGAAAGCATTCAAAAGAAAATGTGGTATTTTATGATTGAAAGTTGTTGGTATAATGACATTAGCCGACAAGTCAATTAAATATTTAAGTATAATATTACAGTATTGTACATTGTAAGTAAAATATATAAAATGTTGTGTTTTGAAATTCAAGTTTGTAAATTGTGGTCCAGTTAACTAACCGTGAAGCTTTGGCCTGGTCTTTATGGAATAAGGGCGTGTTTTGAAACACTTAAAATAATTTTTAAAAATACTTATTTTTAAAGTTTTCTCTCACATCTTTTAAAAATAAGTGCTTTTGAAAGCTGTTTTAAGTGTTTCAAAATAAGCCCTAAATTACGTGGGAATATATCAGATACTTTACCCTGCTTTCTATTTTTGTTTTCTGAATACCAAATTAGTAGTATTTTATTAATCAGAAGGCGCGTCTTTAATTTATTCGTTGCACCCAATTTTATACTTCTAAATTTGATGGAGAGTTAATTAAAGTTGCAAATTGTTGACAGGAATATCAAAAGATTCATAACTTTTGAAATTTTGAAAAACCGAAAGAGCTTCCTAATAAACTTTACTTTTCTTTTTGTATACACACACAAGTACGGTTGTTATCATATGCCCACAGATGGACACCAATTTATATGTCCACCGCTTATGTGACATGTCAACTAAGTTGGGGACTCCACCATCACATAATCAATTTATTTAATTAAATCCTACATTTAATTATATTTCAAATCTACTCCATCTTTTAATTGATTGAGTCAATTAATTTTCCAAATATATTTGCCAAAAACTCTGAATCAATCTATCCAATTAGTGATGATAAAGCAGTGTGCGCAAATTATGATAAGCAAAAATAAAGAAAATAAATCTCTCGTTCCTCATTTTCTTGCTCCTAAATATTCTTTCATGTAATCTTCTTCTTCTTAGCAACAGTAATGGAGGTAACAATAGCAGGAGAACAACTGTTGTCAAAAATAGCGATCCACAACACCGTTTCAAAGTATGACTTATGAGTGATGCTTGTGTGCACTAAATGTACAAGGTGCAATTGAATTCAATTTTAATTTAAATTAATCATGATCCCTTAAACTCTATATCCTAAACCCTAAATCATGAACCTTAAACTAGGAACCATTCGGGTCGGGTGAACCATGAACTACTCTGGCCGGGTTTAGGTTGGGCTGGGTAAAAAATAATAATAATAATAATAAAAAAATTCAATTGCATCAATTCTAAATTAGTGCAAATGGTGCACAGAAATATTTGTCATGACTTATATTTGGAACGAATAACAGATTTTATGATTGAATTTTTTTTATGGGAAATATAATTAATTGACTTAATTAAAAGATGGTGTAGATTTGAAATATAATTAAATGTAAGGATTTAATTAAATAAACTAATTAAGTGATGGTGGGGTCCCCAGCTTAATTGGCATGCCATATAAGCGGTGGGCATATAAATTGATGTCCACCTGCGGGCATATGATCAAAACCGCACACATGTATATTGTTTAATGAGAAGTAATTAGTTGTATTGACTTCAAAATTTTAAATTGTATGTAGTACTTTAATTGAGTAGAAGTTAGTTAAATCTGCATTACAAATGTGCATATAATTATGAAATAAGTACTGTTTGGTCCAAAAATGGCCCATCAAGTACTCTTAGATCCAAAATTAAAATTAGAGTACACATAAGTCCAAAAGTGTGTTTGAAAAACCCATTATACCCCATTTCCCCAATAATCTGCCGCTCCCTGCCTCACTTCTCATTCCTCCCTCTCCTCAAATCTCTCTAAAAAAAAACGCCTCTTCTTCTCTCCCTAGAAAATGGTCGCCGCCTGTAGCACACACCACCACCACCACCGAGCTTGACGCCACCATCGACAATCTCGACTCCGCGACCCCAACTCCAAAAATCCGCCTCCCTCTCTCTAGCCAAAAAAACCGGCGTATTTAGGATGAACACGACGGTGGCGAACCTAGGGCGAAGACCACCTGCACGACGGCGGCGGAGGTGCGTTTCAGAATGAGATGAGGTGCAATTTTTGGAGTCGGTGGCTATGTTTTCAACACTATGTTTCAAATCTGTGCTTTTGACCGATGTGGTGGCGACGACGACGATCAGATCTGGGCGGAAACCTCGCAGCGCAACCATCACTCGTAGCGGCTCCGGTCCTAGTCGTCGTTCTCCGGCGAAGCATCGAAGACGAAGAAACATGTAAAAACCCAGAATGTTCATATATTTTCGATTTGGGATTTTGATTTTCTTGTGTGTTTTGTTTCTTTTATTTGTTGATATATCTTTGTTTGTTGAAAGAATTACTCCTTTTCACAGTGGGTTATGTTTGTGTTGAATTTTTTTTGATGAAACTGTTTGAATTTTTTGTGATGAAACTGTTTGAACTTTTTGTGATGAAATTGTTTGGGTCTTCTGAATTTGATGGTGAGGCGTCAAATTCGCGTGGGTTTCTGGTAAATTTTTTTTATTTGGGCTAGAGATGGAAGACCTGAATCTTGAAATAGAGATGCATATGTTCATCAAATGATGAATCTATGCATGAACTCGTGAATGTGTTCATGTTTTTTATGAACTCGTTCATGTTGGAAGATGTGTATCTGGGTTTCTGATTTTTTTTTTTTTTAAGAATGAATACAGAATGAATTTAATTTTTTAGATTTAGGTGTGTAAATTACAATAATTACTCTATTTTTATATTTTTAAATTTGTATATATTCAAATTGGGAATGAACAAGAAATAAAAAATACCACACGAAGTTTCTGGAATTTGTGAATGAACAATCCATATCTTCCAACTTATTACCTTCTATTTTGTAAAAATGCTTTCGAATTGTTGTATTTTGTAATAATTGAGAGAGAGAGGGAGGTGGAGTATAATAATAATTCTTGATAGATGGGAAAGTAAAAAGCTGACTGTCAAACTTGGAGAGGGAGAGCAGTGCAAATGGGGTTTACAAAATTAGGGGGTATTTATGACTTTTTCCTACTTATTTTGAACCTAAGAGTATTAAATTAAATTTGTTGGACCTATTAGTATTATAGTTATTCATTTTGGACTGAAAAGTTGTTGACTCTATAATTATTAGTGTAATCAGGGGCGGAACCATGTTGGGGCAAGGAGGGTCATTGGGCCCCTTGGTCCACTTAAATTTTTATATATATACTTATAATTATTTATTTTTAAAGTGTTGAGGTGAGAAGTTTTGATTAATTTTAAAGTGTGTCTTCTTTTTTAATGTAAATTTTTTTATTTTTCATCAAGTGAGGAAGGAGTGAAAGAGAGAAAGATATGTAGAATTCATATTTTAATATGCATATTAAATGTATTTGACTCAATTAATATAAATATATTTAGTATAAATAATTTTTGAAAATATATAAAAAAATTCAAAAGCACATTTAATTTTAATATATTATAAATTGGGCCCATCGACGCAATTTCTTGCTCCGTCACTAAATACAGTTCAATGGTAAGATTACTAAAATGAAATGCAAAAAGTACAAGAAATAAGTATAACTAAAGGAATTTATTCAATTTGTGTTTAGGAAAAATAATAGTAATTCGCAAAGTAGCTTATCGTACAACTCATTGTCCGCCATTAGTACTTCGCATAACTAATTTATTAAAACTTTCCACCATTACTTCGCATAACTAATTTATTAACAGAGTATTTTGTTGGTTTTTTTGTTCAAGAACGCACACTTAATACATTGTGCAATTCAAATGTATTTTTAAAATATATATTTTAATTTTATAAATTAAATATTTTAAAAAATACACTTATATTATACTATGCATACAATTTTTGCCAAAAAAAATCTCAAAAAAATGGCATACTTCACTAATTTGCCCCTGGTAGTGCAAAACAAAGCATATTGGTCTATATACAAAAAAGGGAGTGAAAATATCCGTTCAATAACAATATCATAAATTATTATTAAAAGAACTCTGAAAATTGACATCGCATTTTCTATGCATAATTCGATACTTATTTTTCTAAAACTTTATTTAAATTATTAACTTTCTGTGTCGTATGCTTTCAGCGAAGAGAAGGTATTTAGAACGTAGATGGGCCCCACCCTAATATACACTTTTCATAAGTTTGGTAGTTTCAAAGTAGCCGTTGACAAAGCAACTCCACCCACATCTTTTTTATAAACAAATTAAACCCAAATTCACACAAGAAACCCCTGTTTTTCTTCTTATGCCGCTCCCCTTTTATTACCTGATTCTTCTTCTGCAAATTCTCTCTCATTCATCTATGCATGTACTGAAGCAGCTCTTCATCTTTCAATTCATCCAAATTCTTGAACCCCTTTCCCAATTCATCGCCTGTTTTCTTGATTTAAAGAAAAAGAAACAGAAACCCCACCCACTCGATCAACACAAAATGCTTCAATCGACCAACAATTCCACCCTCTCGACTCCATTGCTGTCATCAAGGTCCACTCCCAGCACCACCAGCAGCGATACAGACGAAACCCCAACAAATTCCTTCCGATACGACGCCGTTCTGAGCCCCAATTTCAAAACCCCCAAATTACCAATCCCCAAATCATACAAACCCTTGGCGGTCCTATCGGGCCACATCGGGTCGGTCTCCTGCATAGCCCTATCCGGCGAATTCATCCTCAGCGCATCTCAGGGGAAAGACATAATCGTGTGGCAGGAGCCCGATTTGAAGCAATTCACCAGATTCGGGCAGGGCGACGGGTCCGTAAAAGCCCTAATTACAGCCGGAAACAGAGTTTTCACCGCGCACCAGGACAGTAAAATCAGAGTGTGGAAAGTTTCACGAAGCTCCGAAAATGTGTTCAAGCTTCTCGAAACCCTACCCACCAAAAAGGACTATTTGGGGAAATTCATGAAACAGAGCAATTACGTCCAAACAAGAAGGCACCACAAGGTGTTATGGATCGAGCACGCGGATAGCATTTCATGTTTAGCCGTCTCAAACGGGCTAATTTACTCAGGATCATGGGACAAAACTATTAAAATCTGGAGGGCTTCTGATTTCAAGTGCTTAGAGTCAATCAAAGCCCACGATGATGCAATCAACAGCATTGTTGCCAGAAACAGGGCTGTGTACTCTGCTTCAGCCGATGGCAAAATCAAGATTTGGAGACAGGGGGCGGATACGGTATCATCCCATTTGTTGGAGGGGGTGTTGGAGGGGCACAAGGACATTTCTGTAAATTCGGTGGTGGTGAGTGATGATGGGCGTTTTGTGTACGGAGGGGGGTCGGACGGGTGCGTGGTGGGGTGGGATTTGGAGCGTTGGGAGGGCGTTTGCGATGTTAGAGCTCATAAGATGTCGGTTCTTTGTATGTGTTTGAAGGGGGTTTTCTTGTGCAGTGGTTCTGCTGATAAGAGTATTTGTGTTTGGAAGAGGGAAATGAATGGGGGTTTGGTTAGGCATGTGGTGGTTATGGGGCATGAAGGGCCTGTGAGGTGTTTGCAGGCTTCAAATGTGAGGGTGGGGGGTGGGTTCTTGATGTATAGTGGGAGTCTTGATAGGAGTTTGAGGGTTTGGTGGGTGCCTTCTCATCAATCACAAGATGATGATGATGGAATGATGGAGAAGGATTTGGTGGTTTGTAAATCCATGTGTTGTTAGTTTGTGTGATTGAGTTAGACAGCACTGTTTTTTCCCTTTTTTCTCAGTGTAATCCAGTGCTTTTTTGTTGGTTTTTTGTTTGATTTGTTGAAGGATTTGATATATTCTTTGGATTCTTGGGGGAGAGGAGATGGGGTGTTTGTAATTGTGTGTGGAATGATAGGAGTTTGTTGTATTCTTTGAGATTAAAGATGAGATTTATTTTTAGTTGAAGGTGTAAATTGCATCTGTTATGAGATAGTTGATTGGATTTGAATAAAAAGAATTGGTATTCAATTGAGTTAAGAGGAACACATGTGCACAATTAATATTGTTCAGCATAAATATTAAGTAATAAAACTATTTATATTATTCAGTGAAAACAACTAATACTATTAAAAAATAAAATGCACATCGATTGCAAGGTGCAACAGCTGCTGTATACACAAGAATTTGCCTTAAGTAAGGTGCAGCTGCTGTATACACAAGAATTTGCCTTAAGTTGTAAATTTGTAATGTTTTTGTACATTTTTGTGCAGAGTAATAATGTTCAATAAAAATAAGTAATATTGTTCAGTGAATATAAGGAATATTATTCACCGTAAACAGTTAATATTGTTCAGTAAAAACAACTAATATTGTTAAAAAAAACATATTAATTGCAAGGTGCCATGGTTGTATACAAGAATTTATCTTAAGTTTAAGTTGTACTAGTGTGTTTGTACATTTTTGTGATGATTGAGTGAAACATAAATATTGATGGGAGACAAAGAAGCAGAAGACATGGAGTATTGATATGTGGTGAGCAGGTGGCATTCTGTTGTGTCCCAAATCATAGGCAAGAGTGATTGATTGAGTTGTTTTTTTAAGGAATCTCTTCCTCAGTTATAGTCTTTTATTTTTTGTGTCTATCAATCAATCAGCACCTGTTCGCTTTTGGCAGATACAGAGGTGATTTTCTGGAGAGAGATTTGGAATGAAATAACAATGTTTAATTAATTCAACTTTGGCAGGAGAAGGAACTGTATTAGTAAACAAAGTGCACCCAAATAAACGCGATTTGTGATTCTAATCTCAATATTATAAAAGCACTACTATAATCCAACAAGTTTCGTATTTGACGTTTTTTAACATTTTCAAAAAGTATCATACAAGATTTTTGCCTGGGAGACAAGTTCGGCATTTGCTCGTTATGTGCTCAAACTTCATCAACTCGAACACCTATTTAAAAACTTTAAAATATAAAAAGGAAAAAAAAATACGTGGATTTACTGTCTATTTATTGGATGTACAAGTCTTTCTGATTAAATTGGACCACCTAAAATGAGAATTAACTTTCAAATCATTCTGAAGAAAGGAATAAACGTTTGAAGAAGCAAGCATATATTAATGTATATTCTATACTTTTCTTATTAAAAAAGAAATCACCAACTAAAGCTTATTCCTTGTGAAGGCAAGGCAAGAAAAATAAAGAGTTGAACAGAAAGGAAACACGTAACACCTATCATTCCAAACTAGTTTAAGAATTCTTCACACTCTTTATGGGACCATGACTAGTTTTGACTCATCCACCATTTTTACATAACTATCTACAGTTTCAAATCGACACTTCACACCTGTTTGGACAACACAATTCTTGTTAAGAAATGAACCATATTCTATTGGCAATCATGGCCACCGTATATCTTAAAATTGGATTTTCTTTCAATATTTTTAAGGAATAATCATATTGATGGAGAAGATTGTTGTTCAACCAATATATTTGTAGTAGATGCGAAAGGGATATTTATTTGGTTCTATAATTATTGTCATTGTCACATTTGGTCCACTAACTTTCAACTCTCTGTGGGTGTGGTCTTTTTTACTAAAAAATCTGTCATCGAGAATTGACAAATCAATCACCCATTTTTTGGTAGCAGTGCATAATTCAAGACCATATTAAAAATCGTCAACTTAGAGGATCAAAAGTGAAAATTGCATAAATACCATGATTTTCATTTTAAGGTTGAATTAGAATCCGAAATCTCTTCCTCAAAAAATATAATATTTGATTATAAAATATAAATACGTCAAAAATAAACTTAATAAACATATATATTTTAGTAAACTTAATATTACTGCAATAAAAACCGTCAAAAATAAATTTAATATTATTGCAATAATAAACGTCAAAAATATGAAATTTGATTATAAAACTTAATATGGAATAAAAAACTTATATATAATTTTTTATTGGATTTTAGTTTATACATGATAGACTATATATTATTGCAATATACGTACTATAATTTATAATTAATAAACTTAACTTTTTATTTATATATATATATATATATATAGTTTTAATTAATTAATTATAAATTTATCTGATTATATTAAAGTGTTATTCTTATATTTTTAAATATTGTGAGATGTACATTTGTCATTAATCTAAGATGTGAAATAGTAGATAAAATAGAAATGAAACAGTGAATCCGAGCTGCGAATCTTTATATACTACACGATCGGTTCGATTCCCCTATTCTACTTTTTGTATACCATTGGTGTTTCATTCATTCTAGATCTTTAACACATGGATCCAGGATATGGTGGTCAGTTGGATATTTTTTATTATTCCACGTGTCATTCATTCATATTATCGAATACAAAGTGGAACA
This sequence comes from Stenogyne calaminthoides, assembly GCA_037126765.1. Classification (NCBI taxonomy): domain Eukaryota; kingdom Viridiplantae; phylum Streptophyta; class Magnoliopsida; order Lamiales; family Lamiaceae; genus Stenogyne; species Stenogyne calaminthoides. The sequence continues at coordinate 4,549,177 of JBBCBC010000006.1, forward strand.
CCAATTATGAAACAAGTGATCTCATTCCCTACACGACGCTCGGATACTGTGTCTAGTTTTTTTTTTTTTTCTTTCTTTTGAGCCCAATACTGTGTCTAGCTTAAAAAATGCATTAAAGGACAATATAAAAATGAAACTATTAATAACATAAATTAGTAGAATTAATAATCAACCAATAAAAAAAGTTATGTGTCGTCGTCTCTTCATGCATGATTTTTACATAATTTTTTAAGCTAATTTTAACTTTTAAATTTAAACAGTCATAAATGATACTTATGATACTACGTTCACTGGGGAAAAGTTGCGGACTTGCCTTTAAAATGGTTACTCTTACTTATTAATTTTAACTAGTTTAATGCCCGCGTATATACGCGATTCTTTAATTTAAAAATATAATATTCATAACCTATAATATATTTAATAATAAAAAATATAATTATGTGCATAAATGCACTAAATATGAATTAATAATTATTTAGGATTTATATTAGTATATACTTGCTTAAACAATTATTGGAATAAAATTATTTTATTAAATTCTATCTATTCTGCAATTGATTCACGAATTCCTAATTTAAATTTGAGAGAAAATTTTGTTTGAAAAATTAGTTCGGTGGTTTAAGTGTAATAAAATGACAGTTTGTATAGTTTAATGCAACAAAAAATAGTTAGGTGGTTTATGTACAATTTTAGTGATAGTTTAGTGGGTTTAATGCAATTAGAAATAAATATGATGTAAGAGTTGCAAGACTCAAACTTAGATATTGCATTTTTTTTAATTAAACTACACATTAAAATGTCACATATTAATTGCAAATCAATTAAAAAATGACACATCAATTCAATAAATATGATAACTCATTCAAATTAACCATAAGAAGATACATCATCAAAATGAACTCTCTATTAGTAGGATTCCCCATCTAAGTACTTATTCACAAATTCCAGCGTGTGAAACTGTATAATGTCAAATAATTAAATTGTGAACTAATTTAAACTAATTAATTAATTGTGTTTTATTACACACTTATTCGCCCGTTTATCGATTGTGCAAAATTTTATCTAGTAATAAAAATGAATTATGATCAGTGGATTAAGTATATCTGCATGCTCCTCCTAATTATTTATGGCACAAGAAAAACATACTAGAAAAATATACTTTGGCCTAATCAATAACCTAATTTATATAAAGTTATAGCTTATAGCTATATCGTATATACAATTCATATGGCATAGGTGCGTAGGCTGTCATTATTTGATTATTAACAGCAGTAGGCAGGGACGGAAAATTTTATCTAGTAATAAAATGAACTTTATATTTATTATATTTATAATTAAAATCACGTGAGTATATCTGCATAAATGTTTTAATATTTCCTCCTAATTATTTGTTGGTACTTTATATTATGTAAAAAAGAAAAACATTTTAAAAAAATATACTCACCGTGACATCACTATTATTAATTTGTAAAAAATCAACAATTTAAATAAAGTTATAGCTTAAAGCTATATCGTATAGAAAACAAATCATAATTCACATTATATAATATAAAAATATTTGTCAAATTATTTGAAAAATATATTATTAACATGTTATAAGTAGGTATACGTATACAATTATTAAACATGTTATTTTGTTTACATTTCTGTTACTTTAAAATGTGACAATTAGACGTTATATATATACTTAGGCCTCGTATGGTTTGTTGGACGGAAAATACAAGTTATATGATAGGATTGTGTTGGACTACACTATTCACTTTTCAGAAATTTAAAAAACAAGTGCATGTTTGGATTGATCGATTAATTTTTAAATTTAGAGTTGTATTATTTTCTAAAGTTGTTTGCAATTAAATTGACATGTTCCAGTCCTACCCTTAGCAATACATATTAATTTAACAACATTATTTTCTTCTTCTTCTTGAAAAAGTTTACTACAAAACCAACTTCCTCAAAAAAAGACTCATTCTTCAACAATTTTTCATTGTTACAGTCTATTTCCATCAATATTATTCAAGAAAATGAAATGGAATAGGGCTCTCCATCAAAAGTAGATTGGAAATTGTGAATAAAGTTAAAGGTGGGCAGTTTCGTTCAATTCATTATTCCATTTCTTGTCTGTCGAGGTGTTCGTAGTGATGGAGACGAGATCGCGATAACAATTTCGGATAATTATGAGCGGATTTAGAGAATCAAGATTATTAGGGAATTTGTTTTAATTAGGATCTTTAATTTATTAAATTTGATTTATTTTGATTATTTCCATATATTTATGTTTATCTTTTAATTAGGGTTTCAATTCTATTTAAGAATCAGCAGCTTGTAAACATTTTATTCAGTTGAATGATGAATTAAAAAAAAAAGTTTTCCCTGTTTGTCTATTTTACAGTATTCAATATTTGAATCAACGTATTTTAGAAGGTGTTTTCGTTAGTCTATATGCCCGTTGCATCAGTTGGTATCTAGATCCAGGCCACACTCCTACGATGTCGCCTCGTCCTAAATCCAACATAGATGATGCCCTTGCGCAAAGATTGGACGATTTCACAACCCAATTGGCCAAAGTCATGCACTTGCTTACCCTATATGCAACTGTGGTTCGATTTCCGGCTTTCAGCGTATGGCCGTCGTACCCCTGTCTCCTGCACCGGCGCTCGATCAGCAGCCACCGCCATGATCGACCGCGAGGAGTGGTCGCCACTGCTGCGGAACATGAAGACTGGATAGACGAAGTGAACGCTGATGCTCTATCCCCTCTACATGGGCCTTCAGCTAATATTGAGGACATTGGGCTCACTAATTTTGTTGGTGGATTAGAGCCAGCGAGATTAATGACACATACGAGGCTTCATAGCTAGGAGGATGTAAGTGGGCCTGGGAATTTTAACTACGAAGTTGGGCCACAGTTTAGTGTTAATGATGATCAGTTTGAGACACATTCTAACTTGGAACACTTTGAGTTTAGTTTTCCTAATGAAAAATTTTGGCCTTTTTCTAATGAAAAGAATTTTCATGAAAATGGTGATGGGCCTGAGAATTATTTTGACAATTGTGGTTATGATGAGCCACCTATATATGATATGTATGATGAAGAGCTTGATTTTATGCCTCCCATTTTCGATGATGAGGCTGAAGATGATCCGTGCCAAATATTTGATCCAATTGATGATTACAATGCAAATACTTGGGATCTTAGTACGGCGTATGATGAACCACGCCTCGATGATGAAGAAGGTTATATCTCACATAATAACTGTTATTTTTTTATAATTAATGATAGTTATTTTGTTGGCAGTGCTATAAAAAGTCCACCCTATCGCCTCAAGATTTTGAGTCATACTTGAACTGCCGATTTTTTTGAGCTCGGTTATTTAATGGTTATACTTTATTCCTTTGGAGATGAGATCGATTTCGATTCGAGGACGAATCGTTTCAAAGAGGGTGAGAATGATGGAGACGAGATAGCGATAGCAATTTCGGATAATTATGAGAGGATTTGGAGAATCAAGATTATTAGGGAATAAATTTTAATTAGGATCTTTAATTTATTAGATTTGATTTATTTTGATTATTTCCATATATTTATGTTTATCTTTTAATTGGGGTTTCAATTCTATTTAAGAGTCAGTCCTGTAAGCGTTTTATTCAGTTGAATGATGAATTAAGAAAAGGGTTTTCCATGTTTGCCTATTTTACGGTATTCAATCTTTGAATCAACGTATTTTAGAAGGTGTTTTCGTTAATCTATACGCCCGCTGCATCACCTAGTTATGCACTCTTAAATTTTCATCATCCTCATAATTCATCAAATACATCGATATTTTTCTGCAGAAAATACAAAACTACATGAAAATAAAATATGATTGGAATTGCATAAAGTTACTATCTAATTAAAAACGAGTGTGTCTAGTCTGAAAATTTTCATGTATGAAAATCTATAAAATTGCCCTAAATCAATCATCTACATCCTAAACACTAAATAATGAACCCTAAATTATGACATATTCGGGTCGGGTGAACCATGAATCACTTGGGCCGAGTGAATCATGAACCACTCAATTTTGTCTTACCTTCACCAATTACAAAATTTGTTTGTAAATTAAAAGTTTTTTCATGTATGAAAATTTTCATATTAGACTTTGTCATTAAAAAATTATTGCAAATGTAAATGGAAGAGATGCATAAACTTCCTGAACAAAGTTTTATGGTAGTGAATTGCAACCTATATCGCATCTGCACACTTTTTTTTTTGGTAATATAGATACAATGAATCAATGAAGAAGTGTTAATATGTTTGACTTTAACAATTTTGTATAATTAATTTGTTCCCAAGAATGTAGCTGCAGTACAGGTGCCCAGATATGCCCAGATGCTAAAGATAAAAAAATTCACCTTTTTCTTCAAGAAAATACACAAATTTCAGAGATCAATATTACTTGAAATAACCATCACCCGAGTATAACAATCGCAAAAAAAAATATGCCTTTAAAAAAAACCACATAAAAAATATGACAATATAGAGTATCCAAACCCACTTATTTTTTTCGAAATTCCATCCATCTAAAAAAATAACTGAATTTATTTCAAGTTTTCAACAAGAAAGCTCAATGATGGATTGAGAAAAAATTCGGAACTCAGCTGAAGGAGAAATAAACGGGGATGGTGAGATGCAAAATCGTACCAAGAAATTCGTCGTTGTAAGATGCTCAATTCCAATTTTAAGTTTCTTCATGCTCGATGGTGGGGGAGATAGAGGCAACAAAACACAATTGATTTTGATTTTAGGGTTCTTCATTCTTGAGTGTATGAATGTGTCCCTGTAATTAACTCAACGATAGAGGGTATTTTCGTTAATTGATAGTAAGTTAAAGGACAAATCAGACTTTTAACATTTGTGTATTTAATGCTGACTAAGTTGGACAAATTAACTCACCCCCCTCCCCGGACACTAAATCATGCATTGGAGGGAAAACTCGGGAAAGTAGACTCGGGCTTAACTTCATTCTCTGGCTCTAAACTAACAAACCAAACAAAGAAAAATTTGGGACAATTAAGTCTAACCAGCCTTTTCTAGGAAACCAAACGAGACCTTATACTAGTGTAGAACCAGTGTGTTACACGGGATTTTAAATAAATTTAATTTTTTTTAAGTTATAATATTATATTTTCTATGAACTTAGTTAACAGTATAAATTTTAACATTTGTCATTTTGTATGACAAATTATAATAACAATATTGTAATATAAATTTAGTATTATAAGGTAAAATATAAATTAATATAGATGTAATTAGTTTGTACAATAATTAACCATTAAATCAAACACGTATAATGATTTTTTTTTTTTTTTTTATTTCACTTAAGGTTCTGGAAAACTTTTTTAAAAAACAACATTAATCGTAGAGTTAGGGGGTTTTCCATCATCATCAAGACAAAGTATTTTCAATCCCATTTGACTCTTCACCCTAGAAATCGTAACATATAGTTGGCCGTGTGTAAATACAGGTCTTGACATCAACTGTCTCGACATTAAAAATTCGAACCATGTATCCAATTATATCTACAAATACAAAAGTATGGATTTAAATATTGACTTATCAATTTTATTTGTGGATTACATAATTATGAAATATGTGAATGCATAATATTTTTTACAAAATGTTTACCTCTGAGGATAACATTTTCTTGTCTAGACTGTCTTTGTATTTCATCAAAATAAGTGAAATCATATTCAGACTTTTAAATCTCTCCATCACCTTTGCATGTTGGTATGATTATGGAATCACAATTTGTATTGTTATTTTGTTGTCAACACAGTCCCTCCATTCTGAGCTACACTAACATTGGATACATTATAGAACAATCCTTGTCGAGTGATGGGTTCGAACTTCCTGATAAGCTTCCTAATAATTGTTTTTCCAATCTTGGTTCCCTATAAATATATATTCCATAAAATTAGACATGATTGATAAATAATAATAATAAAGAAAAAAGTCAATTATTATTTAAATAAATAATAAATGATAAAATACCTACTCATCCATTAAGATGAGTTCCAAATAAATTTGTTGATTCGACACGTACTGATCATGAACAATCCAATGACGAAAAACGTTCACCCTGATATTCCAGGTTTCTTTCTCCGAGTGTTATTATTCATACCACATAGTAATTATACGCCATGATTTATAAAGATGATAAAATGTAATTAAAATATTTAAAACAATAACGATAGAGAATTTGATTACAAATGACAAACCATTCATATTTCTTTATATATACATAATAATTGAAAACCATATAATTCAGCTGATTATATGAAAGCAACCTATATATTCATTCTTCAGTAAGCAAGGGTAGAAATTATTATCACACACACATATATATACAGGGGAATATGTTTATGTGTGATGTTGACCTATCAATATAAATTAATCATAAATTATGCAATCAATTAAAAACCGATTTAGATAAATTAAGCATAAATTATGCGTACAAAAATGATATGGAAATGTTGACCAATTAGATCAGATTTAGCATAAATTATGCAATTAATTACATAATTTAGATAAATGATTGATCACAATTTTAAGAATGAAAAAATTGATCTGCAAAAGATTCATGATTGATAGAAATTCAAATCATGGTATTAAAGATCAATTCGAAGTAAATCAAAATAAATTAAAAGTTAATAGAGAAGGAAAGTTTGAATATATAATTAATATAATTTAGAACTAAAACAAGGATATAATTATTTTCATAAATAATATTGTGTCTATTAATTTTGGTTCATGCAAACTCACATGTGTGATGATTTGATTTCAATTATTCCTTGTTAAAATTATAATAATAATAAATTTAATTTAATGATTTCAAGATTGGTCAACTATTCCTTATTAAAATAATAATAATAATTAATTTAATATTAATAGTTATGATAAGAATATCAATCAGTTGGTGGTAGCAAATGAATTTATCTACTTTATGCTGATTGAAAATATAGTAAACATCTGAAGTCGTGCATCATGAACCAGAGATAACTCCAAGAGTGAGTTGTGGCAGACCAACAGGTATTTTTGATGCAGTAATACGTGCATGACACGTCATGCACAAATCGGCATTTACTTTTCTTTTATTTTTATGATGAGATCAAGTATATTATATTTTTTTAGAAAATACTATAAATCAGAAAGCAACTTACAGTATATGTCACAAACAAAATTAATGTATAAATGTTGAGAGCACATAAAATGGAATCAATATATCATGCTATAAATGTGTATATATATATATATATATAAAGAACAATAATAATGACTAAACTTAACGAAATTGAATTCACCTTTTTATGCTAGTGGAGAGACGAACGTCAACGCAAAAATTCGAAAAGGAACGTGATACACCTCCTTCCCTAAGCAAGGCAGAGATACGATGCTAGCAATTTCTTAGAATATGAGAATAAAAAAAGATGCAAATATTAATATCGGATAGATTTTACGAAACAAAATTCAAGAAGACAAAGGAGAAAAGTAAGAATGGGATTTCAAGCAATGGTAATTCAATGATCCAGTTCATTGAGTTCAGTAATTAGGAGTATATACATTTTATACAATGCAATTTTTTAGCTAATTGTTATTGTATACAATAGATAACACCCAAAAAAATTATGGATCATTAGCTCAAATAGTAACACTAAATTCTTTGAAGAGGGTATTGATCGACCAATAATTACTTAAAGGGGAAGTGAATGAATCTCAACATAAAAAAGACTAAAACATATAAAAGTTTAAATCAAACAAACCAATTGAGAAATTGAGACGGCGAACAGCTACGAGAAAACTAATAGACGAGCGATGGAAGACGGTGGGAGGAGGGAGGTGGGAAACCAATTGAGAAATTGAGACGGCGAACAACTGTGAGAGAAGAGAGAGACGAGCGACGAAAGACGACGGGAGGAGGGAGGCGGGAGGAACGGCATACACAAAAAATCTAGATTTTGTATTTATTGGGGAATTAATTGTCCGAATCTATTCGGGATGAAATTTAAATACAAATTTAATTCTACAATTAATACTAGCAAGAATTAATCCTATATTAATTCAAATAATAATTCCAACAACAATCATGCACATAATAAATTCACGTAAATCCTACGCATGCGGAATTCTAGAAATTTATGCGAACGTACCTTTTGAAGAGATAAACGTAGAGAAGATGAGTACCCGTTCCAACGAACAAACCCAAAGAGCCTTCTCAAGTATTTCCACATCCTTGCTTGATAATCCGATGGAGGATTCCCACAAACAATTAAAAGGGACAAATATAATTATGTTGCACCACCTTTGTGGATTTCTAATTTTTCCAACTCATGGAACTATGTTGAGGATGAAAAATTCATCCCCTATTTATAATACTAGGGTGGCCAATTTTTAGGTCAAAATTGGGATATGAGAAGATCTTTAATTCTTTTGCAAGAAGTAATATTGAATATATTGAATATATTCTCTTTCCCATAAATAATTTTTCCACAAAAATCTCCTCCCTTATAAATATCAATTTTCGAAAATTTAAGGAAGAAAGAATCAAGATTTGATTTTATTGAATTTATGAGATAATCTTGTATTCCAAGAATACTTATCTTTTTTCATAAAATTCTTTACAAGAAAAATCAAGAAAATCGTTCCTCTTCTTTTCTCCCTATTTTTCGAAAATAATGAAAAAATAAGCAACAATAATTTCTTTTATTTTAATCACCCTTTTCAGTTATTGGACTTTATATTGGGCTACTTAAGGGGCCTTTAGGAGAATTAAGATTGAATCTTCCAATGGACTATGAATTATCAATATTGAGCCACAATATTATTCAGCCCATTAATATTAATGTATTCCACTATAAAATTAATATTGCGCTATCCATCTTAACCCATATTACTGTAATATGGCTCCCGATTATTATTTTTCGTGTTTAAGATTATCCAGTCCATTAATTAATTTAAGCCATTGAAGAAGCTTTATATTAATTAATATATTTTTCCTTGGAGTAAGGTCAACTCAACATTATTATCCATACCGGAAATAAATTCCACTTGCAAGATTTAGTATGATAAAACTTCTGAGCCCACCAAGGGGACAAATCAAGCAAGACGTACTTGCACACAATTCTATATTAAATCTTATCAATCGTCATGTAACTAATAATATTGCCCAAAACACAAAGTATTGAATTACATTGATTCTCTACCCAACATGAATTAAAGTAATAATTATTAATTACACACGATTCTATTTAAGGGACATAGATTAAGAAATAACGAACCACTGAGGTCTAATTCTTCTACATTCAATACTGAAGAATTTATCCTCGTTATAGGTCCTATTCAGTGTATCATTATGCACTAGTGTAATCTCTTGGTCAAGACAAGCCAATCTGAGTCTTACACTTCAACCTTTCACGATGGATTGTTCATTTCCATCTAGGTTGTGAATTTGTACTTATTTACAAGGAAATGTTAATGTGATCTTCTGTGATCTAGTATCACCACATTAATTACAATGTAACTCGTACTATTATTGAAGTTATGCAGTAAATATATATAACATTCATTCATATTTAAAGCATCAGTGATAAAAAAAATTATTTTCAGTAAATAAGACAGAAATTTAGTTTAGTTGTATAAAATAAAAACATACTTTCACGTATAACCCCAACAATATTCTTATTGGATATTGAAATAGAAAAGGCCAAACAATGAATTGATACATAGGACGACAATAAGAATTTTTTTAATGACATAGGACGACACATAGGATTTTTTTTTTAATGACACGTGTACTAAACTTCTCACATAATGACACATAGATTAAATTATTGTGGTGTTGAGACATCATCCAAAAATAACTCCCTATTAATATATAGGGTGATTATTCATTTAACGGTGCCTTTTTTTTTTTTTTTTGAAAGATAATCAATTACAATAGTTTTCTAACATAATCAATTACAATAATTCTTCTACCACCGGACACATGACAACGTCATTTCATCTCGCTGTAGATCGGAACCGCAATCACCACAAGAGGTTGACCACCCGAAACCTCAACTCGGAACCGCAACCCAACAACAGGGACCACCCCCCACAAGAAGGGGACCACCACAAGAGGGAATAATATTTTCTCTCCGTGTCTCTATCCCGGGACCTCAAGGTCTCAGGTGGCGGAACTCTAACCACTTGAGTTATCCATACTTGACTAACGATGAGTCGTGACTATGTTGAAATAAGAAATTGAGCACAATTTGAAACAAGAATATTGACTTAGGATAAAACTAAGGAAACGTTTGGTAAAGGTAAAGAATAATATGACTATGGGAATGGAAACAACATGAAATCATACATATACATACCTTATTTATATATATAAATCCCACATCCGATTGAAAAAAATAAAATAGATAACATAAATATTATAGGCACGAGCACGATACTATTTTCAATGTAACACGATCAGAAAAATCTGAAAAGAAACATTGTGTAGATGGGCATATGATACTATTTTCAATGTAATCAAATTACACTAGAGAACATATATGATCATCTTCCCAAAGAACACACTGGTGACGTGGATTCCAAGAATGTGAGTGAGAATTTTGATGTGTCAACTGTCATTCATGTATCACTACAAAATAATAGTCATTTAGAGAGTTTTAATGAAGGTTTTAACGAGGGAATCTGATTTGGTGAGGGCTTTAACAAGGGAAAAAATATCTCTTTAAAATGCTCATCGATAACTGGTTAACGAGATAATAATTGGATCCTCGTTAAAACACGAGGGATTTAACGACGGCTGACACTGTGTCAGATTTAACGAGGGTTGTCAGATCCCTAGCCAAAGCCCTCGCCAATTCCCTCACCAATTAATGAGGGCCCTGGCCCCTCGCGATTTTTTGTTCCGGCAAAAAAGTGTATTCGACCAGATTCAAACCCGCGTCACTCAGCTCCCCACGCCTCGCAGAACCACTGAGACACACATTTTGGGCAAATTTTCACCCCATGAGGAGTTGAACACGCGACCTCCTTGTATGTGGAGGCCTTGAGTGTTCCGCCAAACCGTTTGGGCAAGGCGAGTTACTGGTTGAGGAAGTCTTTCTTAATTTATTTGTATCATATGTTTTGTGTTATTTATTTTATTTCTTATATAATTTAATCTTAATTGTTTGTTATATATGCTTTGGTTTAATTAAAATGTTTATACTAAAATTGTAAAATAATTCATTTTATATTCTTTTGCACTATTTATTAACATTAGTACATTTATATATATACACTTATATTGATATTTTTTATTTAAGGGTTAATTCTAAATAAATACACGACCTTTAGACCAAATATTAATTTAATCACGACCTTCAAAATTATTGTATAAAAGCCTAACCTTTGATGTTGTTGCAAATTAATACACGTTTTTTTGCACCTACCGTGAAGAGACAATGTGACTCGCCGAAACTATTGTTTTTGTTATGTCAGATTACACGTAGGATGAAATGTCTAAATCATAAATAAAAAATATTTAAAAAGTGAATTAAAAACAATATAAAAAATAAAATCTAAAAAAATTAAATAAATTATTTAAATCTAAATTTCAAACCTTAAGAACTAATTCTCGCCGTTAATGTTTCAAAATTAAATATATTCCCATGTTTCAAAATTAAACAAAACTAAATGTAATCCCTTAGTTTCTCTCCCCCCCATTCAATCCACTCATTGTCTATTGTCACTCCCTCAACCCCTCACTTGTAGTTCTTATTGCAGTCGATCTTCTTAAACTAAATTTGTGAATTATTTATTGAGATTCGATCAATTTTATGAAATGAATATAAATTTTATTTTTTATTTATATTTTCATTGTTTTTTTTAGATTTTAACTTCTTTTTATTATTATTTTTTGTTTTAATTTATTTAAAAAATGTGTAATATTATGTTGAATAATTTTAAAAATATTATTTAATATGCATCATCCTAACTGACAAGTATACACATGCTTCGGTGAGTCACGTCAGCTCTTCGCAACCGGAGAAAAAAAACATGTATCGATTTGCAACAATATTAAAGGTTGGGCTTTAATGCAAAAATCTTGAAAGTCGTGATTAAATTGATATTTGACCAAAATGTCATATATTTATTTAGAATTAACCCTTTATTTAAATATTTTCAATAAAATTATCATATAATCACTTTTATATTTAATTTTTTACTATTTACTAATATGTGTACATATATACACTTATATTAATCGTTTTTATTAAAATATTTTCAATAAAGTTGCTAAATAATCACTTTTGTATATTCTTTTTCACTATTTACTAACATGTGTATATATATATATATATTTATATTGATTGTTTTTATAAAAATATTTTTAATAAAATTGCCAAATAGCAACTTTTGTATATTCTTTTTCATTATTTACTAACATATATACTTTTATACACTTATTAAAATATTTTCAATAAAATTGCCAAATAATTAATATTTTCACATATGAAATTTTTTATATAATACCTACTCTTATTCTTAAGAGCCTAATAATAATTAGAACTTTCTTATAAATCATATTAATTATAATAAGGTTAATAACAACACACTTAATGATAAATATAGTAATTACAATAATAAGCATATTTATAATAATAGCCCATATTATTTAACAATATTAATTAATTAATAATAATAATATAATAATTACACACAACTCACACATCACATGTGTTGTATATATATGTATTTACATAATATAATAGAGTCGAGAGAGCTCTTCACGAAAAATCACATTTTTAGTGAAGTTGCAACCCTTCGGGTTCAACGTAACTATTCGGTGAAGTTGCACCTTTTGATGAGTTAAAATCGCAACCTTTCGGTGCAACCCTTGAGTATCTATAAATACTCGGGAAGTGTGGAGAGTTGAAGACATCGGGAATCATACTTTCTCAAGATATCGAGAATTAGTCTTTCTCGAGACATGGAGAAATCAAACACCGAAAGTCGAGTCTCTCTATATATCGAGTCATTATTTTGAGTTTTATATACACACTTGTGATTTCTGCTTCTGAAATTCGTTAGAGTGTGACTATCGAATTTCCGTGGAATAGGTTTTGTATCCTGGAAGGTTAATTCCTTGTGAACCATTTACACCTGTGTGGGAGGAATTAATACCTTTAAAGATAACATCGTTTTTCGGTGTGTCTAACCTATCATTAACTCCATTACCCACGCAAATATACAACAATTTTAAAGGTATTAAGTTTTCTATGATGGGAGTATATATATGTATTTACATAATATAATAGAGTCGAGAGAGCTCTTCACGAAAGATCACATTTTTAGTGAAGTTGCAATCCTTCAGGTTCAACGTAACTATTCAGTGAAGTTGCACATTTTGATGAGTTAAAATCGCAACCTTTCGGTGCAACCCTTGAGTATCTATAAATACTTGGGAAGTGTGGAGAGTTGAAGACATCGGGAATCATACTTTCTCAAGATATCAAGAATTAGTCTTTCTCGAGACATGGAGAAATCAAACACCGAAAGTCGAGTCTCTCTATATATCGAGTCATTATTTTGAGTTTTATATATACACACTTGTGATTTCTGCTTCTGAAATTCGTTAGAGTGTGACTATCGAATTTCCGTGGAATAGGTTTTGTATCCTGGAAGGTTAATTCCTTGTGAACCATTTACACCTGTGTGGGAGAAATTAATATCTTTAAAGATAACATCGTTTTTTGGTGTGCCTAACCTATCATTAACTCCATTACCCACACAAATAATCAACAATTTCAGGTTCAACGTAACTATTCGGTGAAGTTGCACCTTTTGATGAGCTAAAATCGCAACCTTTCGGTGCAACCCTTGAGTATCTATAAATACTCGGGAAGTGTGGAGAGTTGAAGATATTGGGAATCATATTTTCTCAAGATATCGAGAATTAGTCTTTCTCGAGACATGGAGAAATCAAACATCGAAAGTCGAGTCTCTCTATATATCGAGTCATTATTTTGAGTTTTATATACACACTTGTGATCTCTGCTTCTGAAATTCGTTAGAGTGTGACTATCGAATTTTCGTGGAATAGGTTTTGTATCCTGGAAGGTTAATTCCTTGTGAACCATTTACACATGTGTGGGAGGAATTAATACCTTTAAAGATAACATCATTTTTCGGTGTGCCTAACCTATCATTAACTTCATTACCCACACAAATATACAACAATTTTAAAGGTATTAAGTTTTCTATGATGGGAGTATATATATGTATTTACATAATATAATAGAGTCGAGAGAGCTCTTCACGAAAGATCACATTTTTAGTGAAGTTGCAACCCTTCAGGTTCAACGTAACTATTCGGTGAAGTTGCACCTTTTGATGAGTTAAAATTGCAACCTTTCGGTGCAACCCTTGAGTATCTATAAATACTCGGGAAGTGTGGAGAGTTGAAGACATCGGGAATCATACTTTCTCAAGATATCGAGAATTAGTCTTTCTCGAGACATGGAGAAATCAAACACCGAAAGTCGAGTCTCTCTATATATCGAGTCATTATTTTGAGTTTTATATACACACTTGTGATTTCTGCTTCTAAAATTCGTTAGAGTGTGACTATCGAATTTCCGTGGAATAGGTTTTGTATCCTGTAAGGTTAATTCCTTGTGAACCATTTACACCTGTGTGTGAGGAATTAATACCTTTAAAGATAACATCGTTTTTTGGTGTGCCTAACCTATCATTAACTCCATTACCCACGCAAATATACAACAATTTCAGGTTCAACGTAACTATTCGGTGAAGTTGCACCTTTTGATGAGTTAAAATCGCAACCTTTCGGTGCAACCCTTGAGATGGAGGTTGTTTTTATCATGCTCATCAAGGGGGGGGAATGAGAGAGGGGTAGTGATATCGGGGTGGTGGAGAGACATTTGGAAAATCTTTTTAGGTAAAGGGGGCATAGGAATGAGGGAGGAGCTTAAGAGATAAGTGGGGAATAGGGTAGATACTAGCTTTTGGTACGATAGGTGGGCGGGGATTCTTCTCTTTTTGAGAAGTTTGGGAGATTATTTAGGTTGAGCGTTCAAAGAGAGGTAAACATTAGCGAGATGGGATATTGGGGAGAGGGAGGTTGAGAATGGAATCTACAATGGAGACGTACTTTGAGAGAGAGAGAGAGAGAGAGATAGAGAGTGTTAACAATCTTCAATTGTGCATTAACAGGACTAAATTGGATGCTTCACAAGCTGATTTTTGGAGCTGGAATGGATCAAAGAACGGAATTTTTTCGACTAAGAAAGCAAACATTGGCTCGTGTGAGGAGGAAGAAGACCAAGAAGACCACACGGATGGATCGGAATTCAAATCCTTGCGGAGTAACTTTTCTCCATGGCGAGTCCAATCCATAGTGTGGAAAAATCTCAAGCAAAGGATGCCAACCAAAGAGAATCTCTTCATCAGAAACATCATCCCGGAGGACGGCGATCTCACTTGCAGCATGTGTGGCTCGGCTGAAGAAAATGTTGCTCATCTCATGCTCGATTGCAGGTTTGCGAATGCAATTTGGTGTAACATCTACAATTGGGTAGGGCTGGACATGGTGCCACATAGATGACATCACTTCACATTTTCATCAACATGAAACTATACTCAGATCTCGTGCGCTCAACAAGATTGGTTCTACCATTTGGACAACGACTACTTGGGCGATTTGGAATTCCAAAAATGGAAAGTTATTTGAGAACACCAACCCGTATCCAAGGAAAGTGTTCGAAGAAATCAAGGTAAGGACATGGTCATGGGTGACAACAAATTATTCTACGGCAAGTCATATTACATTCGGGGCTTGTCATTCTAATCCTAGATTTGAGTGAGTTGTAAACTGGTGTAGTCTTGGTTCCCTGTTTTCATTTGATCGATATTGTGGACTTAATTAGTTGTAAGGGTGGGAGTACCCTTTGTACTCCATCTTTTATTTTGAAATATACATCTTTTTTGGCTGCTCAAAAAAAGCAGATGGAGGAAGTTGGACACTCCATTAAAGAAATAACAAAAATTAGAGAAGGATTAAGGGTGGCATTGCATGTGGTTTTCTTCCTTTCACAAAACAATTGAAACACTATGTATTAATGTATGGGATATATTGAGAAATGAAGACTACTTGTTGGACTCGTTTATTAGACATTAATTTATAAATTTATGCCATAACATTTATTATTTGATAATATTATATTTATAAATTAATATCACAATATTAAATGCCACATGTATTATAAATTTAAAAAAATAATAATATTAATTTATAAATGTAATAATATCAATTTCATACTATGAAGAAAATTTATAGGAGAATTTATGCTAAAGAATTGTACATGGTCATTTTAAGGTAAGGTTAAAAAAGAATAATATTATTAATAAAGCTATTACAATAATATTATTAATATTAACATTATAAAATTATTATAATGGCATTTTCAGTGTTATTAAAATTAGGGCGAAATAAAAATAAGCATCTTATCTCCCTTCTCTACAAACTTAAATATTTATTTAAAGTTTCTAACAATAATAAATGTTTTCTTTTATATTAATTTTAAATTAAAATTTCTGAGAGATAATAATACTTTCTCTATAAAAAAAAATTATCTCTTGAGAATGAAAAAAACATTTTTATATGAATATTTATAAAGATTTAATATAAATTAATTGTGCAATCATAATCGTACGTCGTACGGGTCAATTACTAATATTATTAATATTAACATTATAAGATTATTGAGAATAAAAGTAAATAGTATGGAAAATTAAGGGTGGCCAATATTGAGAATGAAAGTGCACATCAAATTAAACATTGTGAGGATATTTTATCGGAAAAAAAAGGATAAAATTTCGAGAAACAGACACACCCTTAAATGCTCATAAAAGTTTCAAATGTCAACCTTTTTGAAATTAAATTGTAAGTACTAACAATATAAAAGTTGAAATATTGAACTTTAATGGACTCCTATTTCTTCACTAACAACGCGTGGTAGTGGAGTTATGCTAAATACACATTTGTGACTAATAGTGATAAGACGAGGTATCAGTCTTTGTCGCTTTTACGCTTCCACGACCAGACACTCGTCGTCATGGTCGAGGCGACAGGGCGTGGTCTGTCGTTAATCACACGATGACAATTTTTTTTTTTTTATTTTTTCTTTATTTAATCAAATATTGTGAAACTAAATTAATCAAATAATTAATTTATCATAAACGACATAATTTCCAATTTTTTTTTATTTTTATTTTTTCTTTATTTAATCAAATATTATGAAACTAAATTAATCAAATAATTAATTTATCATTTAAACGAACTAATTTATCATTAATGGAAAATAATTAATCAAAAAATGTGAAACTAAATATTGTAGTAGTATAATGAATGCAAAAAATGTGAAATTAAATTAGTCCAATCTCACACTAATTAAATGTGTTCATTGTTATTATTTAATTAATTTAATAATATTAATTAGAAAGTATTAATTTATAATTTATTAAGTATAATGAATTAATTTCACAATAATAAAAAATGCTAATGAATTAATTTCACAATAATTTAAGAATGAATCAATTTCACAATAAATTAAGAATGAATTAATTTCACAATAAATTAATACTTTATATTTCTTTGTCTATTATTATAGATTTTTATATTAATAAATTACTAATGCTATAAAAAGAAGATAAAAAACGTCAACAATTAAAAATTTAACAAGAGGTAAAAAAATTAAGTATATTCATTCATCAACTTAATCAATTTATTACAAATACCCATCAAACATCAAAATCAGTAAAAATGGACTAATTGTTATTGCCGTCGTCGGGGTTGTTGGGCGGGTTTGGAAAATATTGGCCACACCAACCAGGCTGTATCGGTTGGGCGAATTGGTGAGCGTCATATCCTTGTTGCGGTCCCCAATATCCATGATTAGGGACTTGTTGCATACCAGCATCTTGACCAATTTGGTTAATTCCAAGATCACAAAGCCGGAACTTGTGGATCTTGGTTAACTTCTTTCTTTGGAAGAATTTGTGTCTTGTATTTAGCGTCCCAACCTATTATCTCCGAACGAGGGTTGACGCAACACATTGTTTGGGGCGAATTCGGGGTTGTGCACTCTGAGATGGGTAATATTTTGATACCATTCCATATACTCTGGTGTGGTCTGATTCTGAATTACAGCTTCTTGATCAAGGTGCCCGAGTGGATAGTAGTGATGCTCCATCTCGTACCAGTATGCAACTTGGGGTCCATACACCTTCTTGTAGCCCCTTGCATTAGGACCCAACCTTGATAGATTTCTATCGAAGCCGAGCGGTGCTGGTGGGATTCCTTGAATTCTCCCTAATTGTCGTGCAACCCTTTTAGGCATATAACCTTCGGCATATTCCATAAAATTGACGCAACCGTGGAATAACGATGCAGGCGGGATAGTAGATGGAAGGCCGAACGGAGTCCAATTGATCTATAATGTATGTATTAAAAATAAAATTATAAGACATTTTGATTATTAAATTATAAATAACGTATTTTCTATTAAGATGTATTGAGTGAGGTTGAGAAACATACATGAGTTGATGGGTAATTATCCAATAATTTCCGATAATGAACAAGATCCCATGCATAAGTGCTGCTATCAAATCGATGCAATTTATTCCATTTCAATGCACGGGGGGTTTCTTTATTATAAAAATTAGTTTCGCCGCGTTTGTTCAACTCGGTGAAGTACTCGTATATCCAACACTGAAAAATTGTAATGAGTTGGTATTATATAACAATATATTGATAACAATATATTAATTATCATTGAAAAAAAATTTGAATGGAATTTTGACCTCTAGTATTGTTAAGCAGCCCGAAATCTGTGCCGTCTCATGCCTGGATACCTGTCCAAGTTGGTGATATAAATACGCCAACGCGGCGGCTCCCCATGCATAATTAGGGACAGTGCCGATCAAATCACCCAACACCTTTAGGTACCTTATGGGGACAGCATCACGCGTTCTATCAACGAATAGTGTAGCCCCCATAGTGTACCACAGGTAACCTCGAGCAATTGATTCATCACTCAAGTTAGTGTTAGGATTTGTACCCTGCCCTTTTATCGTTTCAAAGTAACAGACAGTTGATTTTTCGCCACTGTTCCCGCATGCACTCTTTAGTGCTTGGTCAGTTTGATCTGCTCCTTCCGGAACAATGACGGGGTTGTCATTTATGTTCAAGCCTACATTGAAAGTATAATATTTTTTTTATTAGTACAATTGAATAATAATAATAAAAGAAAATTTATTTAATGTTTAATTCAATAAAAATTAGTTTTATATTTAGTTTACCTAGGATAGCTTGAACGTCGTGGAGTGTGATTGTCATCTCCCCGAATGGCATATGAAAAGTGTTCGTCTCAGGATGCCACCGTTCGACGAAAGCAGTAATGAGGGCCATGTTATTCGAGTGAAACATCATCCCCCCCAATTTCCGCCAATCCAGACGTATTCACGAGGTCTAAGGAAAGACTGGGAAGGAACGAATTCAATGGCCATCTCCTAATACTTTTCGAACGAGTTTGGGGATCGAGGACCCTAACAAAGTTCTGCATATTTTTCACAAAAAATATAAACCCGTTAATTTATATATCATAATCGTTTGAGATAATAATTAAAATAAATAATGATTTTTACTTACAGGATCCTCCCATATTTTTGATGCCTTGTGTGCTTTGAAAGCACACAACACTGATGGATCTTCAGGTCCTCCAGGCATGGACTTCGTAGTCAACCATTCCCTAGTTTGTCGGGACGGTGTAGGGTTGTGGTGCACCCCGATCATTCGCGATCCTCATCCCGAATTTCGTTAGGATCTTCGTGATGAGGCGTGAGGCGGCCCCGGAGATGAGGCAATGTAGACGAGCCCGCCTACGATGATCGACGAAGACTGGCCGATGTTAAGGGAGAATTGAGATGTTTCCATGGCCGAAATATTGTCGGAGGACATGAACGGATGGGTTGATGGTGAAAAAGTGGGGAAGGCAATTGGGGTTATGAAATTTTCAATGTTCCCCAAATTGTAATCACTAGAAGAGTTGTAAGAAGAAAAATGCCTAAAATCCTCGTCAATTGATTGTAGAGCAGGAGCAAGGGTGTTTAGGTCGATGCCGAAGGGGGTTGAGAAATTAAAAAAATCAGCTGGAGGAGGAGGAGGATTGTACGAGAAATTTGAATATAGTACTGGTGCATCGCGTGTTACGCGGTGTTCCGCAAGAACACATCGGTTGCACACTCTGCAAAGCCGGGAGCACTCGGGACACTCGATTCCTGACATACTAAACATAAAAAAAAACAAAAATTATAAATCATAACAACCAACCACTTTTACAGTAAATCAAGTAATACTTTACAATATATCAATTAATACCTTACAACAATTGAATCCTATATAAAAAAAAATAAATATCTTAGAACATGATAACTAATACCTTACAGCATATCAATTAATATTTATATAGGAAATTTTTATAAGTGTTTACAACATATATTTTAAAAAATTTATATATATTAAACCTACAATAGTGGAGTAAAATGTTAACTAATTAATTCGGGCAGGCGGCGGCGGCGGCGGGCGGCGGGTTGTTGCTGGGTTGCAGCAAGAAGAGAAGGAAGAGTTGCAGTGGGTGGTGGCTGGCTAAAGTTTGAGGAAAAGAAAGAAAGAAATGAAGGGAAAAATGAAGGAAGAATGGGATTATATAGGAGGTAGAAATTAATGAGTGTTGTTGGAAAATTAATGTTGGGATGGTGGAAAATTAATGTTGGTGGATGATGGGAATTAATTTATTATTACAAAAAAAATCAAAATATAAAGAAAAAAACATACGAATCTGCCAGAGTGCGTGCATATAACAGTGATACTTAAATAACCGATTGTAGTAGTAATACACTGATAGTTCGAGTAAAAAACATAAAAACACGCGTGCATGTGCAGTCCAATCGAAGTCAGACCCGTGAAGCGCGTTTGGCGGCGTATTATTGCAGCGTGCGCGACACGCGATGTCGCGACAGCGCCCAGTCTCGTACTAAAGTGGCGCGATAAGTTATTGTCTCATATTTGGCATGGCTTGACCCATTTCTTCCGGGTTTGTCTCATTTTTCAGACACACACAATAATTTCCATACCATTTTTTTTCCTTTATAAACACAGCAAATTCAATGAATTTTTACACTCACATTTTAGAAGACAAATCTCAGTTTTTCTCCTACGCATACATTCTGCTGAAAATTTATGTTTATAAGTTTTTCTCCTACGCATACATTCTGCTCAAGTTTTCTGTTTATAAGTTTTTCTCCTACGCATACATTCTGCTCAAGTTTTCTGTTTATAAGTTTTTCTCCTACGCATACATTCTCCTCAAATTTTCTTCATTTTTCATAGCACATTATATATTTTACCTTCAAACTTTTAGCAACCAATTCCAAAAAAATGAATCCTTATCAATATTTTTATTATGTATCCACAGATGTGTCAGAGGATTTTATAACACCTCCGGGGGGTTTAAAAGGAAAAGAAGGAGTTGCATTTTTTGTTACGGCTATTGCTAAAATGCTAAATATCACATTGGCTATTCGTAATTCTAATGCAAATGAGGTCAGATATATATGTAGTGAAGGTGGCGAATATGTCCCTAGAAAAACAAAGAATGAGCGAAATACAAAAACCGCCAAAAATTCATGTCCTTTTCGTTTGGTTGCTTGGCTTTCTGATCCCGAGCATGATATGTGGGAAATTAAAGTTTTGGAAGGAACACACAATCATCGATTTCCAAATAATTCAGAGGGTTCCAGAATTGGTCAATTAACACCCGAAGAGTACAAACATGTACAACTACTAGATTCAATGAATGTTACTGAACATTATGGGATATATAAAGACAATCAATCTCGAGAATCGGACGGACTCAAAGCAAATGTACAATTCACAGTAAAAGATTAGGAGGGACAACCGCGAGGAGCTGACCTCAACGCAAAACTTCCTACACCTATTGCCACAGCGGAATTACAGGTATAAATCCTCAAACAATTTATTTTATTGTTTTATAAATTATGTCATTTTCTCATAAATTTTATCATAATGCCAACAACCGTTCTACTTTCCAACAACTATGATCCCGGTTAATTAATTAATGTATACTACCTCCATTCAAAGTCTTGACATTATTATAGGAACATATGACTTCATGAGTTTTGAATCTTTTGATGATGTGTGAATCATATAGAGAGTTTGGTATTTTTTTGTATTAATAATGATGATGTGTCGTACCAGTTTGACTAGTTTAAATAAAATATTATAAGAAGATTAGTTGACTCAATGAATTTAATATTTCAACATAATATACAAATATTATTACCATATATCTTATTATTGGGAATATAGTTATGTTATATATATTTTAAATTCAATTGTGATAAATTCAAAATATATTTAATATCTTTTCATATTATTATAATAATTCAACTTAGCATACATATTGATATAACTATAATAAATCCATTCAAAATTAAATAAAAAATATATTGATTACTTTTTCCCCAAATTTTTATTTGTATTTATTTAAATTTAGGTACAATTTTAGGACGGATGACAACAATGAACTCGAAGATATAGTTTTCAGTCATCCATGTTCGGTTGTAATGGTCAACGCTTATCCGGAAGTATTAATCATTGACACAACATACAACACGAACATGTACGGGATGCCTTTGCTTGAGGCAGTTGGGGCAACGGGCACTCACAAGACGTTCACCATCGCATACGCATTTATGATCCGTGAAACGCAGGAACACTTCGAATATATCCTAGGATTTATTCGGGGATTGTACGAGATATGAATACCAAATGTCATTGTCATAGATAGAGCTTTCGCGTTGATGAATGTTGTGGACGTGATTTTTCCAGAATCTCAAGCACATTTATGCAGGCGCCACGTAGAGCAAGTTGTTTATACACGAGCTCTAAAACAACGAGGATTTAAATAAAAACATGTTAATAAATTTAAATTTAGGTGGAATTGTGCAGTCCAGTCGGGCACTATTGAAGATTGGAAAATATGGTGGGCTCATATAAAGGAAAAATACCCGAGATGTCCAGATCTAATTGAGTATTGCAAAGATACGTGGCTTAGGCCGCATTCAACAAGAATTTTAGGGGCACATCTAGATTATCACATGCACTACATAAACTACACCACAAGCAGGTAACTTTAAAAATATTTATCGCATGACACGGAAGATATTCTTCCACCGAAGGTTGAAAAAAAAAGTCAAAACAGAAGGCTTCAAGCAGCGATCGTCAACCTTCTTTGTTTGAGTGGGCACAAAAAGCTATGGGATTAAAAAGTCTACTAAAAAATGGGGTAAGGAGAGAGTGCCGGCAACTAATGCACACCAGGATATTCCACTAGAAGCTGATCGTAGACATAGCACATCAGAAAGATGTACGATGAGTTTTTCTGAAGATAATCAAAACAAATTTTCCCAGAATCAAGGCTACTCCCCTAATACTCCTATGTCTAAGCCCCAAAGGCCCCCACCTCCTGATACCCCACATCGCAAAAGTACCGCTAGTTCGAGTAGGACAACCAAATCTCAAACAAATATTAACCGGCCAATACCGTTTTTAAACTCTACGGTTGAGAACGATTTCCCTCCATATATCAGAAAGTATATTCATTACTACAATGATGTTATTGGAGATGGGAGGCTGGATTTAGAGTCACATTGCTTTCGCAATCTACGGATCAAAGAATATTGGCCAAAGGTACGAATGGATCTTAGCGAGAAGCGCAAATAAGATGTGATTTATACGATAACGTTTCACGTGGTTACATTGAAATGTCGATTTGAAAAAACACTTTGATCATTCCAAAGGTTTTGCGAAGCGATCTAAATGGTTTACATTACCTGAACATGGATACCTAGTTGCAACCACATATAACGTCTTCGTAATTGCATTTAGTGAACATGGGGGATTTTTTTGCCTTCCCGCAATAACAGATTCCCATCGAGGACTTGCGACCGCGACATTGATCTTAGGGAACGTGAACAACAATTCTCATTGGATATTGGTAAGAAAAAACTATATTCAAGTTATTTTATAATTTTTTTTATTTATGATTTTTTTATTATAATTATAATTTTTTTCTTTGTAATTTCGATTGCATATGACAACCAACGATCATCAAAGATAGTTTATATCTCAGATCTTTGGAAACACTCATGACCCCTTCTATAAATGGTTTAGATTTACAATTTGAAAGCGAGGATAGAGTTATTAAAAGTACATTACCTTTAGTCGGATCGCATTTCGGCGTGAAGGTCGAAAGTATAGTTCTAGACAAAACGAGAAAGACAAATATTATACATTTTTTTAATATTTAATTCAACTTTTTCTAGCAACACGTCGTAGTCCATCCTCAGAATGCAATCTGTATATATTTTTTTTTTCATGTAATGTGTATATTTATTTTTTCATGTAATGTGTATATTTATTTTTTCATGTTTAAATTGATAATTGAACTAATATTTTACAATTGACAAATTAATATTACTCAATTGAAGAACTAATATTGTTGACAACAAATAACTAATATTTTGCAGTTAATGAACCAATATTTTATGATCAAACAACTATAACACTTTTCAATGAAACAACTAATACTTTATAATTAATAAATTATAAATTAATTCATTGAAATTAATGTCTTATAATTAATTAGTTAATATTTTTCAATAAATATTATTAAAAATCTAAGTTAATTTTTTATTCATAAACCTTAATTAAACCTTAAATATATAAAATTAAAAAAAAATTGGAAATTTTGTTGCGTGGGCGGCGCGACAGGCGTGACCTATGTCGCGCTCGCCACGCTACAAAGCCACTCTGACTCGCGCCTGCAACGCGACAGAAAATAAACCTAGTACACCCATCAATAGTAAAAATGTGTATTTAGCAATTGTGGTGGTAGTGTCGTCAAGTACAATAATTTTGCACTCGATGTTATAAAAAAAAGGCTAACTATTATATATATCATCCACCCATAATGCATAATATAATCATGTAATTTATTATACTAAAATATATAATTTATTTACACTAAATTTTATAATTATTAATATATATAAATAATTATATATTTAAGTATAAATAAATTACATTTTATTTGCATAATTCTGAAATGAACACTAAATATACTGTGCAAATTTAAGATATACATATGATCCACTCATATAAAAAAAATGGTAAATTTACATAATTTAATTATAAAAACATTGGTTTTCCCATCAAATTTAATTTACCAACAGTTACCAAAAAAAAGAAATTAACAAAATTGTATAGTATAAATTTGGCATCACAGTCCCCTACTAAAGGTTCCACCCCACCCCCTGCCAGCCTTTTGTTACAATGGCGGGTCTACACACCTCTCTCCGCCAACAACCGCCCTCCTCCGCCGCTAACCTCCAATCCTTCACGGCGAAGCTTCTCCTCCTTCTCACCGTACTCCCCCTCTCCCTCGCCATCTTCGCCTTCCTCCTGCAATGGCGCGGCGGCGGCGTCGATGATCCCATCTCCCGATGGTCTCCCGACGAAACGCACAAGTTCCCCGGCATGGATTCATCGCCCCTCGCTACGGTTGGACATTCTTCTTCCCGTTCTTCTGATTGCTCCACGCTGTTGGGCCACTCCACGGCCGCGGCGTTTCCGTATTTTAGGGACTGGAAGTACAAGTTGGATGCGGATCTTAAGCCCAAGGTTTTGTTTAATTTTTGTTTCGTTGGGGTTTCGGGTTGATCTGTGAGGGTTTTTTCGATTTGGTTTGGTGTGGGATGGGTTTTAGCCTTGTTTGGTGAGTTGACGGAGTTTTATGTGATTTGGACTGTCTGGATTTAAGATGGAATGAAGTCGTTAGGGTTTTCTTTTCCATTTTCTTTTTCTGTGATGAATAGTTTCTTGAAACAAACTGCTTTCTGGATTCGGTTATTTTTGAGTATTTTATCTGTTTCGGATTTGTTGGTGTTTTCCTTTATTTGATTGTGGATCACTTCTTATATCTGCATTTATACATCTGATGCTTAGTTGTTGCTCAGAATTTCCTAATTTCATGATGAGGATCAAATCTGTGACAAATTCACCATAGGGTACAATATTCCTCAATTTTTTTTCCAAAGGGAAAGGGTTTAATTTCCTTGCAAGGTTTTTTGTGCCATTTCTTCTGAAGGTGACGCTGTTCTTATCCAGTTATATTCACAAATTGGAGGCCTGTTTCCCTAGTGAAACGGTATTAGATTCCTGCTATGAAATTTAGAGTTGAAATAATTTGGAAATAGACTGGAGTAAAGAAGTAGATTACCTAAGTTCTTGATATTGATATTATATCCTGTAAAAAAATCTCCAGAATCTTACGTCCTAATGAAATTGTTTGCGGTTACCCTTACTTTATTTGTGCTTGGTTATATACAGATATGTATTACAACAAGTACATCTGCGAGCTTGGAGCAGATTCTGCCATGGATGTTTTATCATAAAGTTATTGGGGTGTCAACTTTTTTCCTTTTTGTTGAAGGCAAGGCTGCAACTCCTGCAGTATCCAAGGTTCTTGAATCCATTCCGGTGAGTTTTTTTAACGGTTTTCTGGTTCCTTTGATTACTGCCATCACATGTTTTCTGTTCTCTGTAGTTTGCAAGACTGTCAACTAAGTCATATATTATCAAGTACTCCTGCTCCTTTCTTACAAAATAATTGGGAATTTGAAGGGCTTTAGGTGACTAGACGGAGAAATTTAAATTTGTCTAGCCAGACATTTGGCTAGCTACTAGGTTGGAACACTGAGAAACAATGTGATTTCACATATTCTTGGTTCATATTTACTTTTCATATAAAAGGACGACAATGTTGGTTTCAATATTTGAAATCTATTTTAGTTTTCCAAGTGAATTGAAACATGCTTAACAAGTGTCTTGACAGAAGATAATGCTCCATTCACAACATACATACCCAAAATGTAGTAGATTTTCTGGCCAATAGAGTGTGGTTCTATGTTGGGAGTATCATAATTCTGTTTCAGAATGACCAAGGGTGACCTTTTCTAATCTTGCAGGGTGTGAAAGTGATATACAGAACCAAGGAGCTGGAGGAGCAACAAGCTAAGAGGTACACAACATGCTTTGTTTGATTTGTTTATCCATTTGTTCTTTTTTATCTACTTGACCTTACAGGTAAATATATAGAACCAAGATAAAGTGAAATAAAGATTTCATAGTTATTTCTTTAGACGTTAGCCTTTTCGCTCTCACCTATGGTGTATCATTCAGCTATCTGGAGTCAGTTCCTTTGTTTCTAAACCTGCAGAACCGTTCATCTTTGTTTAGCTATGTCTATTAATTTAGATAAATCCTTTTGTGTTGTTTCTGCAGTCGTATCTGGAATGAAACTTGGTTGTCAAGTTTCTTTTACAAGCCGTGCAACTACGAGCTTTTTGTTAAGCAATCCCTAAACATGGAGATGGCAGTCGTTATGGCAAGGGTATGATTTTTGACAGCTGGGAGCATGTCAAACATTTGTTCATCAAGGAAAAAATTAATATTTATATGCATATTATGATCCCAGGATGCTGGAGCGGAATGGATACTTCATCTAGATACTGATGAATTGATACATCCTGCTGGTGCTCGGGAATATTCTTTGAGGCAGTTGTTGCTTGAGGTGCCTGAGATTGTGGACATGGTTATCTTTCCGAACTATGTATGTAATTTGTTGTCTGTGTATACCCCTTTGTTTCTGAAACATATATACAAATCGTTGCATGTGTTTTATGTTACCCTAATATTGTGGTAGTAAATATTAAAATTAGTTAAGTCTCACCATTATGAGTCCTTATAGGAGAGCAGCATTGAACGGGATGACATCAAGGAACCTTTTATGGAGGTAATTACTTAAATGTCTACTTATGATATTTTTTTATTTTTTTTGGATTGGCTTGTTAGTGTGTAGTCTGTTACTCTGGTAGTGCAACTGAGATTATAGTACTATGTACAAAGTTATATTGTTCTCTTTACTAGCTTATGAATTATCATGCAAAACCTAAAATTTTAAACATTGTGCATTATCTGTTTTGTTGAGACTGGCTGTTTGATTGTTTTCATCTCATCATTTTTTCATACAGGTGTCGATGTTCAAGAAAAACTATGACCATCTAACAAAAGACACTTACTTCGGCATGTATAAGGAGTCAACCCGAGGCAATCCAAATTACTTTTTGACCTATGGGAATGGGAAATCAGTTGCTCGTGTACAAGATCATCTTCGTCCTAATGGAGCACACAGATGGCACAATTACATGAAAACTCCAAAGTATATTTCCTGCTAGCTATAATTTTATGAAGAATCTCTTTTACTTACTCACCTATGTGTTTGACTAAAACACATTTTAACAATAGTTCATCTCAATGATGATAGTGAGATCAAATTGGAAGAGGCTGCTGTCTTACATTATACATATGCCAAGTTCTCTGACTTGACTTCTAGGCGGGATCGATGTGGTTGTAAGCCTACGAAGGATGATGTCAAGCGATGCTTTATGTTGGAATTTGATAGAGCTGTGAGTAACATACCCTTGAATTATTATAATTTGCAGTCAAATCATCTCTCAGTGATACATCTAAATTTGTTACAATTAATGATATCAAAGAAGTACATTAGTAAAAGGCTGTGTTCTACCGTTGTTAGGAGCTTCTAAGAATTTTTTGGATGTGTCTGGTTAAGGGATCTTGATGAAGGACTTGAAATAAGCTTTATTTCTGTCACCTGCATTTCAAAGGATTTAGAAGCGTGTTTAGTTTTTAAATTAGGATAAATATTCCGACTGAGGACTTTAATCAAGAAATTGTTATTTCATCTGATAGAATTATTGTGCCGCACACTATTATGGGAGCAATGGCACTATACAACTAATATAGACTTTATCTAAAATGTAAATCTTGGGGTATTCCTGATATGGTGCAAAGTCTAGGAAGTATTTTTTAAGCTCTTTAAACTTGAAACCATAGCAGCTAATGTGATTTTTCACAGATCACATAGGTCCCTGCTCCTAAAGTGTGAGGATTTTTGACCAAGAAAACTAGTGTTTTGGATTAGCTGAAATCTCAATTATTTATTGCGATGGATTTCTTATGGTGGGAGGGAGCTTTTTTATTTGTCTGATTTAATGTCCGGGCATGAAACCAACTTAAAATATATTCTATTCACATTTATTTCTTGCATAGTCGAATTTCATATTGCATCATCTTTCCTGTTTATGAACTGAAGAGGACATGTTAACGTGGGAGAAATATGTTGATCTTATAGATTTTGATTAAACAAATATTACGGCATGAATTCTAACATGTGAACATTGTGTATAATACTATGTCAAAATGCTAATAGACCATTTAAACTTCAAGATTTAATAACATTCTACACTACTGTTAGTTCTGGCAGGTTTTTTTACCCTGTTTCTCTATTTGAATACATATTTTCCGACATTTTCCAGTCGAATTTCATGCTGACATGTATTTTGCTGATCTGTTTGAAGGCATTTATAATTGCATCAACTGCAACGGAGGAGGAGATGCTTAACTGGTAATTATAATTTTTTTTTAAATGCCTATGTTTTTTGTGCTCTAATATATAATGCAAATCTGATTTGGTCCAGTACCTATTTATTTGAGTAAGCTTAAATGTTTCTGAGAAAACACAAGTTGCTTGTAGTTTCCTGACACGCAATATCAGATGTCATGTATACTGTCTTGTTTCATTAACAATCTTATTTTTGCTGCAACAGGTATCATGAACATGTTGTGTGGACTGATAAGACTCTCAATGTGAAATTATTGAGAAAGGGAATCCTGACACGTATTTATGCTCCCATGGTAACCTTTATTACTTGGGAGTCTGCTTGACAATGCTGTATAATTCGTAATAATCTAATTTCTTATATCTTTTGTTAATTTTTCAGACTATCATCCAAGGTTTGAGGGAGTCTGGTGTCTTCGCTTCTATCATTGCATCTGCCCAAAAATCGCTATCGAAGGACAAATTCTTAGCATCTATCGAGAGCAGTAATTCCTCAACTGTATCATTTGATTCAAGGAAGATAGGCAGAAACAGAGAAACAGCTAGAAGAACTCTGGAGATACCTTCTTCCAATGTATTACATGAAATAGCGGTCCCACCATTATCTCCCCCAGTTATGGATGGTGAGCTCGAGATTGAAGCGTGATTCCCCTGCATGATTGCTCTGCTTTTTTCTTTCTGTAATATACATGGGGCCTACGAGTAGAGGGAAGATTTGAGCAAGCAAAGCAGTTGGGGTGAAATTACGTTCAATTTGTGGCTGTTCCCGATCATTACCCAAGCGGAGGTGTATATTGTACTTAGACACAGAAAGTGAAGGGAGAGAAGGTGTGGGCTGGTGAGAGGAGGGTGGTGGTGGTTTTGTATTTTCAGCTCCACAACTTTGATGCTCCAGAGATGGTCTAACATTGGCTGATGTATAGAAGAACAAATTGAGCATTATTATTATCATTATTCATCAGTATCTCTTTTTTTGATGTATAGTGCAAGTACATCTTTGATGAATCTAATTCTAGCTGGCTCATGAAACTTCAATTTTGTTGTGTTTGTGGAAAATTGTTAGATTGATTGACGAATTTCCTTAACTTAAGTATAGCATCTGGACTCGATATTTTGATGTACACTGGTACCCATGTGTTAATATCCGTAAATCAAAGGCAAGTGTTAAATTCGACCAATATATGCATTTTGTTTGAAATATTGGAGTGTGCTATTAACCAGGCTTAAAATCTCTTAGAGAGTGACTCGTTCATTTCGAAGGTCCTAAACCATCGTATGATCATCCTACAAAAGGAACACGCAAAACAAAACCAGTTTTCCTTCCTCTTGTACCCAAAAAAACTTGAACCAATTGAGAGCAACTCAGTTGAAGCATCAAAAACAACTTTCATAACTCCACAATTTTTTACTTAAAAACAAGTCGAGGCCCTGTCACAGGAATCACAGAAGAAACAATGTTATAATCCTTCTGTATTTTAACCATTCAGAAGAACGCCTGAGGCAACAAGAAATTTGTTTGCGAAAATTGCCACACTAAATTGGATTAGGTTGACTAGAAACTTTATGCAAGGTTCATCCAGTGTAAAAGCATAATTAGGATACCGTCAGATCAAGCTATGTTTATCCATCCTAATTTATTGATCTGTAACTACAAATTTAAGCCTCTCTCAGCCAAAAAATTAAAAAACTCTAGCATTATCAATGAGATCGCACAAAATTATATCAATCAGTTCTCTATAAGTGAGAAATTGTTCTCTTAATGACTGCTGATCCACAAGCATTCAGTATATCAGACGAAGAATTAAAAAATAATGACTTACTTTTAATAGAAAAATAGAGTGAGTACTATAGTTGGTTTAGATTTGAAATTTTGATATCTAAGAAACACACAGAATGTCAATCCCCCAACAGTCTGCACATACATTAATGAACCTTTGATTAATTCTTCCAGGCTCCAAAACACCTTAAAAAACTTGCTCAAAATCACATACTATAGTTTCCTAGTAAAGGTTAAAATAGATGAGAAGGCATCTGCACTATGAGTAAAACTAGAGCAGAAACATCAACTTTCTCCAAGTAACCAGACATCCGAACTCTGGCAAAATAGTAAAATCTAGTTTCTGAAAACTTATTTTATTTTAGAACTGGTGATTATCTCTGTAGGTATCACGATGATATCTGGAGCTCTTATACTTTGCTGTGTTCTGTACAGAACTTTCCCTCTTCCTGCAATCGCCACGGAAAGATCTTCCACCTCGATCAAAACTTTGAGAATCCCTACCCCAAGATTCATTTGTCTTGTCCCTCCAACCCCTCTCTTGAAAACCAGTGGAATAGTTATATTCACATGAATATCCACAATTACCTAAGTTTGTTGGTCCTTCAGCATTATTATTCCCCGGACTCCAACCCCAAGAATTATTACCTTTGTGTCCTCGTCCCCAACCCCGTCCCTGTCCCCGTTCTTGTCTTTCAGCCAAAGTCTGCTCATAAAAATTTCGATAATTGCTACATCCATTATCAAATAAGGGAGATGATTTAGTCTTATCGAAGCCCTGGGACCGTCCCCAAGACTCATTACCATTCCTCCAACCGGAGGTTTGCTCCCACTGGTTGCCATTTTTCAGATTTACAGTATCATCCCACCTACCCCAACCCTGCAGATCTTTTGAACTTCCAGCACCTCGATCTCTTTCCCATGGGTTATCACTAATATCTTCTAAACTTCCAGCACCGTGAGTGTTATTTCTCTCCCACGGGTTGTCACTAGTATCTTTCAAACTTTCAGCACCTTGGGTGTTATTTCTCTCCCATGGGTTGTCCCTAGTATCTTTCAAACTTTTAGCACCTTGAGTGTTATTTCTCTCCCATGAATTATCACCAGTAAATTTATTTTTATCAGAATGCGTTTGAGCAGACTCAACCCACTCATCAATTGTTTCCAAATTTTCATCCTTCTGTGCTTTATCTGGATCAAAAATTGGGAGATCTAGTTCTGCCATCAGTTCAGGATCCATCTGTGGGTTCCAATCAATCTCATCGATGTAAAGGTTAGGGTCGGGCAAATGGTTGTCACAAGGAAGGTTATTTATCGTGGCCCAGAACCGTTCTTTAGCATTCTGCAATGCTTCTTTAGCAGCAGAACCATCCCAATTCAGCACACTTGGGTAGCAGTAAATATACTTTTTGGAAGCCAACACCTTTTTCCAAGGAACTTTGGCAGAATTGCAATAATCTAATTCCCATGATGGCACTCTGTTTTCTGCAACTCATTTCAAATTTAAAAAATATGTACATTAGACATCAGAATATGAGTCAAACAAGATGAAAGACAATATAAAGTTGACATCCCGGAATCAATAAGAATTCAAATATATGCAAATACATGAAAGTCCATAAACAAACTATATTTGCTTATTGATAAAGTAAATGGTATAAGATTTTGCCTACACACACATCAAGTGAAAATTTCTCAAAATGATTATCTGAACAAAAATAACTCCAAATCAAACAAGCTAAAAGTGTTTTAATTGAAGCTAAACCTAAAAACACATATCAATAGCTTTTAATGAATAATGACATTAACAGTGGATCTTAGACCCTAAACATAAGCATTCCAAACAAACCATATTATAGTCAGATAAATAAGCAATAAGTCTCTAAATGAGGGAAACTAAAACTTGGAAAACTTTTCGTACACATGTCTTTCAGGTAAAATTTTGTCATATAAAAAAAACGATAAACTACTTAGAGGGTTAGAGAGAAGAAGTGTAAAAGTTTGAAGAAAAAATAAACAAAAATAACAAGCTAATCTCGTTTGTCGGTCATATAAAAGCTCACATCAAACCTGACTTATTATGAGTTGTATCAATATACAGATGTTGCAAACTTTTAAAACATGGAAGGCAATACCTGTCTATAGAAGTAACACAAGTCATCAATAAAAATGACTTTGTATTGCTTTTCCATAAGATACTACAACGACAGAAGGATCTCACCAGAAACACTGGCTTCACTTCTATAGCAACAAACATATGAAACAATGGACATCAAAACTCTTGATACAAGTTCCAGTAACTATGCGCAACTTTCTGAATCATCAGGTCTTATTCAATGACAAGAGAGAGCAAATATAAAAGAACATAATAGATATTTGGTTATTCGTTTTTGTGGAATCAGCATGATAACTCGAAAATGAGAAGAAAGAAAAAAGTTCATTGGTAAAGTGAACAACTAATAAATCATTCTTTCGATTCCCAACAACTACTAGTAAACTTTTTTTGTTATCATTATTCATAAATCACAGTAAGCAACATACTAGCATAATTTTAGACAGCTAATGGGTGCTTTAAATAAATGTACATTATCTACATGAACAGATATTCTATGCTTCAGATTTTGGCTTCGAAGAAATTGTGGAAGTAAGTGCATTTTGGCTTCTAAGAATTTGAACTCTTAAAAGATATTCTTCAAGGTAACTTCCAATCGAGTTCTTTCTTTATACTTTTCACACTCTTCCCTTAAAAGAGAGCATCACTAGCAGAGAAAACAACTTACTGAACTTCCAGTGTAAACAAAGGAAATAAGAATTATGAAGGCATACAGAGCTACTAAGATAAAACAACTAAACAATAAGGAAACATTGAACGCCCATTTCTCACTAAACCCGTTACTAGAATGAAGCAAAAAACATAAACATTTACAACCCTAATAACAGAATCCATAATTTCTTTTTTTTTTTAAATTCCTGCCAACATTTTCAGAAAATTGAAAAGACAAGCAAGAAAACATACTGCTATATTGAAAAAATAATGAACACAACAAACTAGAACTCTGATTCTCATCCCGAAACCCTTCATTCAAGTCCCAGACTACCTTCCCTCAAAAAAAAAAAAAAAAGTCCCAGACTATCCACTAACGAACAAGCCATACAAATCTAAAAGGCACATACATAATTTCCTTATTTACATTAATCCACCGCGCAATCCAATATTATGAACCGAAAATTGAAGATGCACAAATACAATTGGATGAGAAATTACATGAATTAGAGAAAAACCAATACAACTTTTCAAAAAAAATAAAAATCAAACGTAATACAAACCAGAAGAATAGGGCTGGATGTTGTCGGGAGACAAAGGGGGATCCTCATAGTCGTAGTGTTTGTAGTTCTTCCTGGGTATATATCTCCGATTCCATTTTCCCATTTGGATCCAGAAGAGGAAACGACTGTCAAGAGTAGAGAAGAAGCGGAATCAGAAAGGCGCGAGTTTATATATAATGCACGGATAATTCTGTACGATTTTTTAGGAAGAACGTTTGGGGTTCTGCAAATTCTGCGTCTGCCACCAATCCCAAATCTAAAAACGTAAGGCTGCGTTTGTTTAGAGATTTAAGTGTGCGGAATAAGTCAATGTTTTAGAATTCAGAGATTTAGAATCCTTGATAAATAGTAAATATATGTGTTTATTTTGAAATTTGAGTAGAGGATGAGATTTAACTTTATGTCAAATCAATATTTAATATTGATTGATGTTGTATTATTATATTATATTGAGAAGAGTAATAACGTGTATAAAATGTAATATACATTGGGAAGAGTATAATAGGTGTTTGTAGGTGTGAATTGAATGCGAGATTTAAAAACCAGACTCTAAATCTCAAACTCGTATGATAATCTGGGGGGTAAAAAATCCTAAGTCTATCAGGTGTGAATCAAAAAAAACAAACACATTTTAAAGGGAATGTTTGTTTCGGGATTTAGATGTGCGGAGGAAGTCATGACTTTGAAATTCTATGGATTTAAAAATCCTGATGAATAATAAAAGTATGTGTTTGTTTTAAGATTTTGGTAGGGTGGAATTTTTGTTTTATGTCAAATCAATATGAAATAATGATTAATGTGGTATTATTATACTGTATTGGGTGAGAGAAAAGTAGGAGAGAAAATAAGTGGGTGAAAGAAAAATGGTGATATGATTGTATTTAATTTTGTGAAAATATGTATATAGATATATTTTATAGGAGTGAATTTAAAAGGTGGATGTGTAAATCCGCAACTAGTATGTGACTTGGATCGCAAAATCCTAATTCAATCGGGTGAGTCCCGAAACAAACATACCCTAAAAACCTGTTTGGTTTCAGTGGGTATTTTGGACCTTTCCTCTCATTTAACGATAAATTAGAAATTTGCAATCGGTGTACTTGATTTCTTCTCAAAATTTCTTTTTTTTTGGGTAAAATAAAATATATTAACGAAGGGTAAAAATATCAAGAGCATACAAAGAATCAAATAATGCTAGGGATTGACTTCAACAACAAAAGAGAAACAAATCTGGAGTGATCAAGCCAACCAATACAAGGAAAGTTACACTTAACAATGCATCTAATAGAAATTTAATTTTAAAGTCTAGATTTTATCTCTTGAAAAAATCTTTTCCAAAATTAACTCCTTAGCCCTCTAAATATATAAGCATTTTTATATTTCCAAATAACCCACACAATAGATAACCAAAGAGCAGTTGTAATGGAGCAACCTTTTTTATCCGAGAGAATGTCGTCGTGGCTTAATAGGCGAGTCAACGCCTGATTATGGATAATAAAGGATACTCCAAGCCATTGGTAACAGTTCATCCACACTCTGTGCGCCAGGGGACAATCAAGGAACACGTGACTCGCTGATTCAGAACAAAAATTTATGCAAAAAAACAAATAATTGTTCATCATCATCATCATTGAGAATATGTCTCTAGCCAAGTTATCTTTAATTGGGAGTCAATTCCACAATATTCTCCATGCGTTAGTCGAGACTTTCTTCTTTGGTACAAACTTATTCCATACGTATTTGAACCCGCATGACAAATCTAGGCAGACCATCGCCTAACCGCGATCAAAAAAGGGCATTATAGGCGAGCTTTGTCGAGTATGAACACTTGGGGTTCGTGGTCTACTTCCAAGAGTCCGCTGCGCCATTATTTAGGGGTATACCTGTTAATTAAATCGCATAATTCATTAAGCATAGGAATCTCTTGATAAAATGAGGTCTTCTTCAACTTTGCTCCCGAAACCAATCTTCCTCCTCTTCCTCTCCACCAAGTAATTTTAATCACATCTCTCCACCAAGTTCAAGTTCATTGATGCGATCGAGGGTTTTGGACCTAGAATTATCAAAGATACTATCCCAAATTTCGCAAGATGTGGCAAGATGCGATATTGGATTTGTCCCAAAAATATCCCGAGATTCGCAAGATCTCAAGATTGGCAAAATTGTCCAAGATTTATTACTTATTTATCTTTATTTTGTTTGTTTAGTTTAATTTGTATTTATCTAGTTGTTTGGGTAGAATTTTCTTTGATTTGGTTAGCTAGTATTTAAATACCGTGTAAGGCTCATTATTAGGAATCAATGAATAAAATTAACTTTTCAGTAAGCTTTTTGTCAAAACTCTTCAATTTCTCTATATTTGGCGCGAGTCGGTCGGTCGTCGATTTTATATTCGATTCTCTATTTGGCGCTGCGTTAAAAGCGACAAATTTATCTATTCCCAAATCGTGGTTCTCATCATTCACACCAAACCCTTCTTCTTGTAATTAATATTTTCCTCTATTTTTTACAAAATTATTAATAAAAGACAAAATTTTAATTTCGTGTGAATCGAATTTCCACTATTTAAGAATTGATTTGATCAAATGTTTGGCGTGGGTAAGTTTTTCAAATCCAATGCTGGTTAAAGTAGAATTTAATTATGATGGAAATTGTGATAGATTTTAGCTACACTCGCGCGTCTCATCTCATGTTCATCACTGCTTCCTTCAATTCCAAGAAGGGTAAGTTATTTTACGAGTTTGATGAATTTTCCGCCTTCAATTATGGATTTGACTCGGTTTCTAATTGCGCCTTCAAACTGTTCGATGATTTGCTGCTTCTCAAGCGTAAGGTAACAGAGTAACAATACTTGTATTCAATTGATTCTTACATAATTTTTTATTTGATTTTGGTGCAAGATGAACAACTTCAACATTCACTACTCTCACTGACGAGGTAATGTTTTTGCTCACTAAATTATGCATAGCATCAATGCTTGTTCCCTTTCTGGCAATAGATTAACAAAATCTATATCTAATATCAGATAAAATGATGTATTGTTGATAAATGGAGTTCATGTGTAACCAATTTTTGACTCTTAAGATGCAAACATGCTTTCTAACCCTCTGCTGAGCCTATGTCACTACTGGTTTTACTTGATTATCAATTATTTAGTCATGCTGAAAACGTGGTTTGTTTTTTGGAACTTATAATTGCTTCATCATGGATATAAGCAAATAGAAGAATGAATCTCTGATAGCAACATAGATATGAGTATATCCTGCCCGAAAATGTTTTTTCACAAAGAATAAACTTCAAGAAATATGATTTTTAGAAATAAGGTGGTATCTGTTGATTGAAAGAGCGGAAAAACCAAAGAAACCTATACACAGCCTTTTCAATTCTTAGTATAGTAGACTTTGCACTAACATGATCCATCTTTCATTGGTCACAAAATATGAAATTCAGCAATTTACATAAACCTTAGGTAAACACCCAAATAGCTTCTGCAAATTTATTTTGCGCCATTTTGATGATAAATCCCCTGCAGTCGAAGCTCTTTGGTGCTGGTGGTAGACTTTATAGGCCCAGGAAGTCCTCTCAAGCGTGGAGAGGAATTAATATGATTTCCAACCCAACTGCTGCTCGTAAGCTCACTATTAATGGACGATATAGGAGATAACTTATGCTTATAAGGAGATGCAATCTCAGAACAAACATCAAAACTAAGTGGTCTTAATCTTGGTGAGCTCATCGATCTAGATCGCGCTTTGGCTGACTCAGTGGAGGCCATGTAAGCGGGCATAGAAGGCGAACCTACGAATGAATGTTCGTCTCCTATGGACCGTTGCTTCCTATGGTGATTCGATCTTTTAGGGGTACATATAGGAGACACTGCCATTTCTGCTTTTCTTGAACTTGCTGACAAAGTTCTATCCAAGTTTCTTGGAGTACCACTGCTTTTAGCTAGCTGTGCGTCTACCCATTGTTCTAACCAGTACCTTCGTCTCCCGTATACCTTGTCACGTTCTGTTTCTGCCGATCTCTGGAAATATATCTCCGTATGTTGAAAATGCATGCGAAGAGTACGATATAATAACTGTTGGAAAAATTTAAGTTGAAGGACACTGACCCGATGGTTTAAGTAGTATTCTTTGGTCCTCTCTCGCTTGATTGAAGCGTCTCTCTTAGTGAGAAACAGGGCTTTTATCTCTTCCTTTGTCAACGTACTGTCATCCCATCTCTTTTGGCTGTTCAAATCAATCTGTACTTTTGTGGAACATTGCTAACAAATCAGATCATTGATGGTTCAATTAGCAATTCTGAAGAAATTTCTAGCACAATATAAGTGACATATGCTGAATTTTTTACCTATTGAGGAAATTGGAATGTCATTTTTTTTAATTTTAGTTCCTTCCTATGCACATGAATATCCTTGCTTAATAGCAATAGATATTAAAAAATGCTGATACGTCCATATTGCTGTATCTATTTGATGTAGGTGTATTGAGGAAAGAACATCTCACAAACTTTACCTTTATGTCCTTTTCTCTAAAATCCTGTGATTTGTGATCTTGACAGTGCAAATTGTCATTAATTCTTGTACTTTTCTTTGAGAAAACTTCTGCCTGGATATTTACCAAGGATTGCAGACGCTTGAGGGTGTTTATAGCTTGCTGCCGAACTGCCCAACCTCGAATAAGAGCCTGAAGCTTCACCACTCCCTTCAATGCACCTAGTGCCTTCCTTGCCTGAAAATCCCATACTCTAGTTTAAACTACCAAGCTGAAACGAGTTAAAAAGATTTTTGGTTTCATAATTTGTCTAATGTCCAATTTCAGTCCACAAAAAAAGTCAACTTTTTTTATTTAGTCCCAATATTAAAAAATAGTCCAATTTTGACCTCAAAATTGCTGAATTTGAACCTTAGATAAGTTATGGACCAAAATTGGATAGTAGATAACATTTTTCGAATGTGGGGCCAAACTTGGATAGTAGATAACATTTTCGAATGTCGAGCCAAATTTGAACAGTAGATAACATTTTCGATTTGAGGCTAAATCTGGACAATAGATAAGTTACGGGCCGAATGGGACATTCGTGACATAAAACGGCATTGTTTTCAATTTTCCGGTGATTTTGAACAAAAAGTCTAACATTTTTTTTTTTAAAATATGTGGACTAAAAAAAAAGATAAATTTTTTTGGACCAAAATTTGATGCTAGATAAGTTACGGCACCACAAACATTTTAACTAAAGAAGAAACAAGCACATTGGATCAAGAATCGTCTTTTCTTCTTCCTATTTTCATCAAAAACAGAGAATCTATGTAGAAACTCACCAGATAGCCTCGAAAAACAGCTTGAATTTTGGTTGCAGCCCAATCTTGAGACAATGCACCGTGTTCTTGAGAAATCTTAGGAACATCAAGATGGGCATACGAGGTTTGGATCTCATCATTTTGAGTGTTGCTGGGAATCTGCACAATTTCAGGTACATCACTAATAATACTCTCCTCTGCGTTTTGCCACGATAGCTGTTCTTTCACCTTAAGCAATGGAAAGGCCCATCTCCGCCGCTTATCCTTCTTACAAAATTGAATCATATCATATTTGCATTACAGAGCATATTTTATCATCAATGGAAAAAAAAACATGGTCCTGTTTTACCTTTTCCAATCTTGATTGTGGCTCTGAAATGAAGAGCCTCTTTATTAGAGTGAACCAGGTCTTCTTCTTTGTCATCAGAGTGATGAAAATTGAAAAGAAGTTACGTGACAGATGAAGATTGAAGGGTGTGTCATGTGTTTGCTTCCTTAATATGAACAACCAGAAAAAAAACAGCACTAATAAATGCATGTGCAGCTCTAACTGTGTAACCTTTTTCTTAGTGAAGTATTATTAAAGAGCCGCAAGGTTTGAGCTTTTCTAGTCTCCTATCTTTTTTTTTTCTTTACTTCAATAATTTCATTTCACTCATCTGTTCCTGTATGATGAGTTTCACGTGTTGGGCACGTGGGCCTGGCACCATAAAGTTAGTGTGCAAGTGATGGTCACCCTATTTTGTGGAGGGAAAATTGTAGATATTTGATTTATGATATAAAAAGTAAGGATATCATGCTTTTATGGGGCCTTTGCGACTATTCCTGTCCAATTTTTTTCTCGATACACCCATTTTACAGATTTATCTGACGGTACATTATGTTATAACGCATTGTACATATGGATGTATTAAGAAAATGTGCTGGTGTTAATAATCACGCCCTTTTCTTTTTCGTTTGACAACTTTTTTTTAATATAAATTGTGTTCATTCTTGTGTTGAAAGCTCGAATAATCATTCTCTACAATGTGGGGGTATTTTAAAAAAATTATAAGTGATTATAATTACTTAGAATTATTTGCAAAAACACTTTAGAGTGTTTTATTTCTCTTTTATTATATTAAATAAGTTGTCAAAAGTTATAAACTACAAGTTGAAAAAAAGGGTGTTTTTGACAACTTTTGAATATTTTTTAACTATTCTTAACTTTTTTTGAAAATACTATCAATTTTTCTTTTAATTTTTTTTCAAATACTATCAACTTTCATTATTAATCAATTTTTTCATAATCACAAATTTTAATCAACTCTTCAAAGTATATTTTTTTCAAACATCCCCTACTTCTATCAACTTGAATAAAGTTTTAAGTTCGAGTCTTTTCTCCCTAACTGTCAATCATTCTTTCGATTATGATACAATATTATCCTTTTAATCAATTCCATGACGTTGCATTTTGTTGGGTCTTCTTCCTGCTCCTATTATGCACACCGAGGGACACGGGCTCAGATTTCCTGATTGTCGGAAACGGAATGAACGGTGTAAGAGGGAAGACTCAAAGATCCACTAAATATCGGTAGCATTCCTCACTCTTTGTCTCACTCTCTCAATCTCAGTTTAACGTCCCAGATTTACAAAGAAGGAGAAGAAGAGTAAGCTGCCAACACACCTAGAGTTTTAGTTTGGGAGGGCCTCAAGTAATGGGCCAAATGGCCAAAACCAAAATGGGCTCAAGCCCAACAAATTCTCCACCTTTTTGGCCATTCCCAAATACACACGAAACATTCGAAAAATCCGCAAGAGTTCATCATCACCCAAAAACAAACACACACCAACCACCTGCAAAAGAAAAACACAAAGTTTAGAAGAGGGAAATAATAGCAAATACAAAGGTGCTATTAAGACAACACATAGTTTTAAAAAACATGCAGAACACAAGCCTTTCAAGCAAAAAACAGTTTTGACAACCAAAAGACAACCTTAAAAAACAGTTTTGACACACAAGTCACAAACAAAACAGAAAAAATAAGACCTAATCAATAGAATCAAAATTCAAAGTTCTCATGCAAGACCTGAATTTTTCCACCGAAAGACATTTGGTACCCATATCAGCAGGATTAAATTCTGAAACAATTTTCTCAAGATTAATAATGTCTTTTTCAACAATATCACGCATAAAATGGTATCTAACATCAATATGTTTGGTTCTATCATGGAATACAGGCTTCTTACACAATTGTATAGCAGATTGACTATCAGAAAACACAACAACTTCACCTTCAAGGAAACCAATTTCAGAAATAAGACCTTTTAACCAAATGACCTCTTTAGCAGCCTCAGTAATCGCAACATATTCAGATTCAGTAGTGGACAAAGCAACAATATGTTGTAATTGGGATTTCCAACTAATACAAGCACATCATAAAGTGAACACATAAGAAGTGGTAGATTTCCGATTATCTTTATCATTAGCATAGTTAGAATCCACATAACCAACTAACCTCACACCATTTGCAGATTTTGAGAATTTAAGACTTACCTCCATCTTACCCTTAAGGTACTTAAGAAGCCACTTCAAAGCCTCCCAATGAGGCATACCTGGATTAAACATATATCTACTCAAGCAACTAACAGAATAAGCAATATCAGGTCTAGTGCTTACCATGAGATACATCACAGATCCAATTGCGTTGGAATAGGGCACGTCTTTCATCTCATCAATTTCAGACTTAGTCTCGGGGGACTGAGTCTTACTTAGCACAAAATGGGCAGCAAGAGGCACATTAACAGATTTAGAGGACGACATGGAAAACTTACTCAAAACCTTATCGACATATGAAATCTGATTAAGCAAGAGAGTATGGATTTTTCTATCTCTTTCAATATTCATGCCTAATATCTTCTTAGCATTACCAAGATTTTTCATGTCAAATTTATCACCAAGGCATTTCTGAACATGCTCAACAGTTTTAATGCAAGGACTAATAAGAAGCATGTCATCCACATATATGAGCAAGAAGAAAGGAACAGATGCATCTTTCTTGAAGTAAAGACAATGATCAAACGAACTTCTTTTTAGTTTCAAAGACATCATGCATTCATCAAATTTCTTATTCCACTGTCTCGGTGATTGTTTCAATCCATACAAAGACTTATTAAGAAGACACACATGCTCAGGATAATTAGAATCAACAAAGCCATCAGGTTGTCT
The DNA here is from genome assembly GCA_037126765.1 of Stenogyne calaminthoides. NCBI lineage: Eukaryota > Viridiplantae > Streptophyta > Magnoliopsida > Lamiales > Lamiaceae > Stenogyne > Stenogyne calaminthoides. The sequence continues at coordinate 4,592,515 of JBBCBC010000006.1, forward strand.
CATATAAATATTTTCATCCAAATCACCATGCAAGAAAGTAGTTTTTACATCCATCTGTTTCAATTCCCAATCAAAATGAGCAACAAGAGCAAGCATTATGCGCACAGTGGTAAATTTCACAACAGGAGCAAAGATTTGATGTAATCTATCCCCCATTTTGAGTAAAACCCTTAGCCGCTAATAATCTAGCCTTAAATCTTATACATTCAGTTTCATCATTAATCTTGAATAACCACTTACAATCAACAACAGAGCAATGCTTAGGTTTAGGGACAAGATTCCAGGTTTGGTTAAAATGCAAGGATTTCATTTCTTCTTTCATAGCATTTAACCACTCAACCGAATTTTTAGACTTTAAGGCTTCATTATACGACTTTGGCTCATTATTGCAAGACTCAAAAACCTTTGAAAGCATGCGTATCAATGTGGAAATCATCAAGTTTGAAGGTTGCCTAATGTTTCTCCTAGGTGCGTCCCTAGAAGTGATAATCAATCAAATCAACATTTTCATGCACATTTTCCACATATTCAACAATAATTTCGGCATTTTACAATGAGTAAATCGGCATTTTCAAATGAGACAAATCACCATTTTCAAAGATGCAAATCAAAGATTTTCAAAGAGGCAAAACAACATTTTCAGCAAGCAAATCAGCATTTTCAGATTCAGATAAATAGGGCAGATGCTCCACCTAACTAGGAGGAGTCTCATTCTCATGTGAAGACACAGAAGCATGTAAACAAGGAAAATTAGATTCATTAAAGATAACATCTCTACTGATAACAACTTTGAATCCACGTTCATGTTTACACCAAAGTCTATAACCCTTCACACCTTCAGGATAACTTAGGAACACACACTTCTTAGACCTAGGTTCAAGTTTATCAATCTTTTGATGCACAAACGCAACACAACCGAAAACTCTCAAGTTAGAATAGTCAATACTTTTACCATAGAACACATTTTTAGGGCATTTACCTTTCAAGGGAACGGATGGAGACCTATTGATAAGATAGGCAGCAGTACAAACTGCCTCATCCCATAATTTTTTAGAAAGACCTGAGGCAGCTAACATGCACCTAACCTTATCAATCAAAGTTCTGTTCATCCTTTCAGCAACCCCATTTTGTTGGGGCGTGTAAGGAACAGATTTATGTCTTTTAATTCCAGAATCAATACACAATTTATCCATCAAGTTGTTGCAAAACTCTAACCTATTATCAGTTCTAAGATTTTTAATCCTTTTTCCAGTTTGATTTTCAATCAAAATTTTCCAATCCTTAAACTTTTCAAACACATCAGATTTATTTTTCATTAAGAAAACCCACACTTTCCTAGAAAAATCATCAATTACAGACATAAAATACACATTTCCACCATGGGTGGGCACACTAGCAGGACCCCAAACATCAGCATGCTAGTATTCAAGAACATCAGTGCAAGAAGAGGGATTAGGGTAGGGGTTAACAGGAAATTTAATTTTATGCTGCTTTCCTAACACACATGAATCACAAAAAGGTATGCATGACAATTTTTCATCACAAAAAACGCCAGATTTATGCAGAATTTCCAACCCTTTGTTACTCATGTGTCCTAGTCTTCTATGCCACAATTCAGTCTTGTCAACTTTGACAACATTCACATGATTAGCACGAAAATCAGATTTGGTAGAGCACACATACAAGTTATTTCTTTTAACAGCTTTGAAAAGAACCAAAGAACCCTTCAATATTTTCATGCAACCTTTACCCCATCTACCCTCACACCCCTCATCTTCTAATGCAGCACAAGAAATCAAATTGTTGCACAAGTCAGGAACATGTCTTACATTTTTCAAAGTGACAACAACACCAGAGTCAAGCATCATGCAAACATCACCAATTCCAGCAATATGAAATTTTTTCTCATTAGCCATAGAAACAGAACCATACTTCACTTCTTTATATGATGAAAACAGATTTTTAAACGGAGACATGTGGAAAGTACAACCCGAGTCAATTAGCCATTCATTTTCACATAAAGCAGTAGAATGCACAGAATTCACACATGGTTCATCACACATTTCAGTCACCATATAAATCACACCATCATGAGTAGAACTAGAAGCATTATTAGCTTGACCTTGCTCTTCATGTTGTTTTTTCTTAGGTTTAGTGCACTCTTTGTAATAATGACCAGATTCACCACAATTATAGCACTTCCTATTCCTAGACTTAGACCTATGATTTCCATTAGACTTCTTTTTTCCATCATTATTCTGATTATCATGTTTCTTGTTGTGAGATCTACTAGAAGACCTTCCCCTAACATGCATAACTAATTCAGAATTTTTACTACCTTTCCCATTGTGTTTTAAATCATTCTCCTTACTCTTAAGACCATTAACCACAGTTTCAAGAGTGACATTATCCCTCCCATACTTAATAGCAGACTTGACATCATTATAAGTATCAGGTATAACATTTAATAGCACAATAGGAGTATAGTCATCAATGTGTTTATCACCCGTTTGCTTAATATCTTGAATAAGTTTAGTAAAACATCAAGATTCTCATCAATATCTTTGTGCAAATCAAGTTTAAACCGAAAAAACTTCTCAAGCAAAAAACAATTTACTAAGCGAAAAAGAATTTTGGTGTATAATTCTTCCAACTTTTCCCAAAGTTCTTTTCGCGAGAATCCATAATTCCAACCTTTCTTAACACGGAATCAGATGATTCAAGATGATTGAAGATAAAGCAAACTCATTCATTTCAATTTCCTTGTCCTCGGTTTCAAAGATGAAAGACATAAGAGTGATCAATGGCTTTGTAAACACGTTGTTGGATCAAGATGCATTTCATTTTCTTTGTTTCCATATCTTGAAATCACCTTTACCATTAAAAGGGCCAACACAAATGAAGTAGTTGTTGTAGCCATTTGGTTTACAAAGCTTTGAACACACTTAAAGCAAAGACAAACTCACACTACACACACAAAGATGCGAAAAAAACAACAAGTAAAGAATGAGAAAGACTTTACACAGTCACAAGAACATCAAGACCACATAATGAGAGAGAAAACAAGCAAATAGATTTCAAGTTTACAAACCTAAAACTACAAAGACAAATTCCCAACCTAAAACCGCGACAAGCGATTATCTATCTAAAAAAACGTAAATGAGAGGATAAAGCCAATTTACCAGAGCGAGACCCTAGGTAAGGGTCTCAATACACCAAACAAACAGCAAGTATTCCAAGGGTCAAGCAAACGTTGAACCTTACCACTTAAATCTCCCACCGTAAATTAGAAAAATAAAATTTGAATTATTCGTAAAAATTTCTTAAACACAATTTGTCAAACCCAAAAAACATAGACATGTTAGCTAGACAAATAATAAGAAAAGGACCAGAAATAAAAAAAAAAAATAAATAAATAAAAAAAAAAATGGCAGAAAAAGTTACCTCACTCACCTTACTTACAGACGGTGGGTGGAGGCAGGCGCTGAAATCGGGCGGCGGCGTTGGCCATGAACAAACAGCAACGGCGCTGGGCTTTGCGCGCTGAGCGGTGGCGCAGTTCGCGTGGGATGGGCGGCGATGATCTGGTTCCCACGCGTGACGATGGTGGGACGAGGGCGTTTCTTCGCGAATGGCGGCGACAAGAAGAAGCCAGCGGCTCTGGCTTCATGAGCGGACGGCGGAGCGAGCCTCGCGTCGCGGCAGCGTTTTTGCAACCCCGGCGGCGGGCGAGCGGTGGCAATGAGCGGACTTCAAGCGGCTCGATGCGGCTGTTGGGTCTTCTTCCGCTTCCTATTATGAACACCGAGGGCGGGCTCGGGTTTTCGATTGCCGGAGATGGAATGAAGCGGTTTGTTGGGGAATAAGTTGCATGGATCTATTCGGGATGAATATTTAAATATAAATTTAATTCTTATAATTATTACTAAGCATGAATTAATCCTAAATTAATTCAAATAATAATCCAACAACAAATCATGCATATAATCAATTCACGTAAATCCCTACGCGTGCGGAAATTCTACGAGTTTCGTGAACATACCTCTTGGGGACGGCAATGGTCTTGTTGATTAGACACACCAAAAAAGAACTTCCCAAGTATTCCCTTAATCCTTGCTTTCGACTATCCCGTTGGTAGGGACGCTTTGCGAACAATTAACAAAAGGAAAATAAATTTTGTTGCACCACCTTTTTGTGGATTTACTAATTTTTCCAAAGACATGGAATTGTACTTGGGAATGAAAGAATCATCCCTATTTATAGAGTAGTGGTGGTGAAATTTTGGGGCAAAAAACAATGTGGGAAAATCTTTTCTTGATCTCCAAGAAATCTTGAATATATCTCCTATATATTTTTTTCCCATAATTATAATATTCCACAAAATCCCCCTCTTCTTTTGTTATGGAGTATTTTCGAAAATTATAGGGCAAGAATCCAAGATTTGGATCTTCTTGAATTTATGAGATATTCTTGTATTTCAAGAAATACATAGCTTCCATAAATCTTTTCAAGAAAATCAAGAAAATCTTTCTTTCCCTTAATTATCAAAATTTTCGAAAATTTCTCTATGGATAACCAAGTGGGAGATTTCTTGAATTTAATGAGATAATCTTGTATTCCAAGAATACATATCCTCATTCCATAACAAAATTCAAAGAAAATCTTTCTCCACTTTTATCCATAAATTTCGAAAATTGGGAAAAAATATGCAACAAGATTTATTTTATTTTAAACACATTTTCCAGTTACTGGACTATATGTTGGGCTACTTAGGGAGCCTTTAGGAGAATTAAGATTGAACCTTCCAATGGATCTTGAATTATCAATATTGAGCCACAATATTATTCAAGCCCATAAATATTAATTAATCCCACTACATAATTAATATCAAGACTATCCATCTTAACCCATATTAAAGTCAATATGGCTCGGGTTATTATTTTTTTCCGTGTTTAAGATTATCTAGCCATTAATTAATTAATTCAAGCCTTTGAAATAACTTTCCATTAATTAATATCTTTTGTCCTTGGTTAAGAGCGGTTCAACATTATTATCCATCTAGGAAACTAGTTCCACTTGCAAGATTTGGTATGATAAAGCTTATGAACCTCCCAAGGGCAAATCGAACAAAGCGTCTTGCACCACGATTCTCCGTGATTAAATCTTAGCAATCACATGTGACCAATAATATTGTCCAAGATAAAAAGTATTGAATCTCGTTGATTCTCTACCCATGATAAGTCAAAGCAATAGTTACCAACCACACGTGATCCTATTTAAGGAGCGAAGATTAAGAAATAACGAACCCATCGAGGTCTAATTCTTCCTTGTTCAATTATGAAGAATTTGTCCTCCTCAGAGGTCTTATTCAATGCATTAGTCATGCACTAATGTAATCTCTTGGTCAAGACAAGCCAATCCGAGCCTTACACTTCAACCTTTCACGATGGATTGTTCATTTCCATCTAGGTCGTGAATGGTGTACTTTTAGTTACAAGGGATTTATTAATTTAATCTTACGTGATCTCGGTATCACTAAATTAACTACAATGTAACACGTCTTATTTATTGAGCAGTTATGTAGTAAATATATGTAACATTCGATGATATTTAAAGCATCGATGATAAATAATTTATTTCAATTAAATAAAGTCAGAAATTGGTTTTGATTATACAAAGTAAAAGCATACTTTCAAAATATAATCCCAACAATCTCCCACTTATACTCAAAGTCGCTTTTAAGTATACTACAACATGTCTCGTGTATTTCTGTCACGTGACATCTAATGTCACCTACACGAACCTAATAATTTCTCCCACTTATACTCAAAGCAGATTGACAGCGGTCTTGACACCCATTCCTTCCACATGTTTCTCGAATGTATTGAGAGGCGGACCCTTTGTGGATGGATCTCGCTGGGTTGTCTTTTGACGCTATCTTTGCCACATCTATATCTCTCTCTTAACGATATCTCGTATAAGATGGTATTTCCTTTCAATGTGTTTTTTCGGCTTTGTGGGCTCGTGGTTCCTTGAATTTGCAAATCGCATTGTCACAATAGCGATGATTCTATTTGGACAAATTCTCGAACTACATTCAAGTCCACTAGGAGGTTCTTGAGCCAAACCGCTTTTTCATTTGCCTGCAAGTTAGACTACATATTCGGCTTCCATGGTAGAATCTCGGACATTTACGCTGACGCTTCTCCATGTCACGACTCCTCCCCATGCAAAACACACTACCAGGGGAAGATTTTTCGGAGTCTATGTCGATTGAAAATCCTAGTCCAGTAGTGGCCGATGGGGATTGAACTATCGATCGATAAATTAACATTCTATCTCGAGTTCTTTTCGGATACTTCGTATGTTTTTTAACTTCCGATCAATGTTCTTTCCGGGTTACTTTGATATCTTGCCACCATGCCAACGCAGCGGATATCTGGTCTCGCATAAAGATTGCATACATAAGGCTTCCGACAACCAAGCATAAGGAATGCCTCTCATGTCATCTATCTCCTTTTGCGTCTTAGGGCACATTTTCTTGGATAGATGGATTCCATGTCTGAAAGGTACGAAGCCTTTCTTGGAATCCTGCATGCTGAATCGTTTCAAGACAGTATCTATGTATGAAGCTTGCGACAAGCCTATCATCATTTTCTTGCGATCTTGAGTGATCTTGATCCCAAGGATGTGTCTTGAGCTTCCCTAAGTCCTTCATATCAAACTGTTTTTGAAATTCATGCCCTTACGCCCGATAACACCTTTACATCGTTCCCGATGATCGAGAATGTTGTCTACGATAGTACTAAGAATACCAATGCGATTAAAACACGCTTTTTGTACACACAACTTTCGAACTCATTTTGATCAAACCCATAAGACTTTATAACATGATCAAAACATTGGTTCCAAGCTCTGGATGCCTGTTTGAGTCCGTATATGGACTTCATGAGCTTACAAACTAGGTGTTCTTGGCCTTTTTCAATGAAGCCTTGGGGTTGTTGCATATAGATCTCTTCATCAAGACTTACATTAAGGAAAATTTGTCTTGACATCCATTTGCAGATTTTAAAGTCGAGATCTTGTGAGAATCGATAAGAGAATTCGGATGGGCTTGAGCATGGCTACGGGCGAAAAAAGTTTCCTCATAGTCGATCCCTTCTTTACGGAAAGTATAACCTTTCCACGAGTCTTGCCTTGAAGGTTTTCACCTTCCCGTCCGGTCCTTTTTTTTCTCTTATACACCCACTTGCAACCAATGTGTTTGACCCCATTAAGTGGTTCTACTAGCTCCCCACTCTGTTATGATACATAGAACCCATTCAGGCTTTTCATTCTTTGTTTGCCAAGAATCAGTATCCTTGTCTTGGATTGCCTCGTCATATGTCCATGGGTGCGATTCGTCTTGTCAGGAATCAAGTCCGAGGACTCTCCTATTCCCATGAATCTCTCGAAATTTATTTCACAACCCTCTCACTTCTGACGAGGTTAGGTTGTGTAAGTGTGTCGTTTGGTATGTCATCTTATGCAGTTGGCATTGAGGTTAGCCCCTTAGCTCATTTAAGGTAATCTCATACGGGTCTTCTTTTCGTTCATATAGTCTTCTTCCAAAAATCTAAAGTGGTGCTTATTACCACCTTTTGATCTTTCGGACCATATAACATACACCCTTTTTTGTTCCCCGGGGTATCCCACAAACAACCTTAATTACGATCGAGGATCCATTTACGGCTTCCTTGTCCAACACGTGGGCGGACACCCCCAAATCCTCGTGTGTCTCAAACTAGGCTTGCGCCTTGGGTCCACAATTCTTTGGGAGTTTTGGGAATCGATTTGGATGGCACCAAGTTCAGAATGTGAAATTTGTTGTTTCCAAGGCATGACCCCAGAGCGACTTGGGAAGATCCCGCATAACTCATCATAGATCTAACCATTTCCAAAAGAGTTCTGTTTCTTCGCTCTGCAACCCTGTTTTGTTGAGGGGTTCTGGGTGCAGTTAGCTGGGATACAATCCCTTGATACGTTTTTCCCTATAATTCTCTGCTTGAGCCTTAAATTCTTTGAATATCTCAAAGGTCTCAGATTTATGCTTCATAAGGAAAATATAATCGTATCTTGAGTAGTCATCAATAAAAGTGACGAAATACTCATAACCTCCTCTTGCTTTGGTTGACATTGGACCACATACATACGTGTGAGCGATCTCTAACACTTTTTGGCTCTATTCCCTTGGCTCCAAATGCCCTCTTGGTCATTTTACCCTCCAAACATGATTCGCAGGTTAGAATTGGTTCAACTTGGAGAAACTCCAGTGAATCGTCTTTCACCAACCTTTGGATCCTCTTTGGATTTATATGTTCCAATCTTAGATGCCATAGAAGTGTCTCGTTCACGTCTGATGAACGTTTTCTTTTCTCGGAAACAATTGATGTGTTATAGGATGCATTTCGTGAGTGGTGTGCATGCGATTAATTGTATAGAGATTATTCGATAACGTTCCATGACAGGATAAATTTATCAAAAAAAGAAATGGTAACAACTTTATTAAAAGTAACCGAATATCCATCAAGAAAAAGTTTAGAAACCGAAATTAAATTCTTTCTAAAATTGAACGTAAAGAACATCTCTTAAAATTAAAACTATGTCTTCAAAAGCGGTGCACTTCTCCTTTGGCAATTTGCCACTCTCGAAGACGCATAAACGGTGTGATGAGGATCTCGGCTCCCATTAAGTTGTCGGGTCCGCCAAACCCTCGTAAAGTGAAACAAACATGATCGGTGGATCTCAGATCCACCACCCATAAATGGGAGGCATACGCCGCTAAACAAGTTTCAACAACTAGTGCGTGAGAATTACCTTTCTTTCCATTCCTTTTGGGTTTGGAACAGCTGACCTCAATGTCCTTTTTTCACATGATTGAAGCACTTCCCTTATTGGGCTTACTCACTCCTCCACCCCTTCTTCACCTTTTCTTTGCCATTGGCAACACTTGAGTTCACTTGTGGCTTTTGTCCTTCTTCTTGTTCTTACCACCCCTTCGCCTAGAAGAAGAAGAAGGTCCATTTGCCACCAAGGCTTGGCTCTTTTGCCCCAATATCGCCTCCGCCGAGACTAAAGCTTACCTTGATCGGGCATCGAGAACTTTTGATTATTCATCCGGTAGTTCGGCGAACTATTCAAAACTTTTCGGCAGAGAGTGGAGCCGCTAAATTGATTTGGGTCTCGATGTCGTATTCGGCCGCCAAGTACCTCAAGTTTATTAAGGTGAGCCATCATCCGGGAGAACGTGCTCCCTTACAGGCGTTCCTCCACCATTTTCATAGAGAGCAAGTCCTCATGGTGATCCGACGAGCCCGGCGCGGTTCGATGTTGAAACATCGCTTTAGGACTAGTCATGATGTCTGCGGCGGTCTCAACGTTCGGTGTTGGTGTTGCAACACATCGACATAAAGCCAAGATGGTACACTTTGCCATTTCGTTTGGAATGCTCCCCATCAAAGATACTCTTTCTTAACCGTTTTAGTGGACTCGTCTTTTGGCTTTTAGGTTTAGGTGTAAGGAGAACCAGTTATGGCTTTGTGCGATGAGGACAATAGTAAGTTTACGATTCCAATCAACAAAGTTTTCACCCAATAAGCAAATTGTCTTTAAGTATATTGAATAGTGGATTAAAAGGTTGCGACATGATGAATTTGAAATCAAAAACAATAATATGCATAAGTACAAATATATCACAAGGTTCGATCACATGCATCATATTAAAATCTCAAAAAATATATGAACATGCATAAGCCAACATCTCAAAACAGTTTAAATAAGCCACGTGGGGTGGGTCATTATTTAAACACATTCAACGAGTTACAAACAAGAACGATTTACAAACCTTTAATATCCAGATTAATAGTTGGCTCTCTACTTGACCAATATAAAATTAGCGGGGACTTGAGGGAAGTATGTGTATATCAATTTTATACCTAAGTAATAACCATGATTAAATACTGGGATTATTATTTCGCTTTGAGCGAGCCTCGTGGGGAGGGTCATCGCCGCCACTAGTAATAATCCACAATCATCCATTTGAAATTCATTAATGTGAAAAGCTAACTTTTGACCGTCCCTGTGGGGAATTTCTCCAAAAGAATTCACAAATAAATAAATCATGGAGGTCAAAATTAATTCAAATTTTTTTCGGGAATAAAATTGTCAATTAATTATTTAAACATACTTAGTAATTTTTGATGGTGAGATTTTTTCATTGGGCAACTCTCATGCAAACACATTTAAACAAATTAAATAAAGCATAAGATAACACAATAATAAATCAAGCAAAGCGGAAAAAATAAACATATTGGGCACAAATTATCCAATTGTCATGGTTTGATTTTTTGGCTTGATTTTAAAAAACGCCATCTTGAATTTCTCCCACTCGATCGTCTCGAAAAGAACTCCGTCTCGAACGCCACGCCAAGTAGCTCGTGGCGGGATGACGTCCGCGATCCGGCCTTTTGCGCCGAAGCGACCGCGTCTGTCTTTTGGCACAACACGCATCGCCAGCGCCTCTCGGCGACCTCGGCGAAACCGCCCGCCGGCCTCGGCGGCCTCGGTAGGGCCTCGGTAGCGGCTCGGCGTCCGCAGCGGCGATCCGCATTTCATCCAGAACTAAGATTCGCCGACCTCCCCCGCGGAACTTCCCCATGGCGGCGCCGAGAAGTCCCCATGAGTCCGCCCAAGAAATCCCGCCCGACCGTCCAGCGCATGTGTCTTCCGCCAAGCACGGCCTCGACCAGACTTTCGGCCTCGGCTCGCCCCTATGCCCGTCCGTGCTGTGGCGTGTCGTCGTCGTAGCGTGCTCACTTGGCATGTTTGTTCGCGACGCCGCCGCTACGCTTGGGATTGCTCGATTTTATCCTTTAATTCGCTCGTCTCCGTTTCCGATCCGATTACAATTTATTTACAAAAAATAAATAAACATAGATCTAGACTAGTCTATTACATTGATCAAATCAAACAAATCTTAATCTACTCGTGGATTTTCTTACGAGGCAAAACGAATCCGAACGAATCGAATTAAAAACCACAATTTATATGCATGCATAAATAAACACATTAAATTTCATGACAATTGGATACCTGCAAAAAAGATCTAGCAATTCTACTATCCAATTTCAAATTTAATGACAACGAATTAAATTACAATTTAAAATTCAGAGCCCGAAACCGTGGCTTTGATACCAGTTGTTGGGGAATAAGTTGCACAGGTCTATTCGGGATGAATATTTAAATATAAATTTAATTCTTATAATTATTACTAGCATGAATTAATCCTATATTAATTCAAATAATAATCCAACAACAAATCATGCATATAATAAATTCACGTAAATCCTACGCATGCGGAAATTCTATGAGTTTACGTGAACATACCTCTTGGAATGGCAATTGTCTTGTTGATTAGACGCACCAAAAGAACTTCTCAAGTATTCCCTTAATCCTTGCTCGACTATCCGGTGGTAGGACGCTTGCGAACAATTAACAAAAGGAAAATAAATTTTGTTGCACCACCTTTGTGGATTTACTAATTTTTCCAGCACATGAAATTGTACTTGGGAATGAAAGAATCATCCCCTATTTATAGAGTAGTGGTGGTCAAAATTTTGGGGCAAAAACAATGTGGGAAAATCTTTTCTTGATCTCCAAGAAATCTTGAATATATCTCCTATATTCTTTTTTCCATAATTATAATATTCCACAAAATCCCACATACTCTTTGTTATGGAGTATTTTCGAAAATTATAGGGCAAGAATCCAAGATTTGGATCTTCTTGAATTTATGAGATATTCTTGTATTTCAAGAAATACATATATTCCATAATATCTTTTCAAGAAAATCAAGAAAATCTTTCTTTCCTTAATTATCAAAAATTTCGAAAATTTCTCTATGGATAACCAAGTGGGAGATTTCTTGAATTTAATGAGATAATCTTGTATTCCAAGAATACATATCCTCATTCCATAACAAAATTCAAAGAAAATCTTTTTCCCCTTTTATCCATAAATTTTGAAAATTAGGAAAAAATATGCAACAAGATTTATTTTATTTTAAACACATTTTCCAGTTATTGGACTATATGTTGGGCTACTTAGGGGGCCTTTAGGAGAATTAAGATTGGACCTTCCAATGGATCTTGAATTATCAATATTGAGCCACAATATTATTCAAGCCCATAAATATTAATTAATCCCACTACATAATTAATATTGCACTATCCATCTTAACCCATATTCTGATCAATATGACTCCGGTTATTATTTTCCGTGTTTAAGATTATCTAGTCCATTAATTAATTCAAGCCCTTTGAAATAGTTTTCCATTAATTAATATCTTTTGTCCTTGGTTGAGAGCGGTTCAACATTATTATCCATACAGGAAACTAGTTCCACTTGTAAGATTTTTGTATGATAAAGCTTATGAACCTCCCAAGGAACCGTCGAACAAAGCGTCTTTGCACACGATTAAAAGTATTAAATCTTAGCAATCACGTGTGACCAATAATATTGTCCAAGATAAAAAATATTGAATCTCGTTGATTCTCTACCCATGATAAGTCAAAGCAATAGTTACCAAACACGTGATGATCTATTTAAGGAGCGAAGATTAAGAAATAACGAACCACCGAGGTCTAATTCTTTCTTGTTCGATTCGAAGAATTTGTCCTCTCAGAGGTCCTATTCGGTCATCGATTCATCTGTTTAGTGTAATCTCTTGGTCAAGACAAGCCAATCCGAGCCTTACACTTCAACCTTTCACGATGGATTGTTCATTTCCATCTAGGTCGTGAATGGTGTACTTTTAGTTACAAGAGACTGTTAATTTAATCTTCTGTGATCTGATATCACTAAATTAACTACAATGTAACACATACGATTTATTGAACAGTTATGTAGTAAATATATGTAACATTCGATGATATTTAAAACATCAGTGATAAATAATTTATTTCAGTAAATAAGTCCGAAATTCAGTTTTGATTATACAAAGTAAAAGCATACTTTCCAGTATAATCCCAACACGGTGTAAGAGGGAAGACTCAAAGATCCACTAAGTATCGGTAGCATTCCTCACTCTTTGTCTCACTCTCTCAATCTCAGTTTAACGTTTCAGATTTACAAAGAAGGAGAAGACGAGTATAAATGGAAGCTGTCAACACACCTAGAATTTTAGTTTGGGAGGGCCTCAAGTAATGGGCCGAAATGGGCTCAAGCCCAACACATTTGGATGAAAAGATTTGATGATTAGTAAATTTGTTGGTAATTTTAAAAATGGGTCCATCTTGGATCTAAAATCTATGACGCTAAATTGCATGATTAAAGTGGATACAAAATCTAATTTTATTTAAATGCATTTCCAAATTCCTCAATCCAAAGAAACAAGAATATTTGGTGGATCCTACATTAAACAAATGGCTCAAGTGGTGGTGAAAAAAGATGCAAGTGGATGTATCTTTGAGCTTAATTAATTAACTGACAGTGCCAAATAACGGTTCGATTCATACAAGAAGTATAAAGTAGACTTTTTCATAAATGCACTTAAATAACTAATTAAGGTCTCGACACCATTCTGCAATTTTGCAATTTACCCCTTTTTGTATCAATATTGATTGTGGGGTCCCTTCTAAAAATAGTGAAAGTTATGGTGGATGCAAGCTACGGCCATGAAATAATGTACCTTCCTCGAAAAGGTCGTTATCATCAATTTTATGCATGGCAATTAAAGCTTTTCTAGGAGCCTCCTATGCTAAATTGACCAATCATGATTTTATTTACAAGTTGAGCTGAAAATCAAATCTAAGTTATTCTATTTCGCAACATTCAGTAATTCGTTTGAGCTCTAGTTCGACATGAATATCAAACATATTTAAACATATATTTATGTTTGATACTCCCCCTCCCAATCTTCGTGGGATTGTGACTGTTCATAAACATTTAGTTTAATAGTGAAATAGTGATAAAGTAATGGGGTAAGAAAAATTATTTATTAGTATTTTATATGATAAAGTGATGGGTAATTAGAGGTAAAAAATGTTGTTTATTAATATTTTATGTGATAAAGTGATAAAGTAATAAAATGTGTAAGTAATTTTACCATAAAGATTGAGATAAAAAAAAAGAGTACTTTACTATAAAGATTAAGACGGAGGGAGTACAATTTAAAACTCGATTTGAACTTGAACTCTAATTTTAATTAAAATAATACTCCCTCCGTCCCATAAAAGCGTGCACTTTTACTGTTTTCACGTGTTTTTGCGAGCGAGTTTTTTATTAATATTTTAAATGATAAAATAATTTTTAAAGATGCATATAAAAGATGAGAGGTAAATCTATAATACCCCTCTTTAAAAATCAATTTATCATTTGAAATACTAATAAACAACTCGCTCACTAAAACTCGATAATAAAATTGGTGTGCACGCTTTTATGGGACGGAGGTAGTATAAAATTATCAAACTACTCGAATTTGATTCATATTCGGTTTAATTAAAGATCGTTCGAGATCAAATAAATTCAAACATGAATTTCAAGACTAGATAATATTTCAAACAAATTTGAACAACACCTCATTCGACTTTACAACTCTACTTACAAGCTCTAAAACACGGATTCTTAAAAAATTAACAGTATGCAGTATTAGATTCGTCTGGGGTGGGATTTGAGTGGGATTCACCTGGGATTCGCACCCGATTCGCCACGTGGCGAATCCCAATTTTTTTTATTCTTTTACTATCGGATACGCGTATCATGTTCCGAGGATACGCGTATCGGATACGTATCGTGATTTTTTTGTAAAATTTATTAAATTTTGGGGTTTTTTTTTTTTGTAAAAAATTAAAACTTACTAATAATTTGAATGACACACTCTAAAACTTATTAAATATTAAAATTTATTAACCTTTTATTATGATTTATGACTTGTGTAGATTGATGATATTTGATTTAATTGTTGTTTTGTTACTTATGGGATGAATTCCTTTATATTAGTACATGTGTTTTAACTCTTGATATTATTACATGTGTTATATATAATTGTTGTAAATTTTTTAATATTATTACAGGTGATATATATAATTAAATTAAAAAAATTGGCGTATCCTCACCGTATCGTATCCTAAAAATTTAAAAATCTACGAATTCCCACACCCGAATCATATCGTATCTGCACCCCGCACCCATACCCGTGCAACATAACTTACAAGTCTACTCACTTGGTTAGTCTTTACATCACACAAAAATATGTTTAATTTTTTTTTATTTTTATCTGTCTTATTATAAAGATAAAAAAATTATTATATTATAATATTATTGAAAGTTCATTTTCCGGTTTTTATCGTTGTTAGTAATAGCTTTGGGAATTAAAATAGATAAACAAAGCTAAACTTTAATGTTTTAATTATAATAATTTTAGTTTTTAATATGTGTGAAAAATTTATGTTTGCGGGACATATGAAGTATTTTTTTAAGAAGGTTTCATCTTTCAAGCCGGATGTATACTTCAATTAAGAAATTGATTAAACTACTAGCTTTACCTTAAAGTATGTTACATTTTGACTTTTTTGTCCACATGCAATTGGTGCCTAATATTTGAGGGAAAAACTAAGTGAATGATAAAATTGGAAGTCATTTAACTGGTTTGTATTTTATAATTCATATTCTTATTTTCAATTTATTAAATGAGTTTTAAAAACATCTTAAAATAACTAGAAACTGTAAGAATGTTAGAACATTAAAATTTGTGGTCTATTGATTAATACTACTCCATGTTTCATCTTACAGGTGAAGTCAATTTTGGATGGTGCAGCTGAATTGTATTTACCTTATTTTTTTAATTGATAAAATATACTCCCTCCATTTCAAAGTTATTTAATCATTTGCTTTATGAGAATTGTTTATTATTATTTAAAGTGATAAAATGATTTTTTGTTAATGATATTATAGTCATTTCTACTTTATTATTAAAGTAGATGACTTTTTATAGGTAAAAGTAATGACATGAGATGTAATTTTGAGATGTTAGGAGTGAATAGTTGAAAATGGTATAGTTACTATATTTTCTTTAATGGAAAGAGGTAAATAAATTTGAGACGGACCTTTTTTTAAAAAAGAGATAAATAACTTTGGGATAGAGGGAGTAGTATTTTTTATACTAAAATTTGCATTGGGAAGTTTATTAACAAAAACTCGTATAAAACGGTCTTATACAAGAAATTGATATAAATTAGTATAAATTAACACCTGTCTCTTCCAAATTGTTAAGCGTCATGCCTAGATTATGCTACCTCTCACCGTAAAACAGTGTCACGCAAGTATGTGACGTTTATTTGAGAACAAAACGTGTTTAGTTGTTGGGACACTTAGTAAATTATTACTATTTGGTTAACTAACTCTAATACAGTTAATTTGTTTAGTGATGGTGGAAATCCGCCCTCAATTTCCACGCGTATATAACGGTTAGTATTAGAGGTCATGTAATGTGCCCATTTTGCCCCCAAAAATGTGTAGGAAAGAAGGCATGGGCTTATTAATTGAATATTGATCTTGTGTTTGTATTGTACAACATTGTGATGTGCAGTGGACTCTTACGATTTTATAGTGCATTTAAATTTAATATAATATAAGATTGTGCTATTTAATAAAAAAAACACACTATAGACCCACACGGGTATATTGTACAGCACAATGATGTACAATGCAAGATCAAAATCTTGTTAATTAGATGTGATTAGTGTTTGTAGAAATAGCACATAAATCCGGATGAAATGAATTAGCTCAAGTGGTTACAACATCATTATTTATACCGTGAGATCATGAGTTCGAGTCATTATTTACCCGATAATATATATATATATATATATATCACATAAATCCAAGTGAAAAAGAAGGCATTATTGGTGGGAGGTGGGGAAACCCTAATGAATTAGAATGTAGGGTGACAATACACGAGGGTGAGGGCCCTAATTCCACTCTATCATCTCTCCATTATTCCCATCCATTGTGAAGTTGTGTTCAATTACAGCAATAATACTTTAACAAGTTTTGCTTTTCCATGGATTTTAAATATATGAGTCATCGTTGTATAGCACAGTGTATCAGAAATATAATTAAAAAAAATCTCAATGAATTCATTTGTTCAATAAAAATATTAAATTAAGCAGCAAAGGAAAAATCCCAATATTTCTATAAAATAATTCAATTCCTCTTCTCCTTTTCTTTTGCCCCGCAAAAGCTACAGTTTTTTATTTTTCTGTTCCATTTTTCGTATTTCATTGATGTTTCACTTTTTTGAATTTTTAACACATGGATCCAAGGGTATGGTGATTTATTGAATATTTTTTATTATTCCACTTGTCATCCATCCATATTATGAAATACAAATTGGAACACCAATTATAAAATAGATGATCAGAGTAAATAGTAATGAACTATAATTAGAATAAAGACAATTAAAGAAAAATAAAATAAGGAAACAACAAAATTTAATAAAAGAAATAATTAATATATTATTATTTTTTTTCAAATTTTCATCTTCTTTTATTTATGTAGATCTTTTCCTCATCAATAAGACTTTTTTTTCATTCGAGTTGTCTTATCATTAGTTGTAACCAAGGATGAAAAAATCGTGAAATATCCGCGAAATATCGCATATATATCACTTTTTTTTACTATGCGATATGAATATCGGGTGTAAATTTTTTCTTATTATGAACAGTGCAAATATCGCGAAATATTGGAAAAAATCGGCAAATTATTATAGTTTTTTTTTTTTTTTTAAAATTTGATTCCACCATTTTTCTTTCTTGTCATGAACACTTTCAATTAGTTTTGATTCAATGGGTATGAGCACTAATCATAGTGATATGTCTCAAGATTCATCTGCTTTTGACACATATGCGAGTTCATAGTTTGATTGGAATACTCAAAATATTTTTCATCGTCCACCTCCTCAAATGTCTTAGGGAGGTCAAAATGTGTATCAACAAAATACTTGGGGTCATGGCACAATATCAAATCCATTGTGAAGCAGATGGAAAAGATAGATAAACATATGAATGGCATGTGCATAATTATATCCATGAGTACTTTAATGTGATGAGTTGATATCAGTATTGTTTGGATAGAGATGACATCCCGTCTTCTATTTTTGAACCTCATAAGGTCATTATTTTGGTACTAATTATATTTTATCATGTAATTTTAGTCATTTTGTATTGTATTATATATTGTATTGTCAGATAGTTTTTCGATGGACAATGTTTATGTAGTGTATTGCTAATATTTTTTATTTAAACATGTCATTTTATTATGATTTTAAATGAAATGTATGCATAATTGTTTGTTATAATAACCTGTAAAATTTTATGTCATATTTCCAATTTTTTAACTTAATTTTCATCATTTCTTTAAATTTTTTGCGATATCGATATATTCGTAAAATTAAAATTGCGGTAGATATATTTTCATCCTTTGTTGTAACTACTCGTACTTTCTTTGTGTTTACCTGTTATTGGTCAATGAGTGATTATATATAGTTAACATGCACTCATTGAATTGTTTTATGCACTGATATCCATCATATTTTTTAATACTCGTAACACCATTATAAAATGAGTATGTAGGATAGGTTTTGTATGCACTCGGGTGCACCATGCATTCATAGTGCATTTAATAAGCGTGTAATTTGTTATGTTAAAAAGTGTAATTTATTTACACAGAAAAGTGCAATTGTTAATATGAGAACATAGTTGCATGCTTCTATTTAAAATAGTTGTATGTTTCTATTTTGTATAGTTGCAAATTTCTAAAATGCACTAAAAATACACGGCACACCCAAGTGCACATGCATGAGACCCACTCGAGTATGTATATATAATAATTCCATTGTGTTAAAAGACAAGTACTGCATTTATTATAAACCCAATTTCAGTTCATCTTCGAAAATTTGAAATCTAATTTTATAAAACGTACATCACAATATAATAACAAAACACCATTTGCTTTTTACACTCCGATCAAAATTTGATTTCAAAATCGTTTAATTAAAACCCAAAACAAACCTCAACGAAACAAAGAGTAGTAGTAGTTCGAAATTGGATTTTTTTAAAAAAAAATAAAAGACTAATAATGGTAAAAAAGAAATTTAGGGGTGTATTGGTTGTGGAGTCTGTATGATTTTTTTAGACTTTCAAAGTCTGAGGGTATTCAATCCGAATTTTCAAAAGTCTTTAAAAATTATGAGATATTCAATATGGATTTTAAAAAGTCTTAAAAAAAATTTAGATATTCAACAGTTTATGGATTTTAATAAATTTTCTTTGATTCTCTTCCAAAAATATAAATAGATTTCACTCTCCAAAATCTCTTCTAACAACCAGAGATTTCTATTTATTCTTTTTTATAGAACTCTGAAAACGAAAGGTTATCAGAAGAAAAAAATATTCGTTGTTCTAAAGAAACGATAATAAACGGAACCCGACTTTTACCTGTCGATCCAATTTGAAGATAACAAGATCAGAGCATACATTCGAGAAAGAGTGCCACTAAACACACCCCAAAATCCTCTAAACACACCCCATTTGTTAAGCACACCCCAATAAAATTTAAAAATTAAATTGTATTACTAAACACACCCCATTTCTTTTCTATTATATCATTTCTCTATCAAAATTGAAAAATAACACTTTCCTACCTTTCATTTTCGCATGAATATTTCTCTAAAAAAAATCATTTGATTCTTTCGTATTCATTATTTTTTTATAAAAAAATTCTTAGAATTTTATATAAATCCAGAAATATATTATAAAAAAATTCAACTAATTTTTTTCAAACATAAATAAATTTAAAAAATTAATTAAAAAAATCTCCAAAATCATAAAAAAGCTAAATACAAAATAAAAATATTAAAAAAAATCAAATAATTTTTTTTAAAAAAATTTAAATTAAAAAAACTGAAAAAAATAAATAAAATCTATAAAATATTTTTTAAAAAAACATCTATATCTAAAAAATATTTAAATTAAAAAAATCAGTAAACCTAAATAAAATCTGAATTTTTTTAATTAAATTAATTTTGGAAATTTATTTTATTTTTAATATTTTATTTAGTTTTAATTATTTTTTAAATTTTCTTAACTTACTCATTTTCTAAGATCTAGTTGATTTTTATAATATTTTTAAATTTTAATTTGATTTTTTTCAGATTTTTTTTCGATTTTTGCTTATTTGATTATTTTAATTTTATTAATTTATATTTTAATTTAATTTTTTCAAAAATTTCAATTATTTTTTCATGTATAAAATTTATAAAATTAGATGGACAAAAAATAAAGGACCAATCAAAGTGACGAAAAACTTAAAGGACTAAAATTAAAATAAATAAAATTTAAAAGACAAATAATACCCAATATTTATATAAGGTAACTTAGTCATTCTATATATGTCTATTTTTGTCTTAAAAATTATGGGGTGTATTTGAAGAATTTTGGAGTGTATTTAGTGGCACTCTTATATAAAAACATACAAAACCCCAAAATAAAGAGTATCGAGAGATCTAATCGGATGCGAAGAGAATCCAAGTGAGGGCGCTCTCAGTGAAACTTGATTTCCTATTCTCGCAATTTTCTCCTTCCTAGTCAACGCAAATACCTGACTCTAATGCGATTTTCACCAAAAAATAAAACTAACAACACGCTTTTTGGCATTCATCTTTTTCTTTTTCTATGAACATATTGGGACTTTTTTCTTTTTTTCTTTTTTTGAGAAATATATATTGAGAGATTTGGACACCACATGAATGAGAATGAAGATGAAAATAATAATGATGTATAATAATGTATTTCTTTTAACTAATGTATTTTTGTTATTTTTTCTAAATAATTTGGATAACTTTTTTTATATACAAGTGTGTTCCATATATATTTGCATCAATAGTTCTAGCGCCAGAGTCTATGGAAATCCATGTAAATCAATAAAAAAAGTCAGTCAAACTCTGCATGGAGTCTGTGGATTTTCTAAATTCACATATTTTTTAAAGTAAAAAAATATCTAATAGAATCTCAATTGAATATACCACCATAGAGCATCCACAATGGTCCATCCAATTAGTGTTTAATCATTAGATGGATGAAAGTTAATGTTTAAAATTATTGTGGGTGTCCATTAGATTGGAAAGAGAGTGCCATCCATCCAATAAAATGAATGGAGAGAGAAAATATTTTTTTGAAGAAAAATAGGTAGAAATGAGGTGAATGTGGAGTCCACAAAAGATGAAAGAATGGATAAATGATTAATAAACCATTGTAAGAGTGTGTTTAAATAATTGAATTTTTAAAAATTAATAATGTAGAGATAATGTGAAAGATAGAGAATGAACAAATGAAATTCATCAACTGTGGATACTCCATAAAGTGGAGTGCAGAATGTGAGAGTGATAAATGGGAAAAATGCTGAATTGAATTGAAATGCTGTCGTATAACCCACTTTACACTTCTAACACCCAACCATCATTTCCTTTCAACTATTTCTTGCTTTTTTTGTTTTTATTTCATACAGCATTATTTAGAATTTTACCTTAATATAAATGAAAATATTCCACATTATATATAATCAAGAGGGTCAGACTCTTATGTACACAATTCGTACAGCATCATTTAGAGTTACATTAATATAAAATGCTGCATTATTTTTAACCATTATGTATACTTTTTACAACCACCCATCTATAACATTCTAATAGTCTATCCTATGTTAGTCAATTTTTTTTATATATAATTTTTTTAGCAAAGTTTCAAGTCCATAAAACGAGCTTCAAAAACTTATTACGTACTCAATATTTGTCACACCTATTGTTTAGCTAGCCGCCTAATCAGTATATATACTTTACAATAAATAATGGAGCTTATACTCGAGTTTGTTAATTAAGATTGCAATTATAACATTATAATATAGTACTTATAATAATAATATTAATTAATTGTATCTCAATAATTTTGTAGCCAATATATAATATGTAATACAATACTACTATATATATATATATATTTTTTTTTTTATAACACGGTATCCGGTCCAAGGACCAACTAATTCGGGGACCAGAACCCACCGTCCACTAGCAGGGGCTCCACTTCAAGCTAGAGCTAAGCTCTGTATGGACTGACCCATCTCAATGATTGATCGAATCTAAGAGGGTTCGAACGTAAGACCTAGAGAGAAACACACTTATAAGTTTCTCAGGTCTACACCATTAGGCGAATCCTTGGAGGTTCTACTATATATATATATATATATAATATATATATAAAATAATAATAATAATACACGCAATTGATTCTCCAATCTCCATCATTTACGTACTTGTCATTAATATACATGTGGTCGTTTAATTTGTTCTTTATTTCTCACGTTGGGTGGTCACTTTCAGAATATTTAACAAAGTTTAAGGTTTGACGAGGAAAAAATTACGGGTGTACGGGTAAACGGGGCATTTTATATTATTCAACTTGTTATATTATGTTTGTTTATAGGTTTATTCTTACCATTGGGGTTGAAATAGGTCGGGCCGAGGTAGGCTTCTCGTTAAAAGATCTGAGCGTGGTACATATGTATTAGGCTCATATCTAACCTATTATTTGTGATATAGTGAGATTTTTTAGTACACTTAATCTTGACCTTTTTAATAAACGAGCCGACCTAAAAGCCTGTATAAATCATTTTTAAATCTATTTCATTTTAGATATTTTTTTAAAAGTATATATTAAGATTTCGATAATAAAATGATTAATTTTATTCT
This sequence comes from Stenogyne calaminthoides, assembly GCA_037126765.1. Classification (NCBI taxonomy): domain Eukaryota; kingdom Viridiplantae; phylum Streptophyta; class Magnoliopsida; order Lamiales; family Lamiaceae; genus Stenogyne; species Stenogyne calaminthoides. The sequence goes on from JBBCBC010000006.1 coordinate 4,615,352, forward strand.
AGTTTTACCAAGATTTAAGATTTATTGATGATTTACTTATTTAATTATATATATTATTTTATATTAATATTATTAATTATATTAATATAAAAATAATTATTAAATATTATATATTTAAATGGTCGACATGTTAAGCTTAAAAGTCTTTTTGAAAGGCTTAAGCTTGACCTATATAAATAAATAGGGTTTTAAAAAAGCCCAAACCTGACTTATTTGCTAAAAAGGTCGAGTCAAGCCGAGCTTCAATAGACCAAATCGTAGGCCCCTCCCCGGTAGTTTGGCATGTTCCCAACCCTACTTGCCATGTCCTTTTGAAATATTGAGAAGAATTGTTTTTTCTTCAAGGTTTAATTTTTATATTGAATTCAGTTTTGATTGAAAGTGTGTTCACGCAAATTGTGAACTCGTGGATAACTTAAGACTCAAGGTTTTGGGTTTGAGACACAGAGAGAAAAAAATTATTCTTTCTTATAGTGGTTACCCTTATAGTGGGGCGGTGTTCCCCCTGTTGTGGTGATTGTGGTTCCGGTTATGGCGATTGCGGTTCAGAGTTGCGGTTTCTGGTGATCTCCCTCTTGTGATGATTACGATTCTGGTCTATAGCAAGACGAAATAATATTGCCATATACTCAGTGGCAGAAGAAATTATTGTAATTAATTATCTTAAAAAACTATTGTAATTGATTATTTAAAAAAAAAAAAACTTGGGAACCTTTTCAAATAGGATGTATGTATATACAATCCTCTTTTGATATAATATTCAATTTTTCGTATTTCAAATTTATATATCAAAACCCATTTAAATATGAGTATAACAACTGGAGCATCTTCAGCCCAAAACTCTGTAAAGGAGATCTTTATATTAAAATATGAAGTTTTTTATACTCTATTTTCAAAACCTTCTTCAACCATAAACTAAATTTTACTCTATTTATTATTTTATTCATTTATAATATAACACAATCATTAAACAATATAGTAATATTGATATTTAAATTTATTAATTAAATTAAAATTTATAATTAATACCTTATTAGTTAATTAAATAATTTAATTAATTACAAATATAATTAAGCTTTTTATATCAAATTCAAAAGAAGTAAATAAATATGTAATTTTCAAATACTACTTTTATTTATACATTAAATTACGAGACATAGGTCGACTTAAAAAGATACAAGCGAAGATATACATGTATATTCGTATTAGGGGAAATATGATCATATATTCATATCTAATATATAATGTATGTTTTGTTGTATTTCACGTGATTTCTTATTGGTAAAAATATGAATTTTTAATATTCATAAAAAAATTTAAATTACACAAAAAGTAACTCTAATTGTAATTATAGTACCAATTAATTGTATAATTATATTTATAAATATAAATAAAATAAAATATAATTGTAATTAAATATTAAAATAAAATTAATTACTATAATTTTTAAATTAACTCTAATTAAATATAATTCTAATTAAACAATAAAGTATCAATTAATTGTATAATTATATTTATAAATATTAATAAAATAATAGATATAGAGTTTAGAGTTGTGAATAGTGAAAACCAAAATATGAAGTTCAATGTTCAAAACTCTATCTCTAAATTTTAAAATAGAGTATGGTTGGAGGATGAATCATTTAAACTTCAAAATTGAGTATTGTTGGAGATGCTCTTAAACATAAATTATCATACATTTATATTTGAAAATGGCAATCGTTGTTGATTGTTGCAAAATCAAAGGCTATATTAAAGCAAAAAAGTAAAAGAAGAAAAGGGAAATTAATAAGGTCTGAAGGCAAGACAAATTATAGCATTATACATTTGCTTACTTGCAATTCCAAGTTTCAACAGATGTGTTTATTGTTTTTTATTTTATTTTTTCACAAAAAAATGGGAATGTTGGATTTTGTTGTTTTTGTAGAAAAGTAAAAAATTTAAAAGCATTGCTAAAAAAAAAAAAAAATCACGCCCCAAAATTATTCAAGTTAAAAATTTACGACCTTACGGCATATATTGAAAAGGAAAGTCCAAAGGAAAATGTCTGAAAATTTAGCCCATTGGGCCACCATAGTTGTAGCCCAAATTTCTAAATAATAAATGCCGTTTTGAAGCCCATTTCGAAACCAAGTTCAGCCCACCATTCCATCAACAGTTTTCAGCAAAGGAAGAACAAATCAACACAAGCTGAAACAATGGACCCCACAATATGGATAAATCGCATTTACATGGAATGAGTTGCTCTTTATTACTCCATCCGTCCTATTTTTTATTATCCATTTACCGTAGACATGGAGATTAAGAAAAAGTAGGAGATAATAATATTAAATGGTGTAAAATGGGTGAAGTGAGTTTGGTAGAGGGAAATAATAGTATTAAATGGTGTAAAGTGGGTTTGGTGGAGAGAAATAATAATATTAAATAGTATTGAATGTTATTTTATTATCTTATTTGGAAACTGATAAATAAAATTAGGACGACTATTTATGAAAAACGGATAATCAAAATGAGGCCAGCGGGAGTAGTATGTTATTATTATTTACCACAGCAATTCACCGCAACTGAAAGCATCAACAGTAGACAAATATTCAACATTAACATTACAGTATAGTCAAATGTTTAATTAATAATTATCGGTCGTACTTTTATATTCCATCCGTCCCAAAAAAACGTGCACGTTTACTGTTTTCACGTGTTTGCGAGCGAGTTTGTTATTAGTATTTGAAATGATAAAATAATTTTTATAGATACATGCAATAGATGAGAGATAGATATATAATACCCCTCTTTAAAAATCACTTTATCATTTGAAATACTAATAAACAACTCGCTCACAAAAACTCGATAATAAAGTAGGTGTGCACGCTTTTATGGGACGGAGGTAGTATATCTTTAATTTATCATTATTATATTAGTTGATAAGAAAATCGTAGTAATAACTAATCATGCGAAAGTGTCATATGCAATATTTTGTTAACGCCCCTATATAAGCCCATTTCTACTTATTCCTTATTTGGGCCTTATTTTCTTTATTAGTATTTTTCTGGGTTGAATGCATAATTGTGTATTTAGCGAATAAGTTTTCACCATATATAATTAGACAAAAACTTGTATATACACCGAATATACTTTTTATTATATCAGTTGTTTTACATTAAGTACTAGTATATTAGTTGTGTATAATAGCATCGTACAATTGATATACAAAAATATTAAAGATATAATTATATAGAGACACTCTTGCATGAGATTGTCTTACGGTGAGACGAAGTGTAATTTAGACATTGACGTTTTAACACTTTGGAAGGGGTGGGTGTTAATCTTAAGTTGTCTTTAAACAAATGATATTGTTTTTGTCATATATATATATATATATATATATATATATATATATATATATATATATATGACAAAAAGATCTTTGATGGGCCATTACCTTGACCATGTATGAGGAAGAATCCATTGATAAAAAATGACATTAAAATCTCAACAAAAACGACAACACTACACCAAAGAATTAAGGCGTTATTCCATTTTATATGTTTTTCCTCATTTGTAGGCCTATAATAATTCTTCAAAAGCGAATAGCAATGTTTCATTTGCCAAAATGGCCTTCACAATCTTGACTAAGCTTTATTTGCTTCTTTATCACTAAAGTTGTTATATGACCACTAATTTGGAATTTGACAAGTGGTCTTGCTATGTTGAAGCCCAAAAAGTTGAGGTCAATCTTATGAGTCGTATGTGTAAAGGAAATAATATATGACTAAGGCCCACTTCTTTCACAACAACCAAACACGTTCAACCCTAACACATCCCTCTCAAACTAATTGTAATTGAGTTGGTATCTTTGTGAAAACTTGCTTGATGAAATTGATTTTTTTTTTATACACTTTAGTAATATAAGTATCTGCCAGGTTATCCGATTCACGACACTCTTTTTCTTTATAATATAAATCACACCTTCACTTTTATGAGTAATACACTTTAGAGTAAAAAGTCCACACTTTTGATAAAAAAAGTCACACACTTTTAGTAATATAAGTCACGCTCCTTACTTGTATTTTTTTAAAACTTGTTTCACACTAAAACTTTTTCATTTAATTTGGTAAAGTATAGTGTGAACAAGTTTTTTGGTAAAAAGTTATGGAGTGTGACTTTTATTATTAAAGAGTCTTTTTTACGTATTATGACTTTTACTATAAAGAATATTACTCATAAAAGTGAAGAGCGTAACTTATATTATATCAAAGATTGTTATAGTGATAACTGAAGGGTGTGTCTTATATTACTAAAGAGTGTGACTTATATTACTAAAGAGTATGTCTATAAAAAAAAAATTAGTTTCACGGTAAACAAGTTTCACAGCATACCAACTCTGAAGATATTTATAGATTTATGACACGTTTACTTGAATCTAATCACAAATATTTTAAGGTTAGACCTAAATAAGCTTTTGGTTTCTATTAGGTAGCAATGTATGAAACCAGGATGATAATTAGGCGCTGGTATTCTAGTATTCAGATTTTAATTTTTTTTTAAATTTCATTTTTTGATTACGTTACAATAACTTTTCATAAAGTTTATTTGTCGAATATAAAATATAAATACAATACTAACATGTCATTTGCATGCTTAATTAGTTTGGTGAATGGACATCTCTTAATTTGAACAATGTGTTCATGTCCTTTCTCATTTAATTATAACTAATTTGGGATGTCGGTCGTTTTTTTTTTTTTTTGTCAACTTTTATTTATATAAATAAATAAACATTTTTATTAATATACCGCGTTACACAATTCAATACTTCTGAACATGAACAAAGTTCTATCTCACTAATTATAAATCTTTAAACCACAATACTAACTTTAAATATCGGTCAATGTTAACTTAAACAAATAAATATATTTACTATTTTAATACGATTGCTATACGTTTCGTCAATTAATGAGGAGAATAATATTTATGAGTATATAAATGAGACAAGTGACATAACACCACACGCAAAAGAGTAGAAAAATAAAACATTTTCTTAGTGACAATGGCTTAACAACGTCAAGTGGAATCTTGTGTCCTATAATGGCTTCCCCATAATTGCAAGTATATATTGGTAAAATTACCAGAGTTGGTATGCCGTGAAACTTGTTTATCGTGAATTTTTTTATTTTTTTATAGACATACTCTTTAGTAATATAAGTCACACCCTTCAGTTATCACTACAACACTCTTTAATATAATATAAGTCACGCTCTTCACTTTTATGAGTAATATTCCTTATAGTAAAACGTCACACCCTTTGCAGTAAAAAGTCACACTCTTTAATAATAAAAGTCACACTCCTTAACCAGTTTCACCTTAAAACTCTTTCACACTATACTTTGTCATATCTTCGGCCTCTAGTTTACTGAAAAGCAGAATTTAATTAAGATAATTGGTAAAGGAGAGGACACAAATTTTAACCATCCTGAAATCTTCAGGATATTTGGATTTTAAAAAAAATCCTTGCACATATAAATTAACATTTTTTTTATTATATAAACTAATGATAATATAACCAAGTTCATAACTCACCCATATATATACACACACACGTATATAAAATGTGTTGTTAGAGAAAACTTGAGCACACAATATTGCTTCATCTCTAAGCCTTTGAAAACAAAAGCTAAATAGCTAATACATTAAGTCAGGTGCGCATATGTGAGTCAATTCATGGTTATCCTTAATTTTCAGATTACTATGAATTAGCATATATTCCTACTGCCTTTTCTAGAATATCCTCCTGTATATAAATTAATTTATAATATTTTTAAATTGTATGGTTTTCTATAATAAATTTTTGGCTTTTCTCCTCAAACATGAGATTGCTTAGATCGAGAGAGATGCAATAATCATTAATTACCATCAACTTTAGCTAGTAAAACAGATAATCATACGTAGTTTTAACTTTTAAGTTATTGATGTGGAATTAAATCTATTTTATCCCCTTATAAAAAATCTATTTTATTTCTGACTGGATTTAAATATAGATATAACTCATGTACCTGACAAGATTTGATGAGGAGATCAAATCGAGGTCTACACAAAATCCATGACAGCAAAATTTGGTCCCAAATATGTCCCAATGTTGTTACGTTGCATAACTCTTGTTTCCACGTAATTTCTTAACAAAATTGACTCGTACTTTTTCAACACAATTCCAAATAAATGAGGCCAAAATATATGCATGAGCTACAACTATTCAATAAAACTGAAATTGATTATGAATCGAAATACTTATGTAAAAATTAGTAACTGGAATCATCATTTAATGCATGAGTTGCAAGATTTAATGAGTTGCAAGATTTTTAAAGATAATGTATATTTGATAGACTGTACATAATTAAAATAGTCAAAGTATTATGTTTATGTACACCATGTTCACCGTAAATTACTAATACTATAGTTTTTTTTTTTTCGGACAACTAATACTATAGTTTATAAGAATCAACACTTATTTGTAAAATATTGATCCTTATAAGTAATAGTAATAATAATGTATGATGAACATGATGCACATAATATCTTCTCATTAAAATAATGTTGATCAATTAACTTTGTTTAGCAAAATAATTAAATACTGTTTAAAAATGCACTCGGTAAAATGAGTCATAAATGTATAATTCTAAAAAATTAAAGAGGAACACTTGCACGAGATGATCTCACGATGAGACGGAGTATAAGTTGAAGATTGACGCTTTGATAATTTGTGAGGGTAGGTGTGATTTGTGCTAAGTTGTACTCTGTCTCATGCATGATATCATCTCATATGAGTTTTTATCAAAATTAAATATGCAAATATTTAGCGAGACAAAAAGAGACCGCGGAGTCTTATTCAAGAATATAATTTGTAGACTTAAACCACCAAAAATGAATTTGAAACGTGAAAGGGAAGATGTCTTCCACCATATGTATAAATATGCAACACTTTTTAATTTTTATTTTTGACCAATTCTGGATTGCGTGCGGACTTTAGTTACTATGTTCGTTTCGCGACTATCCCGGCGAATTTTGAACTTTACAATCTCAAACCCCTATTTGTTTTGAGAATTAAAGTAAGGATTTTGAAATCCTATTAATCATACTCTATCACATAACCTACTATTACTCTACCTTTTATTCTCTCAATACACTCACATCATTTACTTTTTTATTCTCCCAGTACACTCAAAATAATATAATAATATCACATCAATCATATTTTCCACAATCTCACCCTATAAAATCTCATAACAAACATACATCTTAACTATTCATCAAGATTTTGAAATCCTAGGACTTCAAAGTCCGGATTTCCCACGCCCACTGTAAGCCCGAAACGAACATACCCTAAGGGTATGTTTGTTTTGAGACTATTCCGGACGGACTTTGAACTTTACAATTTCACATACTCATTTAATACAATACTAAATCCAGGATTTTAAAATATAATTTAAAACCTAATCTAAATCCTACTTCTGCACCTCTAATGCACGGATTCTCCAAAAAATACTAAAATGCAGTATCGGATACGGCGCGGGGGCGGGTGCGATTCGCGTGTGATTCGCACCCGGTGCGCCACGTGGTGAATTTTGAAAAAAAAAAAGGATACACGCACCTGGTGCGTTTGGGTGCGAATCCGGTGCGTCTTGGGTGCATCTGGGGTCATTTTTGAAAAAAAAAATTGTGGAAAAAATTAAAATAAGAAAGCTTAATTACCTTATTAACCCACAAAACTTAAAATAAGAAAAAAAAATTTAATAGAAAATATTAATTATTTTACTTACCTTTACAACCCAAAGTCACGAACAGAAGATGTGACTTGTTTTAAATTTTTAATTGGATTGAAAATTTTATTATGCTTATATGTTGGATTGATGATGATATATGAATTGTTATTTTTATATATTTTACAGGTATTATATATAATAAAATAATAAATAAGTAGACGTATCCTTGCCGAATCGCACCCTGAATTTTTCAAAAATCTGTAACCCCGTATCCGTATCGCGTCGCCCCCGCACCCTCACCCATGCAACACAGTTCTGCACCTATTCCCTCATTAATAATAATATTATCATTTTTACACAATTTTCAATACAATACTATATCATTCAATTATTACAATAATAATATAATAATACAAATCAATCAACTTTTTTACAATCATATATAATCATACCCTATAAAATCTCATAACAAACGAATAATTTCACTATTTATTAGGATTTTAAAATCCTAAATTTCAAAATCCAGGATTTCCTCCGCCCATTATAAGCCTAAAACAAACATACCGAATTTACTTTTTCTGGGTTAGACGGAACAAACTTATAATGTCCTTTTTAAGTACTTAGAACTTAGAAGAGAAAAGGTAAAAATAAATAGAAAATTTCATCACAGCAAGTCATTCAACTTATGTAGCATACGTTACAGATATAGTAGTAAATTGTAATCCTGACACTTTAGAAAAAAATAAAGTTGCGTCATGCTTGGAATAACTTTTATAATTATGCAAGTTGGTATATCTAGCCAACTTATAATCTCCAGAGAAATTAATAATATTGAAAGAGAAAATAATTGATGAAGCATTCAATTAATCATTAATTAATTAAAATATAAGAAAAAAAATAGTAGAATTAGTTATTAAGAAGTATGTGGACGCATATACACTTAATTGAAAATTAGGTTTAATAAACTATTTAGATTGAGTGCACAACAAAATTATTTGGTGAGTGAGATGGGAATGTGGGTAGAAGGAAGCTGGAATTGAGTGATACAACAAGGCTACCAATCGACGAGGAAGAAGCGTTCAACAAATTATGGAAATGTTATGCGCCTAGGAGAGTCCAAGCGATAGTGTGGAAAGTACTCAAACAAAGAATGCCTGCGAAGACATGCCTAGAGAGAAGGAAAATCATCCAAGCAAACACCAACTCGAAATGCGGAATCTGCGGAATGGAGGACGAGAATCTGTACCAAAGACGGACCTACGTAGGGGCCAAAGTAGGGGTGGGCGTTTGGTTGGTTCGGTCGGTTTTAGGCTGTTTTTCAATCGAACCGAACAAACTAAATTTCGCAAATTTAAACCAAAACAGAACCGAAATGGTGAGTAACCAAACTAAACCGAACCAAATAAGAAATTTGGTTTGTTTGGTTTATTTTGTTTTAACCGAAAAGTAACCTAAAATTCACAATTTAATGATTTCCCAAATAAATTTTCAGCATTTCTAACTCTAAGATCAAATGCAAATACAACTAGTAGTTTCATAACAAAAGGTCACACAAGTTGCAAATTAGAATCTCATTACAAATTGGGTGCTAACTGCTAAGGAAAAAATATAAAAAAAAAATTGTCGACTATTTGTGTTTGTGGGCTTCAATAATATCAACAAGTGGGGCAATAAATGAACTAGTTGGCCCATATGTGTAGTTTATTAATATGTATTTAATATTTTTTTATTATATATATATATGTTGTTGGTTGGTTCGGTTTATTCGGTTATTTTAAAATTATAACCGAACCGAACCAATTAAACCGAATATTTTAAAAATTAAAACCGAACCGACCGAATAAACCGAAAAAACCAAACCAATTAAACAAAAAATCATTGGTTCGATTCGGAAATTCGGTTTTTTCGGTTTTGTGCCCACCCCTAGGCCAAGGGGGTCACTGGGCCCCTCTGGCCCCACTTGAATTTATATATATATATATAGTTAGATGTATACTTGTGTGATACGGTCTCAGGGTTAGACGGAGTATAATTTGAATATTGATGTTTTAACACTTCAGTATAAAATTACAGATTTAAAGAGAAAAAACATAAAGACGCCACACCATGAAAATCAATTGAGATATGATCGCGTTTGTTGATAACGCGAGGAAGAAGAAGAAATTTGACATTTTTTGTTGTGCGACGAAGAAGAAGAACGCTCTGTCCTAACCCGGATCTGAAGTCTGACCCGCGAAAATTTTAAAAAAAAGTTTAATTCACCTGCAATTGCACATATCACTTGTATGCAATATTACATACAAGTTTTTGCGACTAAATTAACCTGCCGTACCATCATTATTTCATGAGCTCGTAAAAAAGTGTTGATTCTTACCAACAATAATAATAGTGATGTACGGTGAAAGTGATGCACACAATACCTTACCTTTTATAAAGTTAATTTGTACCACAATTTAGTTAAGTTCATAGTCCATATACTACAACATATTAACCCGTACTACCTTTTAATGAAGCCCGTATTATCATTTTTTATATTTTTTTGTTAACTTCACTAAGAGTATAATTGCCTAAAAAATTATTCTCTTGATTAAAAAATTATAAAATTTAAATTCTTAATAAAAAAAACTTTTTAAATAAAAATAAGCTAAAAATTGGGGTAATTTTCTTTAATTAATATAATAATAATGACATAGTAATAGCGTATAACATAACATGACGTACTTGTGTCCCTTCATTATTTCAACATTTAAATAGGAAGTAGCCCCCCCTCCCACCCACCCCCTTTGGGTGGAATAAGTAGAGTACACCAAAGACTTATTTAGAAAAAAAAATAAAAAATCTTGTTACAACGAATTTTGACATGGAGCAAATTTTGTGTGAAATCATTTCACGATGTTGCTGGGTATTATTTTTCGATGCTATTGGGTATTATTTTTAACAAATTAAAAAAAGTTACTATTATTCACTTTTTAAGATATAAAGTAGTATAATTTAAAAAAAAAAATGTGTAAAATTTGGATAAAAATTAACAATTAAACTTAAAAAGTTATAACTTTTTATTAAAAGTGATACTAGTCGCATAGTGAAACAACCTCACATAATTAAAAATATATATACATATATAGCCATTTGGGGTTACAATGTATCTCCAAAATGAGAAATGCTGCTAATTAAAAATAAAAATTGTTAAACACCTCGCCCCCCTCCATTTGAACGTTGGATTTGGATCTTGTGATATTGTACAAGACTGTTATGTGTATTAAATTTGTATGGACTATCGTTATGTGCACTCATATGGATCTATACATCGTTCCGATAGGAAATACATTATAGACATGTATGGTTAATTTAATGCATAGGACCACCCTGTGCAACACATAATCTAAATCCTATGGATGTTATGTACATAATCTTTTCTTTTGTATTGAATTGTAATATTAAAAAATATTTTATTAATTATCTATTGTATTCACAAATTACAAATTGTTGTCCGTCAACCTCAACAATCAAACTAAAACACAATATGTATGTATGTATGTATATATTCTTAAATAACAAATTAATTATGCACCTCTCTATAAGTTCAAACATTTAGATGAGACGAAATTTTTTCATGGTATTAGAGCCTCAGGCTCAGACCAGATCCTGAGTTCGATTCCCGTGGAAAGCACTCCATCCATTTAAAATCGTCCAATCGTTGGGCCTTCTCCCCAGAGGGCAGAGACAATGATTCGGCCCACGAGTGAGGGGAGTGTTAAGGAAAATTAAATAAACGAATTATTTTGCACATCGCTAGAAGCTCGGAATTTTAGATGATACGAGAATTTCATGTATTTATAAACATTAACCATGCATCAGAAATGTTGATGGAGGATTAATGTTGAAGAATTGAATGAATGAGTGTGCATGGAGCTATAAAGTAGGGAGCTAGGCAGAAAGTGAGGATCGTAAGGTAGATTGTGAGCACATGGGCACAAGGAATATAAATCACTACTACATTCTGTCGAAAAATAAAATAAAATAATAATAATAATAATAAATCACTACTACATATTCACATGTATGCACTTAGATTCTCTCCACTTTTGGTAAGATCTCTCCACCCTTTACAAAAGATGCATTGCCCACTGCAGCTACTAGAAAAGGCAAGTTTTCAGATCAAAGAATATGTAATAGGATCCATATGCCCTAACTCTACTAATTTCATGTTTCACCATGATGGGACTTTCGGGACTACTATTGTTATTCATCATATTAATTCTTACACACTTTTATACAGGGGAGTAGATCTCATATGCAAGAGATGCATGCGTTGATTTTTGATAACTCGATATCCGGTTAAAGATCGACTAATTCGAAGGAATTGAACCCAATATCTACTAAAAGGGCCCCACTTGAACTGACTCATCTCAAAAATTGATCGCACGTAAATGATTTTGAACATGAAATCTAGAAAGGAGCATATTCTTAAGTTTCCAAGCCTACACCACTTGAAACGTTGATTTTTTTTTATCAGGCAAACAAGGATTTTATAGAACGTATTGGAGAACAAGGGGTGCTCCAACCCGTACAAATCATACAAAAATATACTCAGAGCGGAAATAAAATGAGAGCTAACAATCGCTCGACTCCTCTAAATCGACTTCACTATGGGTTTGTTAACCAATTTCCAAAAGAATTTCTCCTGTCTATTACATTCTTTAACACCAACCAAGACCAAATCTTTGATTTGATTTCCTCTACGCTTTTCCTGGGATTACACTGAAGCGTTGATATTACATTGAAAGATGAGTGTTTCAATTAAAAATATTGCACATTTTAAAAATGCATTTGTGTACGGTACAACTAATGTATACAAGACTTTATCCGTACAACGGAGTAAGTTTTTGAAAAAGTAAAAGAACCAAAAATATATATGACCAGTGTTATTTATTAATTTATTAAGTTAAAAAGCAACACTTAGAGCTAGCTGCAGAACATGGTGGTTGATTTTCTTATACATAGGGCTAATATATGCTAGTATATTATTTAGTTCTATTACGATTTTCCCCTTTTTCATCTTCAATAACCAATGCTTAGACAATTAATTAACTAGTCATTTGCGAACTAAAATATTCTTTTTGAGTATTTTTTTTAATGAATTTGATTACTTTAGGAAACAGGACCGGATTTAATTTGGGATTGAGGAATAATAATAAAAAAGAAAAGGAAAAAGAATGCACTTCAATGTTGAATCTGAAGTAGAAGTGACACTCAACGTGATAAAAAAGGAAATACCAAACAGCCGTCTATGTTTAATAATTAAAAGAAAATAATGCTCAACCAATTAATCTCCCATAATTTACATGCTCAACCAATAAGTATTACTATTAAACGTAAGACGTACATAATAATACTGTGTAGCATTCTAAGTAATACACTTTAGTGATAACATGTGACACATTTAGTAATATTGGTAGTTTATATTATATATGTAAATATTGGGGAAAAAATTGGTCTTATAACTTATCTATAGTCCTTTTTTCGTTCCAAAAAATTTAAATGTCCACGTTTGGTCCCTTATCTTATCTAAATTGATTATCCAAATTACGTCCAATTTTCGTCGAAAAAAGTTGTGAAACGTCATTTTCGGTTATTCGCAAATCACATGCTAGTAAAATTTGAGGGCGTTCTCCTCACTGACGTGGATTGAATATCTTTTTCATTACTTTTTAAATTCAATTTTAAATTACACACGGATAAACAAAAAGAAAAAAAAACAGTATCCATGTTAACAAGGGGATCAAAAAACCCCCCAAATTTTATAGATACGTGATTAATTTGCGTGTGAACGAAAATAATGTCATTCGCGATTCTTCGATGAAAATTGAATTGAAATTAGACAATTAAATTAATAATATGATCAAAGTTGGGCAGTTAAAATTTTTTAACCGAAATATAGGCATAGATGAATTATGGGACAAATTGTTTTTTCTCTAATATAATACTCTACCTTTAGATGGAGGTCTCCACAACTTCATTTATTGATATTCTTATAATTTAGGAATATTATTATTTATTATCACTATTATTACATGCAGTGTTTTCATATCTGAACCGGCGATCTAATCGGAGGAGACACCTGTTGGCGGTTCAATCGGTTGGACAGATCAGATCGGCGGTCCAACCTCTAAAATGATCCCTATCAATTTTCTAAAAATATTCCCTACATTATATTAAAATATAAAACAAATGTACATTTATAAAAGTTAAAATTATAAATTTATAAATTTGATATTGAAATAAACACAATAGAATCAAGAAAATACAACACATCACAATTTAAAATACTAATATTTAAAATAAGAATGATAGAAATAATGATTAAATTTTAAATTAATTCAAAAAATTAAAAAATAAAATTAAAACCCTGTTCAACTGGTTTTACCGATTTTCCAATTTTGATCGATTTTTCCGTTTCTGGACGGTTTATTTCGGTTCAACCATAAAAATGGATTTCTTAGGATAATCGAGCCAATTTTATGGCCGGTTCCCGGTTCAACCGGCCGGTTCAACATGTGTTTGAAAACAGTGATTACATGTGCATATAAACACGTGCATTGTGTAGAGAGACTGTCCAGATTTAACAACACTAGCTATGTTTGTATATGACATGAGTAATAGGAAAGTTGTAATAGACGAATCAATTGACGGGTGTAGTGAAGTGAAGAAGCCTCCATCCTTGACTAGTTCTGGATGCTGCTCAATTTTTTTACTATATAAAAGCAGCTAAATTAATTCATCATTACAAACTTGTCATCATATGTAAGTTAAATGGCCTAGTCAAATGAAATAACTATATATATGTAATGCAAGTCTACCAAATCTATTATAATCTTTACAATTTATTGTTGCTTTGAAAGTGGTCCAAAGGGCTTCCACCAGGATACAACAGCTCCTATTATTATTTGAGCCTGAATGGAATTTGTAACCAGAATCTTTTTCTCCTTCATTTCTTATTTTATACTAACTTTAAAATAAAAATTAAAAATTAAAAAATTAACAATGTACGTCAATATGAATTATGCAAATTGGGATTACGATTCTAAATTCTCATTCCATTGTAGTTAACATCATAAAATGACATTTTTCATGTCCTTAATTAAAATCGAACGTCGACATTGTAGTTATCAGTTCAACTGAGATCTCACTCCAATTTTTCAACCGCTTGAGCTATGTTAGAGCGGTCGAACTTCAAATAAATCTATGGTATTGTGCTTCCTCCGTCTTGTTTTCCATTCACTGTTAGACTCATGTTTTAGCGAACAAGTTGTTTATTAGTATTTGAAATGATAAAAATATTATTAAGATTGGATATGAAAGTTTTACCCCTCATCTATTCTACACTTCTTTAAAAGTCACTTTATCATTTCACTAATAAAACTCTCTCCCTAAAATACGAGTCAAACAGTGAATGAACAATTTAAAACAGTACAGACGAAGTATTTTTTAAGACGAACCACCCGCCTTATATATAATACGTGTGTATAATAATAACAGTGTTTTTTTTTTGTGTGTGGGAAACCGACCATGGTGGATGTTTTCCAATGCTAGTTGTTGGTTGACTTGGGAGTCCAAATTAAAGTCGAGCAAAATGGACCGTAGGAAATTAATCATTTTTGGAGGCGTAATAAGCACAGGTTTAAAAAATACTAAGATGGAGGCTCGTTGAACAAGTCAAGCTTCTAGATTATTTGCTGTCTGAAACGTTAATAATACATCCGTCCCACATCAGTTTTCACAGTTGATTTTTACACGCGTTTTTACGAGCGATTTTGTATTAGTAATTAAAATAATAAAGTGATTTTTAAGGAGGGGTATAATATAGGAGGGACTTTCCCTCGTATATCATACTCCTCCTTAAAAGTTACTTTATCATTTTAATTATTAATACAAAATTTGCTAGCAAAAATTCGTGTAAAAGTTAACTGTGAAAACTGATATGAGACTTAGGGATAGTAAGTATGCCATAATTGTCAATGGACACGTGTTTTTTTTAGTTTATGAAACAAATAAAGTTACGAATAATTAATTTCACAATTGAGCATTAGATGATTTCAATAGGATATAAGTTAGGTATCCATGATTTCACAAGATTTAGAAGTTAAGTTATATGCGTATCATCAATTTAAATTGGAGTGTATAGCTTTTCAAAAAATAAAAATAAAAAATTGGAGTGTTTCTGGTGAAGTTAGTTTTGCAACAACACAAGTTTGTATACATTAGTTGCACATTATTTATTTTTAAAATGTACTTCCTCCAAAAAATAAAAATAAAAAATTTAAATGTCATATGAATTTTTTCAGATAAATTAAAAATAATTTTTAGTATCAAAATTAATTTTTAATTTATAATAATTAAATATTTTTAATAATAATTATTAGCTGAAAAAAATTATATTTGGCATATTTATAGAAAAAATAAAAATTAAAATGACCTTGAAAATTCTTTATTAGGAGTATATGCATGTATATGAGATAATGGAGTGAAAAAAAATATTAAAACGAATACATTATGTAAATAGTGTAAAATGTTAGATTCTAATTAAAATGAGGAAGTATAAATTATTTAATTCGTTAAAAAACATTTAGTATTAACTATTTTACTTAAAAATATTGACTATTTTTTTACATAAAAGTGATAGTTGGGTTGGTGCATGCACTCTTGTAACAAAAAAGACAAAAAAACATTACTTTTAATAGTTTATTTTATGAGTTCAAGCTAGCGTAAATTAAGGGAGTTAAACAAACTGTTTAGAACTAATTGAGAGGCACATCAGATTAATTTTCTGTTCCGACGCACATATTTAATTAGACTAATAATTGAAATGAGCAAATGAGCAAATCAATCATGGAGTATCATATAACTATTGATGATCAAATCAATGAAATATTAAATGAGCACAAGTTGGCTTAAACACATATAAAATGAGTAATTAATTATTAACTATATGCTTGATAATATCTGCAAACACAGTGTAGATTTATATACGCATGCACCTGATCAATTCTTTTAAGTTATAAAAAAATAATACAAAATCATTAGCAAATTAAACTGTGAATTTTCTTTTTATTAGAGGACTTTTACTCATAAACAAGAATACATGTGTATGATATGATTGGTTTTCTCATTTCTAACAAATCATGTATTTTTTGTTATTTTTATTTTCATATTAAACTCGAATAAAGTTCATAACCTGCGAACTACGAGGTACAATGTGGTCCTTATTTGTACATGACATGCTTTGCAAGTGAAAAATGTTGTTTTTATGAAATATATTTGTACATGCTATGGTTCGCATGTGAATTTTTATTTTTTTTTAATGAAATTGTAATTGTAGTTATATATTCGAGTTCATGAATATTTAAGCGACATATTTAACTTTTCAATAATGACCACTCTGCCACTCCAACTTGATCATGCACTGAGAAATGTCACTTTAGAAATTCAAATTTTAATCTTTTGATTAGACTCTGGGCTCGTTTGGCTAAATTTATTTTAAATATCTTATAAGTTGTTTTAAAGTTTATAAAATGTAATTTTTAAGTAGATTATAAGTTGTTAAAGTGTTTGACTAATACAACTTATAAGTTCTTTAGTATTTTTTTTAATTATATAAGTATAATTTTTTTAATATATTTTTTTTAAAATTCAATTTTTTTTCTTCTGAAAATAATATTTTTTTCCTGAAAATAATTTTTTTTTTGAAAATATTTTGTTTCCGAAAAAAAAAAAAATTCGGAATTTTTATTTTCTGAAAATAAATGTTTTAAAATAATTTTTTCTCCTGAATTTTTTTTTTTTGAAAATAATATTTCTAAAAATATTTTTTTTTGGATTTTTTAAAAATAATTTTTTCCTTTTTTTTCTGAAAATAAATTTTTTATTTTCTAATTATTTTTCACAAAAATCTGACTGGGTTTGGACCGGGATGTGTTGAGATAAGGTAGAGCTTACATTATTTTGTAAAATAAGTTGGGATATCCCAACTTATTTTTTAAAAGCTTTTTTTTAGATTTTATAAGATATTTAACATCTTATTTTGTCAAATAAAATTAAGGAGTTTATAATCTCTTAAACAACTTATAAATTGTTTTAAATAGCTTGTATTTTTTTTAGATTTTATAAGATGCTTAACATCTTATTTTACCAAACAAAATTAAGAAATTTATAATCTACTAAACAACTTATAAGTTATTTTAAAGAGCTTATAAGCTGTGCCAAACGGCCCTTAACATTTCATTTCATGGCTTATTTATATAGGGACTCACTATTTACATATAAGGTCATGTTAAATGTATGTATAATTAAGTTCATATATCAACTCGATACATATATATACATCATACATGATGCAGAAACAATATCAGTTGAGACCACTGTACTGATGTCTCATTTGTGGGTCTTCAATTATATAATTATTAAATTATACTAATTCTTTTATATATTTGTGTACAATCAGAGTATCACATCAATTTAATTGTGGTGTGATGATATCAACATTATAAATTTATATACAGCATCATAACAATTAATGTCGGGTATTGTAGTCAAATGTTTTTCTCACTGGGGACATTAGTAAGTTATCAGTCTTAAGTGCATCATTTTGTACACTATTAAGGAAAATTAATTAGACGTCCTGTCTCAAATCTTTAGTTGATGAATTGCATTAGATTGATCAAATACAATTAATTTCTCTGAGTTGGCAGTGGTAACAATCAATTAATTGGAGAATTTAATTGGAATAATTAAGTCAGTCATAGAAAATTACGAAAATTTGAGCATGTGGGTGTGCACCCTTTATTAGATACAAGATCATCATAGGTTAATTAATTTCAGATTTGGACAGAAAGATACGAATCTCACCGTCCTAATTGTCTCTTATTATTCGATACATATTTCGTTATGTGTTGTGTTTTTTATCAATACATGCTAAATACATATGATTGATCGGATTGATGATTGAACGTTTTTTTTTCGGAAAAAGGTGATTGAACGTTTTGTTACTCACAGTAGTTACATGATTTATAGATCATAAACTTTGGAATCTACTGCACATTTGTTCTTTGAATGTAGATCATAAACTTTGGAATCTACTACATTTGTTCTTTGAATGTGACAAGTCGATCGACATTGGTATGTTTGCTATAAATGGTTTGGTGTTGATTTGGTCTTTCATAATCAAATTGGTGTGCACTTTAATTCACATTTGGGCATTCTTGATGGGAGAAAGGACAGTTCACTTACAATAGGTCTTTGAATATGTGTGGTTTGGATCATATGAAAAAATAGAAATAAACTTATTTTTTATGGGAAAGGTTTCGATAAAGAGAGCAAAATTGAAGAAATCAAAAACAGACTTTGGAGTTGGGTGTCGGCAAATCTACATTCCTGTTGTAGTTTGTCTTATAGAGTGAACTGGATTCTGAGATATTTGAATGGGGCGTCAAGCTTAGGGCTTTTGTTTGAAAAATCTGGTGGTAAGATTGAACAACTGAAGAGATATGTGGATGCAGATTTTGCTGGTAGAGTGGATACTAGGAAGTTCTTAACTGGATATATTTTTACCCTTCATGGTACTGCTATTAGCTAGAAATCTACTCTACAATTTGTGGTTGTTTTGTCAACCACGAAATAATTTAATACATAGTTGTAACAGAAGCAACTAAGGAGGCTATTTGGTTGAAAGGAATTACTAGGGATTTTGGAATAAAGCAGAAGACTGTGAACATTTATTGTGATAATCAGAGCACACTTCATCTAGTGAAGCATCAAGTATTTCATGAGAGATGCAAACATATATCAGTAAACATAAATATAACGATTTAATATATATTTTGATATTCATATACAAATAGTATAATAAAAGGATTCAAGCTTTAAAAAAATTGTTGTGAATTTAATTTTAAAAAAAGTACGGTATACATCTTATAACATTTTGAGAGGGAAAAAGGGGAGAAACTTTGCTATTTGCTTATGGACTTGCATCATTTGGGTCGTTTGGAAGAGAAGAAATCAACTAATTTTTTAGAATGTGAAGTTCAATACTATACAAATTGTAGATGAGATTAAAAGTAGATTTTGGAGCTGACTTTATGTACATTCTTGAAATACCGCTAGCTATTCTTTTGAGGAGTGACTTATAAATCCTACTATATTACTAGATTGTTAGGAAATACACACTTGTACTCATTCTTGTGCAACCTGAGACAAATTACTTTGGGTTGATATTTTATTTATGAAATATATTTTTTTTACCAAAAAAAAATCTTATATTTTTTTTTACCAAAAAAAAATCTTATAATATTTTGAAATTTATAGCAATATTTTCATAACCGAACCGGTGATCGAACCGGCAGATCACCAGTCAGCGGTTCAACCGGTCGGACCGGTTCAACCGTCGGTTCAACCGTTTTCTATGTTTAGTTAAAAAAACAAAATAAATATACACCTACAAAAATTTAAATATATATTTTATAACTTTTCATATCATATTTTATAAATTTTGTCCCACCTCATACATTTATCCCACATCGAAAGTGTTGGAGAAAAATGTGAGAGGAATATAGATTTAAAATTTTAAATATTTAATATAAATTAATATTTTTTTTTAAAAAAAAAAGAAAAAAACCGGTTTTTTCCGGTTGAACTGGGTTTTGACCGGTTCAACCTGAAATCCGGTTATATATGTGTTTTTTAACCGGGTTACCGGCCGATTCCCGGTTCAACCCGGTTTTAAAAACATTGATTCATAGTACACACACTTTTTACTTTTGCAATATAAATCTAACATGTTGACATTATGTCTACATATGGAATCAGAAAGTAATGGATATATAAAGTTAAATAAAGGGAAAATGATCAAAAATAAAAAGAGTCACTGAGTCACATTTAATCTACGCATTTATGTTTGAGTTATGATAAAGAAAAATAAAACGATCGAGAACTTAACTCGTGTTTTGGCCCTTTTTTTTTCAGAAATAGCATATCGATAAAGTAGGATATGATGTTAGTCAACTTGAGAAAGAATTGATCTAACGATTGATATTAAAAATGAGATATGTAATCTAATGGTAAAATAAAAACTAATTGAAATCCTATAAGATGCTAGCTAGCTAAAGCAAGTGTGAAATAAAAGATTTTGACATAATATAATACAAGTAAATTATTACAAATGACAAATTTTAAACTGGACATGAGATGATAGGTTGGTAAAAAGGGTAAAAATGTGACACGGGGACATTAATTAATTTGATTTAAGTAGAATGAAGGTAAGAAAGGGGACAAGAGAAGATTAAAAAATGACAAAAAAAAATTAGTAATTACATGATATATAAAATGGTAGTAATAGGTTACTATTTAATCCAAAACAAAAATGTGTCCCACCAACCGATCGATACGCACAACTTATTGTCTCCATAATAACATAATGAGATGACCCAAAATGTTATTAGTGCTATTTAGTCATTTTACCATTGGTTCCTCTGCAATCTCTCAACCACCAATCATTTTTATTACATGCATGAATCAATGAATTAATGAATCGCATGGTTGGTTTCACAGATATATGCATTGGTGAAAGTGATGCCCCACTTAATCACATTCATGAACACAAATATATATATATATATATATATATATTCTCAATTTCTATTATTTTTGGAGAAAAAGATCCAATATGTTTCTCCATCATCATTTGTTGTAATGCATTCGATGATAAATAATGGACACATATGTACACATTATCAATCATATTTTGTTTATGAGAATTATATATATAGTTGTCTTTGACACTGACCGTCGAACGCATGGAGGTTTTGGGCTAAATTTGGTGCTTAGCTTAGTTATTGATGAACTCGTGCCTTCAAGTAACTGTAACTTTTTTTTTTTACTTTGGTGAGACTCTAGTGCTTGGTAAATCATAAGTGAATGGCCAAGGGTTTGAGTATGATAGATGAGAGAAATGCTAGATTCTCAAAAGATGAGGAATTATTTTCATTTCTCAACTACATTAAACACTCTCTTTTTTCCATATAATACCTATACTTAATTTTACGGTCAAAATATCCAACCAAACACTTAAATGAAGTTATGAATTTTGAATAATTTGATGTGATTATTTTCGAATAGTAAAAGATAGAGTTCAATCTAACCTGAATCCTAAACTGTATTTTACTGGCTCATTATGCTGAATTTAATTTGTCAGCTCTTATTTTACGTACAAATTAAGTAAAATATATAATGAAAGTTTGATGAAATTATAATTTTATATCTATATATCAACAAAAAAAGTAACCATACGTGTCATGGAATACAGCCAAAAGATTAACTTTAGATTAGAAAATTGTATAATCCGAAAGCATTTTATCTCAATAAAGATGGATTAAGCCTTTATCATCTTTTTTTAATGATGGTCGGTCTCCTTCTAGAGAGCAAGTAATAATAATAATTAATAATAAAAGGTTAGGTTTTCACCCACAATTAAATAGAGGACTAGGCTAATTACTTCCTACACCAAATTAAAAGTTGTGCATAATCTGATAATTGAGTGCAAAATCTATACCAAATTATTGCACTTGTAGTGTTTATTTAATATTGAACTGCATAACTGGAATGTTGATTGGGACATTGAAAGGGATCCCCTTTCAAGTTACCATGCTTTGTTGTCTTGTAGAATGACTTTGCTTTTTTACACTAGTGGTCCCTATTTGTTGGTATTTTGGTTTGTAAAGTTGAAGCTATGAGGAATGGAGGTGAAGATTATAGTAAGATTTGTTTTTGAGGATAAATTTTTGGCTCCACTTTTTGGGTGATAAAAATGTTGTAAAAAGAAATTTAGAAACAATCGTATCAATTACTGCTATCCTAGTCTTCTACCATACTTTCCACCTGAACTCCCACTAAATGATACAACAAACTAACTCCCGAAGCCCCACACGTGAAACCAAACAACTTATGTGTCTAATAGATTTGATTCCATTATTCTTACACTCATGCCCTTGAAAGTGTTACCTTATGACATGATAAAACAATTTTTAAGGAGGCGTAGGATAAACGAGGGGTAGAACTATCATACTTCACCTTAAATTTTTTTTATTATTTTAAATATTAATAAACAACTCGCTCGCTAAAACACGAGTCAAATAATAAATGAACAATCTAAATCAGGACGGAGGTAGTAGTATATAGTGAGAATTGGGTGGCATAGTAAGTTGAATGATAAGTGTATTCCCATAGGCAAACAAAGGTGGGAGACAAAATTGGAGTATTGGCTGCTGAAAGATTTGGTATTAGGGTTTGGGTCATATGCAAAAGAATAAACTATCTGCTCATGTTTTACCTTTTAAAAGCACACTGTTCCTCTGAATTATTTAAAATTAAGAAAAGATCGATGGCCATCATCATGGGAATAATACTAATTTGTTGCTCTCTTTGGGACCATTTCAAGAACAGAATAATATCTCTGCTACAATCCCATCCCATATCAGTGTGTATCTACCTCGATTACTCACCCAAATTCACAAGATTACATCCCTTTTTTCCTCAACCCCATGTCAGAAAAATCTTGGGTTTCAAGAAAGAAAAGATTGGATAAACTGGATTAGATTTGGAATCAGGAAAAAGAAGAGTTGAAAATGATGAACTCAAGAAAAGTAGAGGCAATGTGAGTTGAGTTCGAAACGTGTTTGTTTAAAGTCCAAAATGAGAAAAGAGAATCATATCATGGTGGTCCATGAACGAAGGCCTACAGCTCTAGAATTAAAAAAAAAACCCTATGTCCTTCATTGTTTAGGCAAAGAGCACAAAATTTATAAGGACATGAAAATTTTCAATGTATTAGACCAAAAATAGGTCCCAAACCACAATAAAAAAAAACCCTATGTCCTTCACGTGATGTATGGACCTGTTTGTTCAAGGGGAATATCCTTCAGTCCCTCTCATCCAATCTGCTGTTCAGATACGCCTTGTTTGCTTTAAGATCATCATCAGCCATAAATAATAGAGGGATTATTGTTTATTCATTCACACCCAAACAAATTATAGAGAGAAAGAAAGAGAGAGAGGGGTTAACCAGGGTTGTTCATATTCCATAAATAGCAATATCAACCTTAACTTTGGTAAACATGGGAAAGGATTAAAGCCAATCATGTCTGTGATGAAAAAGGTGTTGTGAGTAAATCTTGTGGCAACTGTGTGAAAAAGCAAACAAGATCTATGAAAATCTTTTCTTTCTAGTGACTTTTTGGTGTCTATGTTTCAACTTGTTGGCATATGTGATCGTTTCCCCTTTGCAAACGCAAGAACACCAAAAAAAGAAAAACAGGGTTTTCTTTTTTAACAAAAACCAGTGGGCAGGATAGAATCTTGTGATCCATCCATCCATACATACATACACACAAGTAGGGTGTGTTTTGAAACACTTAAAACAGCTTTCAGAAGCACTTATTTTCAAAAGTTGTGAGAGGGAGCTTTGAAAATAAGTGTTTTTAAAAGTTGTTTTAAGTGTTTCAAAACACGCCAGTAGTCAGTCTTCATACGGATTCTTACCACTGAAGATAAGTTGACTCTGCAACCCAAACACCCCTCTTTAAATCCCCCCTCTTCAAGACCCAATCTTTCCACCCCACATCTCTTCTAAACACCCTTTCACTTAGGGAAAAAAACATTAAAACTTTGGAAAAACATTTCTTTCTTTCAACTTCTAGAAGCCAAGAAAACATGAAACAAAATAATATTCCATTGACAGTTTTGTTAGTTTTCTACTGCATGCTTATCAAATTCAAACTCACCTTTTGTAGTAGCATCATAACTCCATCATCATCATCATCTTCCCTCTTGAACATCCATGTTCAGGGCCATTTCACCTTTGATGGCAATGAATTTGCAGCAAATGATTTTGGCAACCAAGTCCATTCCCTCCCTTGGGCTGTTCTCCACCCCAAGAAAGTCTCGGATATCGCCGCGACGATCAAGCACGTGTGGCAGATGGGCCCCACTTCCGTACTGACCGTCGCGGCTAGAGGGCATGGCCACTCCCTTCAGGGTCAAGCACAAGCACATCAAGGAATTGTGATCAGCATGGAATCTCTGGGGGGCCAAGAAATGCAGGTGCATAAGGGGAAATTCCCTTTTGTTGATGTTTCTGCAGGGGAGCTGTGGATCAATATCCTGCACGAGTCGTTAAAATACGGTTTAGCCCCTAAATCTTGGACAGATTATCTTCATCTAACGGTTGGTGGGACTCTGTCCAATGCTGGGATTAGTGGACAAGCTTTTAGGCATGGCCCTCAAATCAGTAATGTCCACCAGCTCGAAGTTGTCACAGGTTTGTAAATTGTAAATGATCATACACCATAATATCAATATAATTGTTAATATGCTTGAATTAACGTGGAATGAAATCTTAATGCAGGTAAAGGGGAAGTGGTGGTGTGTTCAGAAGAGAAGAATGCTGACCTCTTTCATGGTGTTCTTGGTGGGCTTGGTCAATTTGGTATCATAACCAGAGCAAGAATCTCTCTGGAGCCAGCACCTAAGATGGTAAAGACTGTTATATATATAATCATGTTATCATATTTCAAATCACAAACAGGTCACTGATTGAAAATTGAAATAATCAACAGGTGAAATGGATTAGAATTCTGTATTCAGATTTCTCCACTTTCGCAAGAGACCAGGAGTACCTTATATCTGCAGAGAAGACCTTCGATTACGTTGAAGGTCTCGTGATTGTAAACAGAAGTGGCTTGGTCAATAACTGGAGATCGTCTTTCAACCCACAAGATCCAGAACAAGCTAACCAATTCGTATCAGATGGAAAAACACTCTTCTGTTTGGAATTGACAATGAATTTCAATCCTGATAAGGATACTAACATAGTAGATAAGGTGAGACCTTCAACGTAACCACTTATCATTACTGCCACAAACAAGAAAAAACTATATTAATATCTAACTCTGTTTTTTTTTTTCAACCTATGCAGGAAATTAAGTCGTTGCTATCTCAATTAAACTACATCCCATCAACACTCTTTGTTTCAGAAATTCCATATGTTGAATTCTTGGACAGGGTCCATATAGCAGAGCTTAGCCTACGCACAAAAGGGCTTTGGGATCTCCCACACCCATGGCTCAATCTTCTTGTTCCCAAAAGCAAAATCTCCACCTTCGCAGAAGGTGTTTTTGGCAAAATCTTAACGGACACAAACAATGGACCTGTTCTTGTATACCCAGTAAACAAATCAAAGTAAGAAAGGGACTAATTTTTCATTCAGACATTTCATCGAACACCTTCCGCTCACTAACATTCATAGTTTTTTTTTTTTTTCCAGATGGGATAACAGGACTTCATTCGTAACACCAGATGAAGAGATTTTCTACCTGGTTGCATTTCTCTCGCACGCCACAGAAAACAGTAAATTGCAACACCTGCTTAATCTGAACAAAAGAGTCTTAAATTTCTGTGATTCGTCGCAGCTTGGAGTAAAGCAGTACCTCCCTCACTATAACACGAGGGAAGAATGGCGGGCCCATTTCGGGCCGAGGTGGGAAATGTTTGCGCAGAGGAAATCGGCTTATGATCCACTGTCGATTCTTGCTCCGGGACAGAGAATTTTTCAGAAATCGATATCTATTTTATGACAGTTTGGAAGAAAGAAAACGACAATAGAATCTGAAAGCAGAGTAATTTTCAGGTTGAGAGAAAAAAAGGCTGAACATGGAATTACTGTATATTGATATATATTATTACAAGTTTAATATATTTTTTAATACCTTCTTAAAAAAAAAATCTATTAAAAAAAGGTAAAATATTAGTAGTATTTTAAATATGGATAGATCTCTATTTTAATTATATTTTTTCCATTGTTTTAATGATGTCATTTAATTTAATATTTAAAAAATGTTACTTGATTATTTTTATAATTGTTGTGCTTTCAAATTCGAAATATTTAGTTTAATATTTTATGTAATGCATTTTAAGTGTAAGTGTTCAACACAACGTATGATATATAATTATATACTATATTGGATGACATACATTCTTTTTAATAAAGTATAAATAAAATGCTAGCTTATAAAATTAAATATAATAAAAAAACTAATTAATAAGTAGATTATTATACTGTTGAAGATATTTTTGTTGTATTTTACATTTTTAATATGATTTTTTTTATTTAAGATATATACTCTTGGCTTTTAATTTTATAGAAATTTAAGAGTGCCTCTTCTGTTTTTTTCCCTTTTAACCATTAAATCATATAACGTGATGATTATTATGAACAGAACATAAATCATTTCTACAATTCTGCACTCGTTAAATTAAGTTATTATCATAAATACATATTTATATCTTAAAAAGAATATCACTAATATATTAATATGAATAACCAGAAAATTAAAATGTATTATTAAGATATCAAAATATCTTAAACATTACTTACTTCTTGATGAATAAACTAGTCAAAAATACTTATTTTGCAACCTAATAGGAGTTCACACATATGTCGTTATATTATTAATATTATTATTATATCAATCTTAGTCGAAAGAGATTTTGTCGTTGACCTAATCTCTATTTGGTCTTTGGTCGTTGGTAAATAAGACTGCAATTTACGCGCCTCCACATACCTAATAATATCATATCAAATTTTGTGATTTTCTTGGTAATTTAAAAGGAAAAATCATCAATAGTGTATTGCAAGTTGGCAAAACATACAAAGAGAATAATTAATATTACTCACGTCAAGTGAAGATTGCATTGTGATATTCATGATCAATCAACATCAATCAATTTACGTCGCCTGAATATGACTTGAGAATATTAATAATAATAAGTATTATTAATTTAATATGAATTGAATTGATTTCAACGAGAATCGAACTCAAAATATTAATGGTAATAGTTGTCATCAATTTAGTATCGATAGATTTGCTTTCAGCGATAATTTAATATGAATGGAGTTGCTTTCAGCGAAAATCGAACTCAAGAAGTGGACGTGAGCCTGAAAACTCTGATACCATAAAAGAATTTAGTTTCATCTAAAAGTCCAAACTTATAAAGATGTGTGAAATTAATTCGTTTATTTATTTTTTCTAACACTGAGTAAGTGATTACAGGGGAGTAATCAATTACTTACTTCTATTATCATCACAAGTGTATCAAAACTGTCAAACAGTATCAATTGAAATGATTTTCATTATCCCTCTAATCACCTCCAACCAAATGAGCCCTTAATTTACTAATTCGGCGAATGAAGTTGACATTTGTAATTTACGAATTTGATCATATGCCAGCAGGTGGACACAAACTTATATGTCCACCGCTTATGTGGCGTGCCACATATGCAAAGTCTTCATCATCATTTAATTAATTTTTTAATTAATTTAATCTTCTCATTTATATATATTCTATATTTTACCCAATTTTATTAATTATATTAAAGTTTTTTTACCCGACCGGACCCAACTCGATCCTACCCGAACCCGGCCCAAATGGTTCATGGGTTTAGGGTTTAGGTTTATATAATTAATGAGAAGATTGAATTAATTAAAGAAACTAATTAAATGATGGTGGAGACCTAGCATATGTGGCGCGCCACATAAGCGGTAGACATATAAGTTTGTGTCCACCTGCGGACATATGATCAAATCCGCTATAATTTATTTTAGTTTTTATTGGAAAGAAAATGTTACATTTTCCATATTTTTCTAAACAATATTTTGAAACCCAAAAAATATGCATAAAAACTATTCCATAAGTTAGTTTACCAAATTTTATAAACTATAAACAGTGAGTAGAGATATAACTCCGACGAAAATTCCTCAATCAATATGTTTCCTTTTCCTCATTCACTAGAGTACATTTTAGTATCGATCGACAATTGAAAATTAAATGTCATTTCATGTCGTTTGACTTATTTCTGTATATCAGAATAAATATCAAAGATAAGTTCATATCTATTTTTTCTCTAGTCATATCATGATCTTTGGTCGGTAAGTTTCAACCCTACTTTTAAATATTTTTTTACATATCACCAATAATAACTTGTAACTTGTAATAAACTTTTAAGTAGATTGAATATGACATTTTTAATGAATGTCCAGACTTGAAAGTTTATTTTAAGTATTTTTAACTCACTTCATTCTATATGTCAAATTTAAAAGTATTATATTAATATTGTGATTTTAAGATTCATTTGTTTTGTTTTACTTTTAATTATATTTTTACGTTATCTGGTTAAGTTGTTTGTAAATGATTAAATATAGATGAATCAGAAGACAGTGTTACAGCGGGACAGATTGGGGAGGGGTTTGGTCTATCTTAGAACTCATGTCTAAAATAAGCATAATAAAAAATTAACGGGAAAATTCATGCCTAATTGAATCCGAATAAACTGATTTGAGTTAGATATGAATTGATTTGCACAATTTGTTTGTGTATTAGGTAAAAAATTAAAAAAAAAACATGAGATTGGGATTCAAGCATCAAATAAAAGGGAAACAAATGTTATTTAAGAGAAGAAAGCATGAGATTGGTATCAATTATCATTCTAAATGGTAGCAAGAATTATGACCATCGAATACAGAATCTATATGCAGATAAAGTATATACCTTACACTATTATCAAACATATTGTAGCGGTGGTGGTGTTTGTTAGTTTTGTGCTGACAGAATCAAACAATGTTGGTGAAGTGGACACAAGGAAGGAAGAATTTCAACTTGTTTTAATGATATCAAGATTGAAATAATTGAGTGGTGTAGTGCTGAAGGAATCTGCAGAAAAGCAAAACCAAAGTTTTGTACGAATCAAACATGTAAAGTGATGCACTTTTAACTGACAATGAGCTGCTACAAAATTTTAATGGTCAGAAGATCAAACAACTTGTACTTAGTTGCATCTACTGCACCACTTCTTCTACCTGTGGGTCATTTTCTCAACTTTTTCATAAACAACTGCTTCAAGAGTTTATAAGTAGTGGTAAATGGTAATACATTGTTAAATTTGACATTAATCATTGTTAGAGTTTGCCATCTGAACTCGGTTTATGAATGAAATGGTTGTTTGTGAAAAATAAGCTGATTAATTGAGTGATAGATGTAAGGTAAAGATAAATTGATTTTTTTTCATAAAGGGTATGCGACAAAAATGGTGAACAGACAAATGAGAAAGGTATACATTTTTCGAATCCACCCGACATATAATCTGTGTGTTCATCTTCTTTTGTACGCATTTTTCTTGTAAATAACTTGCATAGTTTTTAGAAAAAGTAAATTCTCAAAGAAAAAAAAGGAGGTGAAGGGTGGTGTTTTTTATGTTAGATAATCAACCACTGATAAACTATTGCATGGTCGAACTGAATAGGGGCTGCATTTGACTGAAATTGATGGAATACAGAAATCATCAGTCGGAAATGAGTATACAGAAATGGGGGATGGAGAACCAATTCTGGATAGCTCAGGTTAAGCCCTCTGTCTGCATACGCACCATCGCCCCAAGATAGTTAAAAAAGACGACGTGATTTAAGCTTTAATATAGGGGTTCCCCAAACAATACAACAAAGCAAAATAATATCAGACTGCCCTTGAGCTTCATTCTTGGCCATTTTCAGCTATCATGTACAACTCAGTGGTCTTTAGTGTTCAATGTCAATAACACAGCAGAGTGATTGAAAGCCTCTTCCCTGCAAAGACAACCACAGACAACTAAAAACCAATTCATGCCATAAGTAGAAGTTCGTACTCATTTAGTTCAAGCAAATGATGTACAAGAAACAGGGCATTCGGCTCTATAATAGAAAATGCTATAAAAAATCACAGAAATGTTTGTCTGTCTGTCTTTTTCTCTCATGCACCCACACACACACAGAAATGGAGCATTCATGGCTTTTATTGTGAGTCCTGAAATTAAGGGGGCGCTTATGGGAATCACCGAGTGGATTACAATGAAGATGATGGTTACATTGTTGGTCTATTGCTATAATCTTCGAATAATTGAGAGAAAAAAGATTGTTGTTTGAGGACTGGTGGAATGATTGAGGAGAAATGATTATAGGAAAGGAGGTAGTTAATCAATATAGGGTAATGATAACTTATTTTGAATTTCATTACCTCATACGAATTATGATGAAGGTAAATTGATCATCTTCTATTCTCATTAACCACGACACTTACCCTATACTCATTTTCATTATCATTCTCACTGAAGAATTATGAACCAAGCACCCCATACCACAAAGAAGACATGCCCGTATGCCTAAAATTGGGAATAATATGTCCCTTTTTGCAGCACGGTCACCAAATTATATTCTAGTAAGCAATTTTATACTAAAAGGGCCATCAACAAAATAGTGAAATGAGCATTTGCACTACCTATTGAGCAGCATCGTCGGTAAATCTAGCATCAAAAGGAGCAGAAGAGTGGGGATGCGACGAAGCACCTCCAGCCCCCGATTCTTGTTGCAGTTCAATCACAAGCCATCTAACAGCTTTACTCATTTGCTCCAAACGAACAGCACTGATCGGTTGGAGGCCACCTGGGACGGGCTGTCCAGGTTTAGCAGCAACAGAGCCAGTTGCCTCATCTACAAGACACTCCGACCCGATTCTCTGCTTAACAGATTCCACAAACTCTTCTGCTTGATCACAAGCAACTCTGAAGAGTTCCCAGCGTTGCTTGAAGTTTTCAAGAGTAGCATCAGTGGCTGGAGTTTTTTGGCCACCTGCATTTTCTCTTGACTCCAATGTAGTAGCTGCTGCAGAGATAAAATCCTGATACGCGCTATTCAACGAGTCTACTATGTTGTCCATTCGACGACTGCATATAGAAATTCTATAAGATACCTATAATTCAATGGTAAAATAGACAAACTTTCATGAATTTGCAATCCAACAGCTGCGTAGCTTCGTGTAGAAAAAAGTATAATAAGGCAAAATTCGAGGTTATTCATTATATTAATTATCAAGCTCTAATTCAGATATAATCCAAGGTTGTCAAAAAGCACAAATAAAAGCAAGTTTTTAACAGAAATGCAATTTGCACCATTCTATGTACAAGTATACTAACAGAATTGAGCACAACATAGTCAAATTTTCATTTACTTTTTGATCAAATTACTGCCTTTGCAGCCTCCTTTATTTAGTAATTGATTAGTCGGTATAATTAAGCCATCGGTCTATTTTACAAAAGCGATGCAATTTTAACAGATTATAACATTATATACCATTATATGGTTCGCTTCCCGGCGGAATTCACAGGGAATCGAGCTTCTCTCGCAGTCGGATTGAAGAAAAGAAACAAGAAATAACACGGGCGAATAAACAAGTACAGAACGAAAGAAATGAAATACCAAAAACAAAAAAATTACCTTCAAGTTCGCGCACAGATTGATTTTGATCGTTCCCCTGATTCGGGCATTCATGCCCTAAATTTGTGTATAAATTTTAAAATTTATATGGGGAATTGGGCTTTTACTTTTTAGCATGGATACTTTACAGGAAAAACTTTGGACCGAGCCCATAATTTTTAAAGGCCCATAAAACAAGGTATAATATAATTTGAAAGGCTAAAATGCAATTTACCTCTTCAATAACATGCAAAGTCTTGATAAAAGTTCTGCCAAAAATAACCCATATAAATGAGAAGACGAGGCATTTTTGCATATTTTTTTTAGAGGCACACCCATGTAAGAAGACCTCATGGTGGGACGGAACATAATTTGGGCATGACGCTTTAACACTTTAGAAGAGATTGATGTTAATTTGTGCGGTTTATATATCTCATATCATGTATGAGACCGTCACATACGAGTTTTTGTCATTTTTATAATATCAATATCATAAAATAGATAAGAGTATTATGGCCGTCCCAAATAATTTTTTATGTTAAAATGTAGGATCACTTTAGACCAGTTTAACTAAATTTAAGAGATTCATATTGATTTTGTTACGCATTGGTTATTATAGTTTAGATATTTGAATCGATGATATTTAAATCATCAGGATGGAAATATACTTTCAGACAATTACAACAGTAAAAGGCAAGGTATTTTGAAATACCTCTTATTTATGTGGGTTTTGGTGCTACTCGAACCCTGGATGATAATTAACTCTTTTGAATCCATTACCATTGATCAAGCCTCGGGTAGTGGCAGAAGCTATTATTTTAGGAAATTTTACTTATTCTAAAAGTTTATTTGAAAGCATTTGCCCCACATTCTTCCATAAACATATCACAAACCTGGCTATAGATCAATATTGTTATCATTCCTTTTCAGATCTCAGTATTGGGATTTGGGACACTATTAACTAGTGTTGTTTTGTTAAATATTTAATGTTTGTTTTCAATTTCTATTGTGCAGTATGGGTGTGTTTTAGGGGTGTTTAACTTATGATTTTAAATAAGTGATTAAAATTAGTGGTTATAAGAAAAGTGATTAAGAGTAGAAGTTGATAGTGTTGGTAAGAAAATTAAAAAAAAAATTGATAATGTTTGCAAAAAAAGTTAAAAAATTTTTTTAAAAAAAAAAAAAAAACTAAAAACCTCTTTACTTATAAACTTATACCTTATTTAAGCTACTTAAATAAAAAAATTGTTATAGCTTATGAGACTATAATATTTAAGTTTTTAAAAGATAAATAAAACAAATTGAAAATTGCTTTTTTCACACCCAATTACTATGTAGAAGTGCTTTTAATTAAGTAGGTATTGTCCAACCTTTTTTTTTATGAAAACACCACTTTAATGTTGCGGAACTGAGAATTAGGACTAAACTTAACCGTAGATGTGAAACCATGCTATAAGAATAGATAAATGTGTAACAATTTTATTATATTAAATTGGATGATAGATAATAATCTAGCACATTGACTAACAAACTCGAGAAGGCAACGAGTATTAAAGAATATGCATGATTTGAAGTCTTGCAGAAACAGCGCACGAACAGAAAGCAGCAAAACAAAGAAACCCCTCAATATCTGTTAAAATTTCCCAAAAGAAAAACTATCTTATATTACATCATTAAGATTATTGGCACATAACACATGAAAGAGAAGAGCAACAAGGTGATTTACACCTTTTAAATGCATAACAGAAAACACTACACCATGGTACTTATATTATATCAGAATTCAGAACCGCTTTAGTATGGCCTCGGTTCATTTTCACTATTAAAGTAAAGCCAAGGTGGAATCAATAAAGAGCCAGATATGGTATTCTTAGTTTAATCAATAAAGAGCAAGAAATCCCAAGCAGCTATGCCTAAATCTGGCAAATCACCATAACTAAAAGAACATGGAGAAATTATCTACATCAAATAGGTGTTGTTTACCAAAAAATATTGCCAAGGAAGGAAAACTTCTCATCCTTAGGGTTTTGGAGTCACGAGCCGCGGAATGAGTCCGGGTGGAGGACAAAGACGCTTTCGACAGGTTGAGGTCGTGCACTTCGCTCGATGTCGATCTCCGTGTGGGAGATTGTTTGAGCATCGAACTTGGAATGCAAGGGGGCGCTGGTGGTCGACACTTATGCTCGATCAGCGCCCCGTTACGGCGCCCTTAAAGGCGCTTCGACCGATGAAGTGAGCTCGGCGGTTACGCTCGATAAAGCGAGGTCGGCGGTTCGAGAACTGTGAGCGGATTTAGGGTTTGGTAGGATGGGCCAATCTAGGGTTTTGGCCCGGTTTAAATCTTGATCTACGTTTTTGTATAAATAACCCTCGACTCCCCATTGTATTTTAAATCGGGTCAAAACCTTAGATTTGACCCATCCTGGCAGAAACCCTAAATCCGCGCATAGACCTCGGGCGCTTTCGACCTCGGGCTTTGTCGGCGAAAGCTCGACACTCGAGCTCGCCTATCGGTCGAAGCGCTTTTAAGGGCGCCAGATGGGGGGCGCCGATCGAGCATAAGTGTTCGACCGACGAGCACGCAGCACAGGAAAGCGTCTCCGCGCCCCCGCATTCCGGTTTCGATCAGGCTCCAACAATCCCAACATGCCACATAAAATGTAAGAAAAAACACGAGAAGCAATGAGTGGAAGTGCAGAAACAGCACAATAGTAGGAAGCAATCAAGTTGGACCAACCAGTAGTCATATTATCCTCGATCTCTTCTTCCAGGCACTGTCCAAAACATGCCAAGACAATTCCCATTTCACTTAGATGCTTATTAATCATATAAACTCAAGCAAGAACATCTTCCACACACTGTCGTAAAAATGACTGACGTTTTCTAATTCCCTTAGATGCTCATTAGTCCTATAAACTCTACAAACTACCATCTTATTAAGAGTCGATTGTCTTGAGGAACGTTTTAACTGCAACATTGACAAATTTCATCACAATTACCAACTTATAGCCATACGTAGTAAAATCAACATCAGCAATGAAAATGAAGTGTTCTGATTGCTTTAAGATGTAGAATTGAAATAAAACTCTCTCCATCTCCAACTTTCTCCTTCAAGAGGTCATATTGTTTCATTTAATTACAGAAATAACACGTGAATGCTCCGACTTCGCAATTATCAATTGTCCTGTTTTATAGTGCTACGGGAAATAGTAAATACGAGCAGCATTGTTGTATATGAGAAAGTCGATTCAAATCCCGTCAACTCAACCATAATCTATCTAAAAACAGAAACTTTATATACATCTGAATTAACCAATTCCATCATACTTAATAAGCATGAACAATAATAGTGGATGTCTTTCCTACAAGAGCAACTACTCTAACAAGAATGACTATCACAGTATCACTTCAATAGCGAGTTCATTGAGCTGGTGACCTTACCGTACACATTGCTCGATAAGGCCATCACAGTTGACAAATTACTTTCCTTAGCAATGTCCATAAAGTTTCTACAGAAAAGTTCTGCATTTCAAACAATCTCAACAATTTTTGCTCCTCAGTATGTCCTCGCCTGCCCATTTTGACATATGAATCAGAAGAATGAATGTTCCCCAATCCCACCCCAAAAGAAAGTCATAGTTAACAAGTTTCCCAATTCAAACAACATTATTAAAGCACATATATGTTCTATTTCAACCATTTACTGCAATCTAAAGACTGATCAATGAACTGCACAAAACAGAAACAGGAAATCCCATCTAATTTCCATATATAGAAATCACCATGACACCAAACAGGGAAGCAATCATCCATATCTTGCATATGAAACATTATCCATCAAGAAATATCCCCTGTTTTTAGCCACTAAAAATGGAAGATCCTCATAACATAGTTGATGAAAAGAGCATCTCAACTGTGGCTACAGAACTATAACAATAAGGCTTCCTTCTCCAAAACTAAAGCAAAACATGGAGTAGTACTAGACAACTAGGTCGAATTAAAGCTGTACTCATAAAAATTTCTACCAAACCACAAAAAGAAATCATCAATTAAGCATCTTTACCCTTATCGGAATCCTTAATAACGACGCCGCGCTGCACTTGACGCTGCCTAGTCCTGGACGGCAAAATGTTATCCAAATCAACCTCTGCAAGAGGATCATCCTCCAAATCACTCTCATCAAGCCCATCGGAGAAATCACTATCGGAATCATCACTGGAGTCATCATCATTGACATCGTGGCCGTCGGAATCATCATCTTCGGAGTCCTCGATCATTTTCCCCTTTCCTTTGTCGTCACTCACGATCCCTTTCCCTTTAGTATCAACGATTTCCGCTTCCCCACTCGCATCATCATCCTCGTCCTGCTCGGCATTGTAGTCTTCTTCGTCGTCCTCGTCGTCTTCCTCCTCCGCAGCAGCTTTGACGTTCGGAGGTTCGTCGGATTTCGCTACATATTCAGCGGCGGTGTGTGGTAAAGAGCCATTTTCTCCGGAAGGGATTTCGAGCTTCTGCCTCTTGTTGGAATCATCATTGGCCTTGTCCTCTTCTAGGGATTTGTTTACCGAATTGGGGAGATCCAGCTTGCGTTTTTCGGGGAATTCAGCTCCTTCAATAGACTTTACGTCTGCCATTGATGGAGAGGTGAGGTTTGTTGATTAGGGTTTTTCGACTCGCTCTTTTATTTCATCGCATTTTTTAACATTATATATATATATATATATATTTATAGGAATATACGCAAAATTATATTTAAATCTTTAAATAAAAACTCTAAAAAGGGATCTACATAATTACCAGTAGAGTTGGTATGCTATGAAAACTTGTTCATTGTGAAATTAATTTTTATTTTTTTTATAGGCGTACTCTTTAATAATATAAGTCATACTCTTTAGTAATATAAATTACATTCTTCAGTCATCACAAAGATACCCTCTGTTATAATATAAGTCATACCCTTCACTTTTATGAGTAATACATTTTATAGTAAAAAGTCACACCCTTTATAGCAAAAAATCATACTTTTTAATAATATAAGTCACACTATTTAATCAGTTTCACCGTGAAATTTATTCACCATATACTTTGTCTTACTAGTATAATTTTTTTGTGGTTCATTCAAATTAAAATTGAATTCAATTGCACTAATTGTATCTTGTATAATTGATGCACACAAATGTCACTCTCTTATGTGAGACGCAATACTTATTTATTTACACTCTTGATTTCTGACGAATTAAATCATTAGTTTTTTCAATTGTGGAAAATTCTTGAAATATATGTGTAGGTCTTTGTTTCGTCAAATAAAATTCCACATTCACTTTAATGATAGTCAATTTTTTAATGTGCCATGTTTTTTTATAAAGCATAATAATTGGGTCAAAGCTCACGGAATACTCAAACCTAAAAAATTAGCTGATTGATCTAGAAGGTTTTAGGGGATAGTTTTTCTTCTTTTTTTTTTTCCTTTTTTTTTCGTTTTTAGTTAAGGAAATTGTGTTTTAGGCATTTTATTAGAATTAGGGTAAAATATTCAAAGTTTAGGAGTGGATGACAAATCAAAAGAGTGATGGTAAAATGTGGCATTTCTTCAAAAAAAATTTATAAATAGGTTAAAAAGAGACAAAGATAATAAAAATTGTATAATTTATTATTGGAGAGATGTCATATTGTTACCTGCGAGAAGGTTCATAATCAAACGAGTGAAGATAGTTTTAAACCAACTTATATTTATTTCTAATTATTAAGATGTTATCGGTATAAGCATTATTATTCAATGAAATTAACTTGAAATGTCACTTATCTCAGAGAAATAAGAGAGTGTTTGCAAGATAATTATCGAGGGTAGAATCTCTTTTAAATCTATCCATTTACGATTGCGCAAAACCTCATATGCAATATTGCATATAAGTGATATGTGCAATTGAATTTATTTTTTTTCGCGGGTCAGGAGGATCAGGTTAGGTTAGATTGCTAGTTGACTAATGGGCTTTCTTCATCTTCTTCGCATCGCGCAACACGGATGCTGTCAGATTTCTTCTTCTTCCTCTTCTCTTTAGATTGTTGGCGGATCTCACAGGTTCTTCTTCCTCGTTCGTGTCCTAATTTTTGCCCAATTTAATTTTTTTCGATTCGCTCCGATCATTAGATGAAATCAGGTTGTTCAATTTGAATTTTGGTGTGGATTCTGCGAGAAGAAGAGAGAATATGTGTGTGGTGTTTGAATTACCACTCAACACAAAGTGTGTGCTGAAATTCAGATCCTTCTGCACTCTTTTCACGTTGTTCTGTAAATCTGTAATTTTAGACTTATGATTTTTTTTCGCGTTTGTACTGATTTTTGTTCATGTTGTAACAATCTTTTACTCATATGGTAACTCTCTTTTGTTCATGTAGTAACACATCAAGTTGTTCTGTAAATCTGTAATTTTGGACTGAGATTTCTTTTCGCACTTGTACTGGTTTTGTTCATGTGGTAACACGTTTTTCTTCATATGGTAACACTTTTTGTTCATGTAGTAACACATATTTTTTTAGTAATATGTAACATTGTTCACATATCATCGTAATACTATGTGAATACTCATGTGTTACCATATGAACAATGTGTTACCTTGTGACCCATGTTATTTTATGAATTTGTATGTGTTACGATATGTTTTAATACGTGTTACGTAAGATATAAAGTTTTTTCAATATAACAATGTAGCAACACTTATACATAGATGTAGTAACACAGAAAAAATTGACAAAAAAAATATTTTTAAAAATTATGTGCTCAATAAAAATTGAACCTGCGACCAAATACATTAACAACAAAGATAAACTACTAGGTTAAAATACATATTCAATAATGATATGCATCTATAAATATATTATCCGCACTGGCCGACCAACTCATAGCCCTAGACTGCTCTGCCCGCCCCGTCCCACGCCGGACCAGACCTGACCTGCCCGCTCTGTTACTGATCAGTGAATTTTTGAGTAATTTATCTTAATTATGGTGTATTGTATATATCAATATGGTGCAATATTTCACATAAGACCTTCGTATACGATTGTTATACTTAAGAGTCATATTAAACTATCAGCAATGTTCCTCATACCCAAAATTAAGAGTCATATTAAACTAATTAAAGATAGATAAATAATTATATAATATCATGTTTGAATTAATTTATTTTTTAATCATTCTGCCCTGGGCAAATTTTGCCCATTTAGCGTCTCCCTTTATTTTTATAGTCAAATTAAAAGTAAATAGTATGTAAAAATAAAGTGATTCTTTATCAAATTGAGAAGTAAAAGTATCCGCAAAATAATCACTTTTATTAACAATAATTTCTAATAATAACCCTTAGGATACGTATAATGTGAGACATAGAAAGGTAAACTTATAAAATTAACATTATAGTAAAAGCTGGTCCAAAGCAAAATTGATTTTTAAGTGATAAAGTAATAGTTGCAAACTCTTAAAATAAAGTAATTCTACTATGCACTAGAGTTGCAAACAGGTGCTAGGTCTTGATCAAATAACCACTTGTGTAAGTAGTCTAGAGGCAAGTAAAACTTGAATATGCTTAGCTTTAATTTTCCCTCCTTATGATTTATTTTGTTGAAAACTCCTAATTTTAATTTGAGAGAAAAATATGGAGTAATAAATATTTAACAAATAATACCAAAATTCGGATAATTTTAGCCCGACAACACAATGACCCAAACAAAACTTGGCCCTTAAAAAATAGTCGTTGAGATGCGCGCCTGATCCGGCCCAAAATACTAAAAAAAATTCGAGTGGGTTACTCTTAGGTGTCATCCTAAGAAATTTATTGTAAATAAGTACCATATTTTTTAAACATCACTTATAGGTGAAAATAGGTTTTGGCTATGCTGGGAACTGAGCACTGCCCAGCACCCCTAACTGCTTGACACGTGTCGGGGCAAAGGGGCATTCTTTCATTTTTTATTTTTTTTTGTTTGTTTCTTTTATTCGCTGCAAAAGGGGTACTCTTTTCTTATACTTAGGGTTTTTTTTTTTTTTTTGCTTTTCTCTTGTTCTATTTTATTTGCAAATTCTTGGGTCCCCTCCCCTGTTTTGTTATACATTTATTTTAATTGAGCATGTTTAAAATGGTGGTAAAAATCATTATAGGGAGAAAATGAAAATTTCTACAAGACCAAATATAATATAAATTTCGATAAATATCTCTTAGTAATTGTTGTGCACATAAATAATATTTCCTGCCACGTGCTCACACGACGAACACGTGGACCAGTAAAACAAAGGTGTCCGCTAGCCCATCAGACAAGTGCTCACCAGTTGGATACACATCCCGCTCATCCATCTGTGCTCGCCAGGAGCACGCCAGTTTAGGCGACCAGAAGGTGCTGGGCGCCAGAAGCCATCATACTGCAAAAGTTGTGTTTTCCCGGCAACCCAGTGACCATTCAACAAGATAGGCGAACACGGGTAATGGTCGAACAGAAAACCAGACGAACAGAGAAGGAAAGACGAAAACCAGACGAACAGAGAAGGAAAGACGAAGCCCGGATGAACAGAGAAGGAGAGACGAAGCCCGGATGAACAGAGAAGGAGAGAAGAAACCCAGACGAACAGAGGAGGGAGGACACGCTCGCCTCCGAAGGCGAGCAGACAGCAAGAACCAAAGCATTTGGTTTACAACAACGTTTTCCAGGCAAGCAAAGCAACCTATCGGGGAGCGAGCACACATACATGGTTAACAGAGGTCCGGAAGAGTGGAGAGCAGAAGAGTGTGCTCGCCCCCTAGGGCGAGCACAGAATCAAGGCCGTGGTGTTTGGTTTGCGGCCACGCCCAATGAACGACTACAAGGGCCGAGCCTCATGAGTGCGAATAACCACCAGGCGAGCACAAGAATCGGGTCACCCACGACGCTACCATCACCACCTGGATGACAAGTCGAATACTTCTCGAGCAAGTAAAGACAAATGTCAACCAAAGAAGCACAAACAGAAAACGTGGCAACACCACATAGATTCGTGCATGTTAAGAAATCGTCAGCTTGTGCTAGCCAGGACACCACCAGCTCGTCCAAAACCTATAAATAGGCCCAAAAATAACAAAAGAAAGGTTCAGAAAAAATTCCCAAGTACTCACACATATTCTCCAAATCACCATTTTTGATAGAAGGAAGTTTTCACCACGAGTAGTATTGTGTACTGTATACTTGAACCTCGCAATATAACATCCCTGGCTTGGAATGCCCCCAGAATAGTCATTTATTGATGAACTGGGTCAACAATTTCTTGTTATTTACTGTAATATTGTACACGTACTTATTTTGTTTGTGAGTTGTTTAAAATTAGCCACATGGTATTCTCATTAAAAAACGACTTGCAACAATAATAATTTATTTATACCTAAATTTTGTATGCACTCAAGTACATCGTGCACTCATAGTTCATTTTAAAAACGTGCGATTTCTTATATTGAAAAATGCAATTTATTTAAACTGAAGTGTGTCACTATTAATATGAAAAATAGTTGCACACTTCAATCTAAATAAGGTGCATTTTCAATATAAGAAGTCGCATGTTTCTAAAATACACTATAAATGAATGCATGGTGCACCTGAGTGTACATGAGACCCACTCTTTACTTATTTATAACTTTATTATGATTTTTTTATTTACCTTATTTAATACTCCACTAAATTAATATATAATTAGTTTAAAATGAAATTTCAAAAGAAGGTAATTATTACTCCCTACATTTATTAAAGTTTGGCTTGCGCGTTTGGTGGTTTTGTTAATTTGGGTGTTTTTCTTTTTCTGTAGAAATAGGCTCAGACAAAGGACCAGAAATAATGTATAAACAAGCATTTCATGTTGAATTTGCAGATTATGATTTTATTTTTTTAATTTCATGTGTTATTCAATTAAGATGTGTTTGTCTTATATCTATATAATCAAGATTTACCTTTATCATGGTTTTGTTTATGTTTTCACATTTGTTATACTGATGCATCTTTGAAAATTGTTCTATTTTTATTTTATTCCTATGTGTTTTGATTTTTTTTTTACTGAAATCTAGGTTTCACAGGCTATTTTTCATCCATTTAAAAAATATGTGGGGTGATAAGAATAAACAAGTCCGATTATCGAGCTTCAGGGTACTGATTGTGAACCAACATCATTGTAATTTTTTTGAAAGAAAAACTCAAACACATGGCCGCTGGTTATAATACCCAAACACGAGGCTGCTATAAAACTATAAAGTTACCAAAGGTTTACAAAAGTTTCCGGACAAGAAGAAAGCTAGCATATTGTGCATTCTTGGTTTGAAATGAAGTTAATTAACATGCATCATGCATGTATATTTAAATGGAATTGCCTGATGATGTTACTACTGAAGAGGTTAGTCTCAACATGATTTTTGTTTCCTTTCTCATTTTCTTGGCTTGAATACGTAAAATTTGATGCAGTTAGTTGAAGTGTTCTCGAAGAGTGGGATTATAAAGAAATATCCAGAGTCTTGATTATTTATTCCTTTATTTTAAGAATAAAATTATATTAAAATTTTTCTGACCATGCAATTATATATAATTTGCTCTACTTCTACGATTTCAAGTTCATGAACATGAATTTGCATATGCCATCAGATTCTTTCCTATCAAAATAAAATTCATCTCTTTTCGAAAGCATATCATTTTGTTCTCACCTTTATTATATATTTATTATTTAATAGGAGATCCTTAGTAGTTTTTTTTTTTTTTTTGTGATATAACGAATACCCTCTATTTACGTACAATTACATTGTTCTGATTTGTATTGCATTAATGTTGTATAATCTACAATTAGAATGATATGTATTGGCATTTGTAAATTCTAATAAATGTGGCATTAACCATTAAGAATCCGTCTCATTTTGAAGTGTGATTAGAATTGCATTGATAAATTTAGATTGCATTGATGTAATTACAAAATTGTATTGATTTAATTACACTTGCATTGGGTTGTTTGGTATGGCATTAACTGGTTTGTAAATTGCATAACTAGATGCTGCATCATTTGATTACCGCTTATTGTTTATGCCTGAAATTTAGTATGATTTGGTTCCCTTGAACAGGT
Source organism: Stenogyne calaminthoides (assembly GCA_037126765.1). Lineage (NCBI taxonomy): Eukaryota > Viridiplantae > Streptophyta > Magnoliopsida > Lamiales > Lamiaceae > Stenogyne > Stenogyne calaminthoides. The sequence continues at coordinate 4,658,593 of JBBCBC010000006.1, forward strand.
GGTAGGGAATGATAAGGATTCAAATCTCATATATTTTGCTTCAAAAAGCATCAATTAGTTTATGTTGGTTTGATCTATATTATGTTCCTATGTTTGTAAACAATACTTCTATGCAGTGTTTTATAGAGTACTATTGCTAATTGGTTGGCTAAACTCGGAAACTTTTGCAGGGAAACCTTTTCTTACTAATAAACAAGACAAGAAGTATAATGACTGCTATTAAGATAAAAATGTTCCATATACTTATCATATTCTGTTGATTGATTTTTAATTCTCTATCTATCATGTAGCCTTCTCACAATAGCTAAGGAAACCAAGAACGAGTTCCTATCTAAAGCTATTGGGAATGCTGTGGATTGGATCCCTTTACTATGGTTGAAGTTTGCAACTCTTATCACTTATTAGTTATTTTAAAGCCCTGTCCAGTTGTACTTGCATTCTTGATCCATTCGCTTGTTTCTTTTCCATTGCATGGATCCAGAGTCATTTGGTACCAGATAATTTTGTTTGTATATTGCTATTGCTATTGCCTATTAATTAGGTTGGAAATATGGATGTAAGTAGTAGTATTTCAAAAGTGTTTAATCTTGAATAGTTGATCTCAAGGAATTAAACTTGAGATTGGTGCTTTTATAATTTGCATTTTCCTTTTTCAATTCATCATTTTCTTTTTGTTGTTTCAATTCTCACATATTTGGAACAAATTGTCGGAGTAAGGTATATATTGATACAATTATTCTTTTGTGTTAGTTGTACGTGCGAAATTAATTATGTGTTTTCTGCTCTTTCTTACTAATCTGTTAAAGGTTTAAGCAACAATGATCTTGAATCTAATGCGTTGTGTTGGATAGAAGATTCTGCTTTGAAACACAACTTCATCATTATGTGTTGGATATTTCGTTACAGGTGATTCAATTCAATATGTGCAATTTCAAAAAGAGAGGATACAAGAGTATGAGGGGAAATCTGATCCAATGGGTAATTTCTCGACATACGACTTATTGACTTAAATAATCTTTCAGTGTGTATGCTTTGTGTTCGTTTTTTTAGTTAGATTATCATTTTCTCATTATGCACGTTGATTATTAGATATCTATTTTATAGGCATCCGCCAATTTCAGATCTAATTGTTTTCCAAGTTTTTCTTCGCCCAACTTTATGCATTACATTATTTGGAATATATCTATTTCTAAATTTGTATCAAATCTCTCTATCTCTCTCTCTCACACACATATGTAAGAATTTTATTAAAAAAATTCATGTTGGAAAATCTAATATGTACTTTGATCATTATTATTCATTGGCCTGATGGCTCCCTTTAGCATCCAAATTAAGATATAAATCATTATTACTGGGCATGAGATTTGTAACTAATCTGACTTGTGGATGATTGCACAATAAGATTTTCCTTTTTATTGAGTTGATTCGATATTTTCGAATAATTTTTACAAGTTCACTACATATGTAAGAATTTTACTTATGACAAATGTAAACGGGCTTCTGGTAAGAGTTCTTGCAGTTGGGAGCTGATGCAATTTGTGATGATGACGTTGTGCCTTTTGTCAATGATTTAGCAGCTCAAATCCTTGACGTGCTCAACTAATTTAGGTAACCTTAAGTTTGCATCTGCTTTACCGAACTAATACATTTGTATTTGTGATTTCTCTAATTTCATATGATTGCTATTAGAATTGTTGGAAACTTGGATTATATATGTTCTAATAAACTTAATTTAATTTGTTCAGGCTTGGTGATGTCATGTGCATAGGTGTAATGGTTAGTGCTTACAAAGAAAATATGAATAAACATGAAAAGGCAGAAGTACAATCTGATGTAAAAAAAAAAGGAAGATGGTGAGAATGATAAATAAGAAAAGAATCAGTTATGAACTTTATGTGAGGTTAATTTTTGTTTCTCCTGTGTTGTGAGGTTAGGCATTTACTAAATTAAAAAATAGAGTTTTCTGCAGTGGAGTTTGAGACGGTTTTTCTTTGTTTCTTCTTTGTTGTGTTCTTATTTATTTATGAATAATGTGTGTTATAATTATGTCATCTTTTTTCATTTTTTTTTGTTTGATTTGAAATGTGCAGTGATAGCGTGTGCCAAGTTGTGAATATTGTCAAGTCATGACCTTGCTCTGTTAGCCTAACAAATTTGAAGTAGGTTTAGACATGTTTATTGACATATATAGACATTTACAACATGTACTTGAATACTTTATGTTGGTCCCGGTGTAAACGAGTCTTACACGTGTATGGGGGGGGGAATACACGTGTTCAGTGATTTTAAAACTTTTTTCTTCGAGGTCACTTTGGGTCGATAATCTCAAGAATTGGTTCGGAAGCACGATCGCTCTCGAGTCAAAGTTCATCGAGACAGTGATCCCGAGGCTTCCAGATACCTCAGATAATCCCAACCGAAGTCCCGAGTGTCGAGATCCCGAGTCGCTGGATCGATAACTAACTTCATCAATCCTCATAAGAGAGTTCGGTTTGATAACTATCTGTTCTAGCTATTCAACCGAAATGCGGAATGGTTGGTCTTAGTTTATACTGCGTTTTAAGCTTTCTTTAAAAAAACTTTCCTTTATGAAATAGTGATTAGGTTGTGATTCACTTATGCAACTTCAATTGGATTGATTCCAACCGAATATCGTGAAAAGTATGCTTTCAAACATCAAGTCAATGCAAAGATAAGCACAGATAAGGAAAGCAATAAAAGAACACAAACAATTATAGTGGTTCGTAGACTCAAGCTCCTACGTCCCTCTCTCCGACTCTTCAGAGAAATTCACTATCAACTTCGAGCTTTTCGACTACCTCGTAGTTTACTTACTCAACTCGGCCCTGAGTTTTCTGACTACTCCACGTAGTTTACTTACTCAACCCGACCTTGAGTTTTCTGACTACCTCCGTAGTTTACTTACTCAATCACACACAAGCTTTCAGACTACCCCTGTAGCTTACTAACTTCTCCTCCAGAGTTTTCTGACTACTCCGCGTAGTTTACTAACTCTTTACAACTCTACTCACCAACAAACACACTCCAACTACCTTCTCAAGGGTTTGGGGTTTCTTGGTTGGTTTCCAACTAGGATGAGATATCCTTTACAATGAAGCACAATGCAAAGGGTTAGGATATCTCGACTAAGCTTTGGATAAATCTTATCAAGCTAGGCTTAGTAAAGTGAGCTCTCTTCAATATAGAAGCACTTGGGAAATTCAAGGTATTTCGAGTGCTTTAACTTTTGCAAGAATAATTTTGAGCTCTTGAGTTGCGTATAAATTTCCCGTAACCTTACAAAGTAGAGGGTCACCAGTATATATAGGCATACACCAAGGTTACTCTTGAAAACTATCCGTTGGAGAGATAGCCGTGAGTTCCCTCTTATGTGTGTGAGAAACGGCTATATTTAGGGTTTGAAACTCCCTAACACGTTTTTTAGGCAATAGTCTTTCATGTAGCCGGTCTTCACTTTTTTGCGATCTGGAACTTTCGTGACATCCGACATCTTTTTCAGTTTGTCCTTCATCGATTGTCGAAGATGGGTCTGATGTCGTCTTCCTCTTTTTGACTTTTTTGTCTCGGTTTAAAGGTAGATACCTTCAACGGCTCTTTTGGTTACAAACTCTGAGTTTGATATAACCTTAACAACACTTCTGACTTAGTTCCTTTTGTCTGCTTTTGAATGTCTTGGCAATATCTAACTTTCTAAGGCATCGCGTTTCTCTCAGTATTGCATCCTTCAGATAGATATATTCAGTGCCTCGGAACATTCAGGTTCATACTAAGCATTCAAGACATTATCGAGTCTTGATAATTCTTGTGCTTTCGATATTCTTGATCTTGATTTCTCGATCTTGATCTTGCCGTCTTGAGTCTTCTGAGTCTTCAAGGTCTTCGAGTCTTGATTTATCTCGACCGGTATATCGAGTTTTCATCTTTGAAGTCTTCGTTCTCGATTTAATCGAAGTCTTGAGATCTCGATTTCATACATCGAAACTTCAGTATCTTCAGAAACATACTGAGTTCTTCAGAGTCTTCAGAACCTATCCTGAACTATATCTGATGACTATACATTTTGCAGATAACATCCTAAATACTCTTAAAACTGAATCCTGACTCAACTATCAAGATCATTCTGAACATGTCATACTTAGGGGTTTTGGGATCTTAATCAAAATCATATAATCTTTTATTAAATTCATCTCCCAACACTTTAGTGTCAAAATAATTTTCTATGGTAACTTCAGATGATACTTCTTGCCTATGGTGTCAGTAAAATGAATTTCAAATATGATATGGTTAAATTTTTTCTCTAATTTATTTGTTCTATTTTTATATTGGTGAGTTGGTTAATGCAAATTGTTGAATTAGGAGATGCTTTCTCTCTCTTATATTACGAATATAATGACTTATGTCATTCAAAAATGGGCCTCAAGCACTCTATCATTTAGTTCAAAGGGGAACTTGACCAAAAATCATCTATTTTGGTCGGTCAAACTAAAGCCAACAAACTCTTCTCATGTAGTTTTGAATTGTTGATAATCCTTATGAAAGCAAGAAATTGGTAAGTTGGTGAACGATATGAAAGACCAGAGAAACGTCAAGTCACTCTTCAAGACAGCATGTAAAACCCATAGAATTTCTAACAAAGTATAAAGGACAATTATTTCGTTTCAAAGATAAAATGTCTTTCTTACACTAAAGTCTTTTAAAAAAAAAATACAGACATCCAACTCACTAATACTCATATAAAAAGCTTAAATATAAGTTGCAATGCGTATGTTCATGTTAAAACCTAAAGACATACGGATTACAAATTATACAAATAAATTATGTGTAACGCGCGAAACACGTGGTAAACAACTAGTAATTATAAAAAGTGAATTGCACCTATTAGCAATATTTGTTTAATTTTGAAACTTCTTAGTAATTTTCTCCGACCCCACTATCGTGGTAATAACTAATTACATGCCACGTAGACGTAGGCGTAATATCGCCATAAATGCTAAATTACAACATTGAAACTTTCACGGCACCACAACTCCATCATTTTCTGCTTATTCTGAAGTCTGAACCTGATTGTGAATTTGTAATTGAGTTTTTTGCACTTTTGTTCCCACCAACCACACCATGTTTTCAATTTAGTCTCACCTCTGCCAAATTAGTCCCACAAGAATTTTAATTTGCAAATGTGATCCCGTCATTACGGTTTCCGTTAAATTAACTTGCAAATGTGGTCCCATAAGTTATGGGATATAATTAATACTCAATTAAGCTTAACCACCTTTCAACCATTTGTAGTTTTAGTCTCATACGTTATGAAACATAATTAACACAAAATTAACCAATTAAATTGCCTGGGCCCACTTACACATATGGTCCCATAGGTTCAAAACACTCAAAATTCTTGCCTCCAATTTTTTACTCTGCACCTGTTTTTCAACTAATACTTTATATAGAACAACTAATACTTTATAGTAGAACAACTAATACTTTTTAAACACACGAGACTAATACCAGTAAAATAGATATAAACACACTAGACTTATACCTTATATTGAAAAGACTAATATTGTTCAAAATTTCAACTAATACTGTTCAAAACTGCACAAGAAGTTTGAAAGTCGATATTACACACGAGACTAATACCAGTAAAATAGATATAAACACACGAGAAGTTTAAAAGTCAAACTCTTGATAAATTCCCGAGTAGTCTGTCATACTTTAGTAATTTGACCATAACTCTTCCCTCAAAATTTCAAATTGTAGACTCACGTGGCTTTCCAAATATGTATACAAATCGGCCTAGTTATTCCTCAATCAAAACAGTTAATTCCGTGAAGTTGGCCCAAGTGCACTGCTTTTCTCAGAAACTGCATCACTGAACAAGAGGCAAAAGGTAAGCCAGAGAGTCTTTCAAGAGGCAAAAGGTACGATTTCACTAACTCAATTTGATCAATTTCATTTTTACCTTGCTTGTTAGGGTTCTTAACCATGTGGTAATCGAATTTCTCCTCATCCAGCCCTTCCATGAGCTCCCATGTGTAATGTGTTGATAATCGAATCTGGGGATAAAGGACCCTCCGAATCCCAAAAATCGTGAAATTTGCCTCACCCGAGCCGACGAATTCGCGAAATCCACGCCGTTGAGACTCCGATTTGAATGCGAATTCGAATGCTAGGAAAACGAATTCCTCTGTTTCGCCTTGCATTCGAAGAGAACTCAGCCCAACCAGGCTGGCAACACCTTCCCAGGAATATCCCCTTATTCTCAGCTGCCGGTGCCGCCGCTCCATCCTCCACCACCACTATGTACAGAAGCTTCGCCGCTCCTTCTGCTGCCACCATATCTCAAACGTACACAATCCACATGCACAAGAACACACTTTCAAATCACTACACTCCAAACAACAAAATCAAAACAAAACACCAATCACTCACAACTCACAAGTCACTCAAAACACAAATTCAAAAAATTCAACAATCGCTATCACAATGCAGCTTTCAAAACAAGCAAACCAAACCTGCGCAACACGAATCAACATCGAATCGGGTTAAGGATCTATGAGCCGAAAATTCGATCGACAGAGATGGAAATCCATAATCAACGGAAGAGTAATAGAAGCGAGTGCGAAAATGGAACGAAGTTTATATAAATCGTGTGCGCGGTGGAAAATTGCTGGCCATTTCCCTCTTATTTTGTCTGGGTTGGAGGTCCGCCGTTTCGCGCAGCCCGTGGCTGCGCGCGACGGCGTTGAATCGCGAGTAACGAAGACAAAGTGTTTGGGTTCGCCAAAATAGTGAACAATCGACTGATTACCTCAATAGGTAGTGTGTCTGAGGGGGCGGTGGCCATGGCGGCCGGCCCGCCGGCAGCGGCGGCGGAAAAATAAGGCAGAAATCGGAAGAATTTTTTTCACGCACTTGAGCGTGAAATCGCACGCAGTAAGGGTTTGAGCGTTTTTTCTTTTTACGGAAGAAAAATCTGTATTAAGACAAATTAATTAGGAATTTAACAGTATTAATTATAGGTCAAAGAAAGTCCGTCTGAGGTTAACGCGCATCCGTTAAAAGCCGTCAATTTTTGGGACCACATTTATAAGTTTAGTTAAACAGTGGGACTAAAATTGACGAAAATAATCTTACAAGACTACATTGACAGAGGTGGTACCAAATTAAAAACATGGCCTGGTTGGTGGGACCAAAAGTGCAAAAAAACTCATTTGTAATTACTATAAACAACATCAAAAGTGTGTTTTGCCGTATTCTGTTTTAGCATTTTTGTTTCAAGTTGATCCTTTTCTAGATGGGGTTAGTTTAACGAAGTTTTCTTTTCCCATTTGACGGAGTTGTCGAAGTTTGCTGTTTTTGGATAACCTTGAATATTGTTACGTGAGATGGTGATATAATTGAAATGACATGAGCGAGCCCACTCGGAAAATGAAACTTTTAACACGTTTTGGGGTTTAGCCTTGTAGAATTTGCTCGGAAAGTCGGTGTATTAGGTCAATGCGGTGCCGAATTCCCTGATTTGAGCTAGCTGTCATGCTTTAGGTGTAAAACCCACCGCCGAATGCGTGTATCCTTCTTGTTTGAGTGTTCATATAGTTGATTTCTCATATATATGTGCAAAACCCTGTTCTGAATTTCTATTGTGGTTGTGCTTATTTAAGTTTTGGATACATTATTTTGAGTAATTGGCATTTGAGATTGTTCTACCACTGTATCATTGAAGTTGGATATTGAGTAATTCAAAATGGGGGAAACTTCCGAGAGGGTTATAACCGACGGAAATGTGCATATGAACGGGTCATCGATTCACAGCACAAATGGCGCTTTAGAAGAAAAGGTCGATGAAATCCGGCGGCTATTCGGGAAATCCGACGGCGATCCGTTGAGAATCGTCGCCGTCGGCGCTGGAGCGTGGGGTAGTGTTTTTGCTGCAATGCTGCAAGACGCGTACGGAAATTTCGCGATAAGGTTCAGATTAGGATATGGAGGAGAGCTGGGAGATCCGTTGATAGAGCGACGGCGGAGCATTTATTCGAGGTGATTAATTCTAGGGAAGATGTGTTGCGGAGACTGTTGAGGCGGTGTGCATATTTGAAGTATGTAGAGGGAAGATTAGGGGATCGAATTCTGTATGCGGATGAGATTTTGAAAGATGGGTTTTGCTTGAATATGATTGACACCCCTCTTTGTCCTTTGAAGGTTGTGACTAACTTACAAGAGGCTGTTTGGGATGCTGACATTGTTATCAATGGATTGCCTTCGACTGAGACCAGGGTTGTGTTTGAGGAAATTAGTAGGTATTGGAAAGAAAGGATCACGGCTCCGGTTATCATTTCTTTAGCGAAAGGAATCGAGGCTGAGGTGGAACCGGAACCCCGGATAGTTACTCCGACTCAGATGATAAATCGAGCAAGTAAGAATAGCTCCTCTGTTTGTTGATGTTATATTAATTGTTTCAATTAAGAAATCTAGGTACAAAGTGGAATGGGAAAACAAAATCATTGAAACTGATAATTAGTATCTTGCTGATACTATTGCCTTTTGAATTCTTTTATGTGTAATTGATGATGCTATGCATAATTGGTTAGTAGCATGTTTCAGATTTCCATGTTGGTGGTTTTATGGAAAGAGATGTCTATATCTTGTGGTAGGTTTATGCATTATGTATATTTCACTCTTTCTCATGTATGTCTTTCCATATTGTCAGCTGGGGTTCTCATGGAAAACATTCTATATCTTGGAGGACCTAATATTGCGTCAGAAATCTACAACAAGGAATATGCTAATGCTCGGATATGTGGAGCTGAAAAATGGAGGAAACCACTGGCAAGATTTTTAAGACAGCCACATTTTATTGTTTGGGATAATGGTGACCTGGTTACTCATGAAGTTATGGGGGGTTTGAAAAATGTATATGCAATTGGAGCTGGTAATATTCCTCTTTTCAATCTTTTCTACCTGTAAAGTGGAAATCTGGATGATATGTAAATTATGCTTGATATTTAAATGCCTAAATAAGTTGCTGTTAATATTGTGAGAGAATAATCTTTGCTAGATTTCATCCTGACAACTTTGATGACTTTAAGTGATTTTACTCATCTTAGAAGAACATCTCAGCAATACATTTAGCCTTACGTTGCATGCACAAGTTGCATAATTGGGTCTTTGTATTTCTCAGTATGAATTCTTGAAATCTGCATATCAACTTAAAGGTTTGCTGGAAACTGTAACACAGAAGCCACACTTATGATTAAGGATGATGAATTTAACATGAGGATAATAACATTGCTTGCATTTTGTTATCTTTACTGCAGTAATTGCTGAAGGATATTGGGATATGGCATTCTAGTTTTTGGTCTAGAAATATAAAAAAATATAATGGCTGATAGAAAGAGATGTTTAGCTCTCTTATTTTACTTTGCTTAAGTACAATGCATAGGATTTAAATACATTTATCAATAGTGTAAACCAAGTATGCTTTTCTTTTTTATCTATGTTATCTCATGAGCCATGAACCAAAATTGATGATTTTCGTTTGGAATGGACAGGGATGGTAGCAGCTTTAACAAACGAGAGTGCCACAAGCAAGTCTGTGTACTTTGCTCACTGTACATCAGAGATGATCTTTATTACACATCTTTTGGCTGAGGAACCTGAGAGGCTTGCTGGTCCTCTATTGGCTGACACTTATGTTACCCTATTGAAGGGTCGTAATGCATGGTATGGTCAGAAGTTGGCTAAAGGGGAAATAAACCTTGACATGGGTGACAGCATCAAAGGCAAGGGAATGATTCAGGTAATGTTTTCACTAATGATGATGTTTTATCATTGCCAGTTATGATCTGTTTAAAGGTTCACTAGACGTGATTATTTCATAATTAAACAGTTTATCTCATTATACAATTCCATAGTTTGTTTTTTACATTTGCCATTTGCTTATTTGTATAAAATAGAACAGAACCTTTAGGTTGCAAGGGGTTTTATATTCAAAGATTTAAAATGAATGAATTTTATATCCAGTCAAATTAGAGTGCATTTCAAATCCACTCAAATCACCGAGAAAAACAGATCAAAGTGGACGTGATGGGCTTCACATTCATTATTCAAATCCTTCAAATTCATCCTCAAATCCTTCTATCCAAATCCAACCTTACAATATGGCCACATTCCATAAGCATGTAGAGTCCTACAAGGGGTCTAAAATGGGAATAAGAAAACTGCTATTCTCCTTGCTTATTTGTCACTTCTGTTTGTCTCATATGATATCTGATTACAGGGTGTTTCTGCTGTGAAAGCTTTCTACAAGCTGCTTAGTCAATCTCGACTGAATATATTTAATCCGAACGAGAACAAGGACGTTGCCAGTTGAGCTATGTCCAATCTTGCAGAAATTGTATAAAATACTGATAGCCAGGTATCCAGAAACGTAACCCCATTGTGATATCTATCCTTGGTTGCAATGTAATCTAACTATGGTGCATGTATGAAATCTCAGGGAGCTGTCGTGTGAGGGAATTCTTCAAGCTTTACAAGATGAAACCATGTACGATCCTCGAGAACGCATTGAGATTGCCCAAAGCTATGCCTATCTTCATACCTTCTCTACTTATGAATTAGTGTTCTGTTCATAGGTCCCATTTTTGCTGCTCTTGAAAAACTTGATCATGTATTATTATTCAGTCAGTTGCATTGTTTGGGGAGGTTTGAGAATAGAATTATTTGACTAATGTTAAATTAAAGAATATAATTACTTGAAATAATATATTATTTATTGTAGTAATACTTAAGAATAACATATATGTACTGTACACATACACAAATAATCAAATATATAATCACATGTGGTTCTATATTAATTATGGCTTCTCCTAGATAGATCGATCGGGTCCAAATCCGGCCCAATTGGGATCGGGTCGAAAAGGCTGAACGGTTTCAATTTAGATAAATTAAACTAGGCTGCTCATTACCATCCCTAATGAGAACATACAAGTGCTAGTATGAGATACTTAGAGTAATTGAGTTTGAGATCTTAAGAAAATGTTGGCATTCTGGTACACAATTCGTTCTTATGTGATCCAATTATCATCAATACAAAGCATAGGACTACTGAGTTTGATCTGACTGCTCATATTAACACACAAATTGATCTAATTAATGCAAAAGTAATTAAATGTTATCCACTTTTTTGAGATTGGATGTAGCGGGATAGCTTCCTCTCATACTTAGAGGGGCTCTTGAATCCTCAACGTTGCTTGAAACATGCATAAAATGAAAGTTTTCTAAAAAAAATTAGAGAGAGAGAAAAAAAGGGTGTATAGAGGGGGAGAGAGAGGGAAGAAAGAAAATGTGTGTTTCTTTTACTTGTTGGGATAAAATAAATCCTGTAAAATTTATTTATTAGATCCGGCTTCCCAAAACAAAAGATCTAATTGTAATTTTTTTTTCTTTTATATATATTCCTAATTTTATCCAATGTATGCATATATATATACACATTATCTATAAAGAATTATTATTTTATTATAATTATTAATAAGTTTTATCATACTAATTTCAAAATTAACTTATCCCATTTTCTTATTTACTGGTGTTGAGTGAGTCACAATCGAGCTCGGCCTTCTCAATACGCTATCCTACAAAACTCTTAAAATTTCATTAAAAAGTTAGCTCTTCAATTGAACAAGTTAAAAGCTTTTAAAATTAGAAAATAATTTCACAACTTCAATGCTTAAACAAATAATTAAATTGCTTAAACTATTAAATGCAATTTTTATAAAAGAATGGAGTGTTACACTTATGGCATTGATACGGCCGAAGAAAGAGTGGAGGCGATCGGCGTGGTTCAGACAATGGGACTAGTGCTTGCAGCTTACCGCCTTCTATATATAAGTTTGTGGAATACTGGTATGATTCGGTATACCAAAATCTAAAAAAGGTAACGATATGTGACTTTTGTATACCGATTTTTCGATATGCCGAATTTTGATATACTAAAAATTTCGATATGATAACGGTATAGCTTGAAATTTCCTATACGGTATACCAAACCATCCCTACTCTGAACCAATTCCACATAAAACCTACTCTGAAAAGTAATAATCTCAAATATTAAAAGGGAGACACTAAATTAACCCCATAATCCTCCATTCACACCCCATAATTTTTAAGACTAAAATAGACACACAAGAGATGACCTAATATCTCATATGAATAGGTTAAATTAGACTTTATGTATATCATTAATCCATAAACCCTAAGAACATTTATTTATAAAAATCATGCTCATAAACCTTTCAACCTTTTGATCCAATTTTTTTTTTAATCATGATTGTCATGGAACATGAAAATTCAATGGAGAACATCAATGTAAATGTGGTTAATGTGACTTTTTAACCTTTTGATCAATTTTTTTAGCATAAACTTTGATTTATTTTTTTTGGCCCGGTCGCGCCACTGTTCGGTTAAAATCATGGTTGAACGAAAGTGAGTCATTGTGGCTTTAACCGTCGTGCAAAACAAAACAAAAAAATCGTATTAGTTGTGTTCGGTCCTAAGGCCGAACGACCATGAAGTTGTTGTGCATGACGCTCTTGTCAAACAACCACTAAGCCATGCATGAAGCTTTGTACGAACTGCCATTAAACCGTGCATGAAGCTTCGACGGAGCATATCGTTATGCTTTATTTCATGCTCGAAAGATTGTACCGGAGCATTGTTAAATATGGCAATGAGTTGTGAACCGGCCTCCGTTGTTTTGGATGTTCCTCAATCCTGACTCAGAGTCTCCGCATGTCCCCTACAGTTGAAGCAGTTGTAAGAAGATCATTGCTGCAAAGTAGAATAATTTAGGTTGAAGGAGGAGGTGCTTAACTTGCCTATACTTGGTGTTGAAGCAGTTTTATCTCGTTCGTTTCACATCTACTCCATTTATATATGTGTAACTTGCAGACTTGCTTCTGATATTGATATAGTCATCCGTGCTCTTAGTTTCAAGGCTGACACTCTTTCCCTTCGAAACCATACGTACGTCGAATGGACTCGTTTCCTAACTCAATCATGATATCACAATACACAATCTTCAATTCCTCATGCATGCTAATCTCAAATTATTTAATTTAATTACAATAATATTTTTGTGTGTGTATATACAAAATATATTTCATTAAAGGTAAATTATGTATTACTATTATTTTAGAGTAAATATTGAATAATGAAAAAAAAATGGGTATTCTAATTAAGAAAATATTAGATTGAAAATTTTAATTAAAATGTAATTAAAAAAAATGCACGGAAAAAGTAACAATAATTTTTTAAGGTTATTAAATAATATTGGATGTAAAAAATGTAATTTAAAGTTTAAAATAATGAGAAAGTTGAAATGTGTGGTAGTTAAGATAATATCCATTTAATTAGAATAAAAAAATTATAAATAATAAAAAAAAATTGAAATTTGAATTGTGAGAATTATGGGGTGACATGTAGGAGAGAGAAGATTGAGAAATAGATGTAAGGGATTAAAAATAAAAAAAAAATTGTAGATTAATGAACACTGCATGTGTCATTAAAAAACTTGAAATTAGAAGAAACATCTTATTGTTAATTTATGGCGTAGATCTCATCGATGCAAGACTTATAGTAAGATTTTTAAGCGTCTTAATTATATAAAAGTAAACGTGCAACTATTTCAAAATGTAAGATCAATTATGTTCATATTAACAATTCTTGACTTTTTTCAAAGATAAGTTCAGACACTTTTTAAAAGATATACGAAATGGGTGTCCAAGACCCTTGAAAGACCTAACCCTAATTTATGGAGGTTTGAGTGATTAAATAAGTAAAAAATCAAATTTGAGTGTGATAAATTAGTTATTACTATTATCCAGTTGTACTGGAAAGACGAAATTGGTGCGAGGAAAGAGGTTTGGGGATGTCGCTGGTGGATTACGCAGCTTCTTCCGATGAAGACGAACCCCAGCCTCCTCCCGCCGAACAACGACACCGTTTGGGGGTTTCTGCGGAGGTCCCCTCAACGTCAAACGACGCTCCACTTCCTGCCCATGACAGGTGATTTCCAACGCCTTATTTTATCTATTATTTTGTTGCGATAATTCTAGGTTAAATTTATAGGGTTCTCTGTCGATTTGTGGGGAAGGATGAGGGATTTATTCCGAAAAATGAATTATTGGAGATTGTTCGAAGAATTAAATAGCATAGCAAAGACTGTCTTGATTGGCCCACTAGTTGAACGTGATTGAATTATGATGTTTTAATTTCTTGCTTATTTTTATTTTGCTGATAAATAAGGAGTTCTTGTAATGAAATTGTGCAATTTGAATGAGAAAATGGATTGATAAAGTAACTTTCTCTTGTGATATCTCATTGATTGCAAATAAGCATATGTTTTCCACTTCCTTTTTCTCATTTAATAATTAATACTAGAGACCAATGCAGCCTAAGGTTTAATATTTTTATAAGGTTGAAGGGATTTCTTGCACAATAAAGTATCTCCATGCAAACTCTCATTCACTTCCAGTTGGTAAATAGTATGAGATTCTTAACAAGTTCATCAGGTTGAACACTGACCACAAGAACCAGTAATTCGTAGTCTACTTGTCAGCAACTTAATGTATATCCTATGATATCTGTCTGTTTTTTTCATCTGTCACTTTTGTTGCATCAAAGCTTCAATCCCCACTATTGAACAAGCTTTTGGATGTATCTCAATGTCAACGAGTTATCATTTTCTGCCAACTGAATGATTCAAAAGTATTTCCAACAATATCACTCTTTTATCAAGCTCCTTTCCATTTAAGGGGCCCTTTGAAGTACTGCATATATAACTGGAAACAGCATATCTTCTCTTGCTTTCTGATGGTGATGTGAGTTTAAAATAATTAAGTAAATAAATATTTTGGTCAACTTTATCTCTTACTGGATTAAGGATTTGATGAGTTTGGTGTTTGGCCTCGTAGTTTATGACTTTATGTGGCATTCAATAGTCCAGAATATTTAGAAATACAAGTAACATGTTCCACCTTTGAGACGTTTGAGTCTAAGGCATTCAATGGTCCATAATGTTTGAGATTGGCCGTTGGAGTAAGTTCTTGGTGTGGAGCATCTGAAGTGTTTCAGTTGCATTTACTTTTTGAGCACTTTCTGATCAGACTAGGTTATTTTGTTGAAATAGAAAAGAGCTGAAAATGGAATGATGGTTCTAATACATTCTGTTTTTATTTCTTTATTTGTATATCTTTATCCTTTTATGTTCTTAAAAAATCTTTACTCTCCTTGTAGATTAGGTAATGTGGTGTTTTAGACTGGATCATCAATTATTACAGTCCTCCAAGATGTATATGGATTAACAGCTGCCTGTTGATAAATTGCTAATTTCCATGCCAATTTTTTAGTCTTCCAATATCATTGTAGAGATGTGTGTGTTTTCCTAATGAAATCCTGCTCTTTCTGTATTTGTGACATTTGACATTACTATGTAGGATTTCTATGAACTTAGAGCTACCTTCAAGTAAACAAAGGGAAATAGTTTCTGATCCATCCCCAGAGCTGAAGCTTCCTGACGCCTCATTCCTCTTGAATTCACCTATGCTGCCATCCAATCAATTGAACTCTTTGGACCACTCATCCCGGGTTGCAGCTGCTATGGCAGAAAGTGCAGCAAGAAAGAGAGAGTTAAAGGGAGCATCTGCTAGCAATCCTCGTAGTAAAGTTCCAAGAGGGACGTTGCCTCACTCTAAGAATGTTCCAGAGACTGTAGGTGGTTATTTAGTTCCACCTCAACTTTCCGGAAGGTGTGTTTTCGTTACTCTTAGTTGTTGCCCAAGGTGTTCCATCTTATGTGCTCAAGTCTAGCTATGATAGCATAATAACGTTACGATGCAACTACCGTCTCAATCATTTAATATTTAGATTATTTTAAAATCTTGTATGAGTGGTACATCATCATCTGTTCTTTGCTGAATCAAGCTAAATCGTTTCTCTAAACCTGCTATTTGAATTCTGAGATACCTCATTATATGTTGTACTTGTATGTTCCATCGCATGTATATGAGTGTTGATCGTTATGGTTGGAGGGTATTGTTGAACCATGATTTTCTGATCCGCATTATGTTTTGCAGGAGCAATATTGTCACAGAAGACATGAGCAAACTCTTCTTGAAAAAGAATACCAGTTCAGCAGCAGAATAGGCGTACAATCTGATCATAAATACGCATGTACAACTTAGTAGCGAGTTACTTGTCATCTCTTTCCTGTAACTTTAATGTTCATGTGGGAAAAAAGGATTATTAGATACAGTTTGATATACTGTTTCCCGACTGTGTTTGTAATTGAATCATGCTGTGTCTTCATTACCAAATTATGAGCAGAATCAGTTGGATTTCAAAATTTTGTGAGCTTCAATCTACTCACGTGCTGTTTTCAATTGATATCTCAACTCCTGTCTTTCATTTTCTTAAAATAAAATTTTTGGAACCTGTATAATGATAATCAAAATTCAACCAGGCTCTGAGAGTTGGTTAGATGCTCCGTGATCAGAATAGTGCAATCTATACTCCTGAATCTAGCTATAAACTAAAAACTTGATGAAAGTTGATCACATATTTTTGGTACTGGACAAATATTTTCTGTACAAACTAATAATCTAATGCATAAATAATTAAATATACAGTAACTTTCACTTGCATCAATCGTCACATAGACCGCGAAGCAAGCATTTTCTTGAAAAGGGGTTTGAACTGAGAGTTTAACCATTTCCAGAAAGAGTAGTTGGATCCATGGAATTGCACCCTAACCGATTTTCTAGACCCTCTTCTGGTATATTCCAAGTCCTTGGTGATTCCATAACAGCTATTTTCTGGGTCATCAATCAAAGGCAACACAGCCGAACCACCTGACTCCAGATTTTTTATCCATCCACGCAGTAGAAAGTTCACAACCTTGAAAGATTAGTAGGAAATGACGTCAACTTGTGAAACTGGAAAACAAAGAAATCTTGATTCATTAGTAGCAATAATGCTTACCTCGGGAACTTCATCATGAGGGCAGTGCCCAGCTGGGCTGATCTCATAATATGGAGCATACGGGACTTGGTTTTTTGCCTGCAAACCACAGATGGGCATCACCCACGGGTCGTCCTTACCATATGTGAGGCAAATCGGGGTATTGTTCATCCGACACCTAAAATCATAAGCCAGATCATGAGAGAGAGAGAGTGCATATCAATGCAGCAATGTGAGCTGAGTTGATCTTATGTAAAACAATTTTACTAAACTACTGTTCACAACTATCAGTTTATAGTATAGCAGCTAATACTTTTGAATGGAACAACAAATACTGGCGACTAATATGTTTTAATGAAACAACTAATGTGGCACACTAAATGCAAATCAGTTGTGTAAATAAGACTTTGCCATGTGAGCTACTTTTGTACATACCTGGATAAGGCTTCCTTAAAGGATAGCTGTGCTCGAGGTGCAAACATGATCGAAGCAAGGGAAGCAGCAGCGGCTGGATGTTGTGTTGTCTTGATAATACACGAAAACACATCATCAACGTCTGTCGAGTGATCTGCGTAAACTTGCTTCAGTATTTCCGCAATACTGCTCGGATCACTGATTTTCTGCC
Source organism: Stenogyne calaminthoides (assembly GCA_037126765.1). NCBI lineage: Eukaryota > Viridiplantae > Streptophyta > Magnoliopsida > Lamiales > Lamiaceae > Stenogyne > Stenogyne calaminthoides. The sequence continues at coordinate 4,676,252 of JBBCBC010000006.1, forward strand.
ATCTAAAGTTAGGAAGGTATAAAACATGTTAGAATACACACTGAAAATGGAGATGTGCAGCAGGGAGTACTAGATCAAAGGATCTTGGAACTTTATTACTTATGTTTATAAAGAATTTGATTATTAAGAAAAATGAAAGATTCCTGTTCATAGAACTTACAAAATTTCTACAAGCTTTCTAACACCAGAAGGCAGAGGAAATGTTCCGGTCCATGGAAAGAGTTTCGATAATCTTGGAGATCTTTCAGGATTAGGGAGTAACCCCCAAACTGGAGTAGCATTGAGCAAAGTTACACCTTTCACCAGGTGTGGGTTGCATGCTGCAAAATACAGCGCCACAAACCCCCCAAGTGAATTTCCCACAAGATAAACTGGTTCTTTGATCACCTATAATATCAGAAAGTACAACTATTTTAGCACGAATTTGCACATATTGTTTTGTTTTTATGTACCAACAGCTTCCAAAATCACTTTTTACAAACTCTATGCAGTTTATCCAATGATACAAGAAAACAAGTATTAGGCAACAGAACAAAGTGATTTTAAGATTCAGAGTACCTCTTCTATAAAGTATTGCACTTGGTCCTTCCACAAGTCAACCGAATAAACTAATTCTTTCGCCCATGTCTCGCTTTCATCTCCAAAGCCCCAAGTACCATTTTCTCCTGCTAAAATGTACTTGTTTCCATCTTTGGACTGCAAAGTTGGATCTTCATTAGGCAATGACTTCCCTTGTCCTAAAAAGTCAAGTGCCCATGCTCTATAATCACGACCAAGATCTTTCAACTGTTTTTCATAATGAAACGAGCCTACACCAAATCCAGGAAGAAAAAGGACCACGGGGGAGTCCACATTTTCAGACCCCGATGTTTCATAATGTACATTTAGGTTCGGTTTCCATTCCCAGAAACAGCTGGTTATACGAGCAGCATCATCTCCATCTGGCAAACTAGGAATCGAGACCTTGGGTATTGTTTGAGGGGGGACAGTTAAACTACCTAAGCCCCCTTCACCATCAAGTACAAAAGATTTATCGGTTTTATTTAAGACACTTGAAGCAACATCTTCATTGTTATAAGAGTAAACTGTTGTAGGAGATCCATGTTGGACAAGCCTTTTAAACCTTGAATCGATTAGAACAGAACAAAATCTTTTGTCCCTTACGATTGGAAGTTTTGGCCGATGTGGATCGGATTCCTTTAGACCTCTAAAATTTACAACATTACAGGACTGTATGGCATGACAAGATATAATTTCCATCTTCTGCTCTGAAAGAACTAACAAAATGAGTGAGTAACTAGGTTAAAGGATCAATTTATTCAATGTAGTTATGAGCATGTGTGTCTGATTTTTTAATTTCTTTGCTTTAATCTCAACAAATATGTACTTCAATTAAGACTTGAACCAACCTCCTGCTCTACTTTAGGAACTTCAAAATCACTTTCAAATATTCTTGCTTAACTTTTTATCATTAAAGTCGTCTCTGTCAACCATTTCACATGCATAAAACAAGATCTCAAAACCCAGAAAAGATCAAAGTGACAGAGCAGATAATTTACAACTCAAATTCTTGAACAAAATCACTTGTCCGCAAATTGTTGCCCCAAATCATGAACATAAACCAAAACAAAACATAATCAAAATTCGAACTTTAACTACTTCAAGACCATGTCGAATTCCACATCAATTGCAAAACATATAAATGTCGAAGAGAACTCATGAAAGATACAAAGGAAGGAAAAAAGTTTGAACCTTTATTATATTTACCTCAAAGTAGAGAGCCCAGATATCATTAACTGAACCTCGCAGCTTCCAGGAGAAAGCAACTAGGAATTATCAATATTAAACCAAGTGGGACACGATTAATTTCGCTTACAGATTCAGAATAAACTACTCCTCTCTCTAGTTTCCAATACTTGAAGAAATAAGGAAAAAAAATAAAATTATCTGAGTTGCTTAAGAGCCCAACTTTCTTTAAAAACCAATAAACACTAAACAGGAGAAAAAGAGGCATGAGGAAGGGTCAAAATAGAACAATCGTCGTTATGTTACTTTTTTTCTTTGCCATGTTTTGTATTTTTGTGATTTGGCATGAAAGTTTGTGTAGTGCACGCAAACGTGTTTATGAATATGTGAACATGGTTTAGCCAAATGACACTATTTTTACTCGCTAACAAACTGAAACGAAGAATTGTGATGATTGTAAATTAAGGGGTGGTTGCAATCATTTGTTAATTTTATAAATATAAGTGAGTTTGTGTTGGTTTATTTATTTATTAATAATTTGTTATTGAACTAATTGTTATTAGTCATAAAACAGTTTGAATTATTTTTTAGTTAAATACTTGTACCTTAGTAAACACTTTAAATTTGTAATATTTTTATCAACACGTTTTATTTTCATACACTCAATTATTGTTTGAACGAATTACTCCTAGGTCCAAAAAGTCCACCCCACTTACTCATAGGTCCAACCAAAAAAAAAATATTACTCCTAGATCTAAAATTTGACTTAAAATACCCTTATTACCCCCACCCCAATTAAAACTCTCTCTTCACCCTCAATTAATCAACCGTTCCTTATCATTTTCTCTCATTTATCTTTTCACACTCTCTCTCTCTTCAAGCCCCTCTTTCTTCAAGGTGGTTTCGCCACCCTAAAATATTCTAGAGCTACTCCCCACCCCACTAGGACTCTCTTCACCCTCAATTAATCAACCGCTTCCTTATCATTTTCTCCTCATTTATCTTTTCACACTCTCGCTCTCTTTCAAGGTGGTTTCACACTGCACGGCCATCCACCGCCACCACTGACCACACAGAGCCCACCCCGCCCGATCTCATCCGGTGTGTTTGAAGAAAATCCAGTGTGTTTGAAGAAAATTAAGGAAGCATAGCATTTCAAAAAAAAAATTTTTGCAGGTTTGTGTTTTTAGAGTAAAATCGAGTAATGTTTTTGGAGTTTGGATGATGTATTTTGATGGGAAAACTCGAGGAATTTTTTTCTTCACATACAATGGTTCTGGATTTCGTGGATGATGATGATGATTTTTTTATGAATTTTTTTGATGATTTTGTTTGGGTTTTTTCTGGATTTAATGAAATATGAGAATGAATTTATTGTTTGTGAAATTTTCTTGAATTGTTGTTGGGTTTTGGATATGATGAATTTTGATGAAATCTGTTGTTGGGTTATAGATCTGAATTTTGGAGATGCATATATGTAAATTTTGATTTTTTTTAGAGATATGTGAAATTTTGTAATTTTTGTAAAGTTGCAAATTTGAAGATTTTTTATGAAGATCTGTGATTTTTGAAGATTTTGGTGGTTGATATGGAAGATTTTTGAAAATTTGAAGATCCATTTGTGAAGATTTGAGTTTGTTAATTTTTGAGGGGTCGGATTTGAAATCTGAGATGAACGTGTTCATATTTTTTATGAACGTGTTCATGTCGTGATGAAGACGAGGATGTGCAATTTTTTAGATTGTAATTGTAGGTTTTAGATATGAATTTTTCTGTAATTTCTGTAATTTTTCTGTAATTGTTAGATATGAATTTGTCATATGAAATTGTAATTTTTGTTTTTCAATTTGAATTTTTTGGATTGAAAGATAAAAGATGAACATATTGAATTTTTTTAGTCATTTTTCAGATGTTTTGGTCACACATAAAAGAAGATGGAATTAAAAAAAATGAAGAAGACATTTATAAGGGAACATGAAATTCAAAAATTGATTTATAAGAGAAGATGAAATTCAAAAATTGAAAAGTGAAGCAGGATGTTGAGTAAGGAAGTATGGAAAAATGAAAGAAAGTTGATTAGACATTTCGACTGAAATTAAAATTTTCATCTGATAGGTACATAGGGAGTTGTGTTTTTTCAGTTTGCTTTATCAATTGGGTTGAGTTGTCCGAAAATAAGGACAATTCAGTATTTTACATATTGTCTTTTGAATCTACTAGTATTTATTTTACAAGATTGGACCTACTAGTATTTTAGAGTATCAATTAGGACCCAGGAGTAATCCACTCTTATTGTTTTCGGACAGTCCTTTTGTTTTCATCGGCCATCACAAGATTCACAACTCAGCAGAGACCCACTTTGGACTTGCAAACAAAAACATACAAATTCACATTTTAAATTATTAAAACATGATTATCGGAAGGGGGAAAAATATCTTTTTTATTTTTGACAGAGGAAAAAATATCTTTATAAAAGAGTGCATGAACTAGATGAGCTTAGCATGTTTTTCGAACATAAAAAGTTTTAAATAGGAAATTAGATTTTTAATATTTTGCAAAAATGAAAATTAATTTAATCTCATATCCCCTATATTACTAATAGAGAGTTCATTTTTTATGATGTGTCTTCTTATAGTTAATTTGGATGATGTGTCATCTTGAAATTAATTTGGATGAGTTATCACATTTTATTGAATTGATGTGTCATTTTTCAATTGGTTTTGTAATAATACATTCATGGATTTTAATGTGTAGTTTAAATTAAAAAATTTGCAATATATAAAGTTTTAATTAAAAAAATCATAATATTTAAAGTTTAAACCCACTAAACTATTGAAATTGTCTTAAACCATCATATTTATTTTAATTGCATTAAACTATATAAACTATTATTTTATTACACTTAAACCACCACCTAATTTCATGAATCAATTGCAAAATAGATAGAATTTGATGCAATAATTTTATTCCAATAACTATTTAAGCAAGTATATACTAATATACACCCTAAACAATTATTAATTCATGTTTAATGCATTTATGCATATAATTATGTTTTTTATTATTAAATCCCCTATATTATTAATAGGGAGTTTTTCTTGATGATGTGTCAACTTTACATTGATTTAACCTATGTGTCATTCTAGGAAAAGTTTGGTGTAAATCCTATATGTCACTAAAAATAAATACTATGTGTAATTCTATTTTTTTATATCATAAACAATCTTCTATCCCCTATATATCCCTCTATATATTAATAAGGAGTTTTTTTTTTCATGATGTGTCAACTCCATATTAATTAAACATATGTGTTATTCAATGAGAAATTTGATTACACATGTCATTTTTATGTGTTATTTTTTTAAAATGTGTAATTCATATTTATTATTTTATGTTTTATTTAACTATATAATATTATTCATATATATTGTTTTTGGTAATTTTTGTTTGACTTAATTTAAGATAAATAAAATATTCATTCTAAATGTATTTTATCTTAGTGTGAATTATATTTAATTATTAATTTCTTAATAAATAATTTTATTTTATAATTGCTCTTATGTATATCTTAACATATTTTATGTGGAAAAAGTATTTTATATTATAATTCATTCAAAAAAAAAATTTAGTTATTATATGTTAATTAATTTATTAGTCTTTTCTTAGTCGATTTATTTTGTTTTGATTTGTAGGTTTCAACTTCATACTAACATGGATAAATAATACTCCTATTTGACACAATAATCTTATCCTAAGGTTTAAGAAAATTTACTAATATACACCTTAAAAATTATTAATTCATATTTAGTGAATTTATGTACATATTTATATTTTTAATTATTAAATATATTATTTATTGAAAATGTTGCAATTTTTAATTAGAAAATCGCGTAACACGCGGACACTAAACTAGTATATTACTATATTTTATGAATATTATATTTTTTAATTAAAAAATCGCGTAATACACGGCATTAAACTAGTTTTAGATACTTGAGAGTTGTGATACAGAAAAAATGTCATGGGGTGAATATTTATATATATAAACCATCTCTCATAAAACTAAAGAACCCTTTCAAGACTTTATTTTTTTAGTTAGAGGAGGCTTCGTAAGGAAAGTGTCATGTTACCAAAAACTCATATAACATGATCATATAAACTGAAGAAATTAAATAAGAAATTAACATTATGATAACATACAGAAACTTGGAAGGTTCTTCAAATTCAATCAAACACCTGAAAATATCATTACATATAAAACCTCCAGATTGGAATGTATTCCAGCATGATCTCTGGGTGATTTCTTGGATGATGACGCGATGATGTTAGCGTTTTGATATCTTCTCAGCTTTGAGATCTTCCACCCTTTGAAGCACCTTTGAATACACAAAATTGTGTGGTCTCCTGGAAAAGTTAAGAAGTTTTTCAGTGAGATCAATATGCATGATTGATCCATGAAGAGATTGTGAAATCCTGTGATGAAACAAGTAATAGATGAAGAGGTCAAGAATTGAGAAGCTGATTGCAAAAGTCTTTATTGACTGATAATATAATGGATCATGGATGTTGTCTTATACTTGTTTCTGGATATTGAGAACAGAAAAAAATAGAAACACCTAGTTAGTAAAAATATGTTATGAATCTTGGGCCTAATATGGAAAGGAATCAAAACATAGTATGAACATTTTCAGAAAACTAAGGGGGCGCTTGATTCAAAATTCTTCAATGGGTAATTAAAATTATTCACCTTCATCATACTTCATTCGAGATAATGAATAAGTTTACCATTATCCCCATTATGATTAACCATCTCCCCTCCAATAATCAATTCTCCTCAATCATTCTAATATTCTTCAACCAACAATAATGTTTTGTCCCAACTTATAGAGCAAAATACTAACAATGTAACCATTATTCTCATTGCAATTCATTATTTGTGATTCTCATTGCAATTCATTGTTCATGTTTTTCATTACCATTCCTATTAAAGAATTTGAACCAAGCACCCCCTAAAACATAAGTATTGTGCTTGAAGATAGAACTTAATTGACCACAGCACGCTAAAGTTTTGGAAACAAGAATAGAAAAATTTGAATTTTGACAGGCAAAAGGATTCTCCAGAAAACATACCTTTTTTAAGAAAGTGGGATGTTGCATTCCGGATACCTGTCGTTGAGTCGAGAGCCTACATCACTATGCATGGGATGTGATCTACCGATGACAAATCCTTCTCGCAGGTTTGTTGAAGCAGAGGACAGCCACTTATCTGTAAAAAAGAGACCATAGGTGGTAATCCCTCGTTTGGCAAAGAAGGTATATTATGGCATTCCATGATCTTCAACTCTCCAAGAGAAGTGAGATTCTTGAGCCATGGGGAGAGGGACTTTAAATTAGGTTGATTTTCAATATGAAGAATCTCAAGTGTTGAGGGAAGTAGCCATTCTGGAAACATATCAGCATTTAAACTACAGCCATGAATTCTGAGTTTTTTAAGCAAGGAAAGCCTGTGTAGGCCCCACTGGGAGCATGGTTTTATATTTTCACAGTCTTTAATCTCCAGTGAGATAAGATTGATCGGAAGACCATCCTCTGGGAAGGACGCAATCATGGGGCAATTGGATAACCGCAGTTCTTCCAGAGACGTGAGGTTTTGCATATACTTTGCCAGGAACTTGAGATTTTCACAGTCGAGGATATGCACTCGTTTCAATCTGGCAGAAGGGAGGCCTTTTTCAGGAAAGGCCTCGACACTTGGGCACCCTTCAAGCTCAAGATATTCAAGATAGATCAGAGAATGCAAGCCAGAGGGTAAGTGTTTAAGCTTAGTACAGTTTCCAATACGAAGAGATCTGAGGGACATTGTTTCTGTTATAACATCTGCAAGAGATTCTAGATTGGAACAGTTCCAAATTGTGAGTGTTTTTAGACTGTATGGCAACTGTGCACTAGGAAATGAAGTGAGAGAAGAACAGTCGAATATCTCCAACAGTTCAAGAAATCTATTACTGCTGTGCATCATTCCCTCAGGAAGACTCTCTAGACCGGGACAACCGTCTATTGTGAGCTGTTTGAAGGTGGTTGGAATTGCTTTATTGTGCCTCGGGAATGAAGTGAGAACCAAACACCCACTTATATGCAAAAATTCGAGGTATGAAATGTTGTTGATCATATCCTCGGGGAATGACTCCAGACCACATCCTCGAATGACGATGCCCTTGAGATTTGGGGGCAAAATGGTCCCTGAGAAAGATTCTAGATTGGGGCAGTCTCTGATTACCAATTCCTGTAGAGATCCCAGGTTGCGAAAATTACGTGGTAGCCCCTCGAAATTATGACAGCAGTCTAGTTCCAAATACTCGAGATGTTGAGGCAGGTGTTGAAGTTCGTCATTCATGGAAATCATTGCAGAACAGCTTCTGATTATAAGATGTCTGAGAGACGTGAGATGGTGTAATGCTTTGTGGTTTCTTGCCAGATGAACTAGCTCAAAACAATCACTGATTACCAAGCGCTCGAGCTTTTGAAGATATTGTGCCCATCCTTCAGGAAGACAAATCAGATTTTCCATATTCTGAATTTCCAATGACGTAAGAGAATTCGTCACAAATTGACCAGAAAGCAACAAATGATGGCATCCTCTCAGTTCCATTTCTTGAATGTGGGGAAGCCTTGGAAGTGAAGAAGACAGTTGCCCACATTCATGTATCACAAGCTTTGTCAGAGAACGAAGTTGGTGAGGCAAATCTCCCTGCAGTTTGGGGCATTGTTCTAGATGAAGCTCCAGCAGAGTAGGAAAAACTTCAGTTTCTGTATCATTGGTGAAGGACCAGTGCTCCCACTCCAGCATTTCCAAGAAACTCAACTTCTCAAGTGATGCAAAAGATCTGAAATCAGAATGACCATGCCCATAAAACTCAGACCCAATGCTTTTTATTCCTGGCATGCCCTTAATACAGAGAATTTTGAGTGAAGGCAGTTGACCTGCTGGGGGCAAAGAGAAACATCTTTTGCAGTGGCTAAGAGTGATAGAAATCAGCTTATAGAATGCAGGATCCCAATCCAAGCTGGAAATATCTCGGCAGGGTAATTCTTGATGCTTACCCTCTCCAGCTTTAAATTAGGTCGTAACATCTCGAGGATTTCAGTCACAACATTTCCATCTAGGTATTCATCTGAGTTTGTGCTCCACTCACAAACTAACTGATTTAACCCTTTCTTTCCCTGTAAATTAGCCCTTCTTGCATCCCAAGAATCGGTCACATTTTCTAATCTTGATATCCAAAGTGATTCCTGAAGATGTGACAAGTTTCTCAAATCTCCAATACAAGAACCAGAACTACCCTTTTGTGGTATTAGGGGCGTCTCTTGTACCCCACGCCCAGAACTACCGACGATAAACAGTGGTAACATACAAAGGTTAACCAAATTATCAATTCCTAGTGGCATCTCTTGTATTCCACTTCCACCAATATCCAAGTACCGCAAGTTTATTAATTTTTCCATCTCAGCTGGCAACTCAATAAGATTATCACAGTTTGCCAATAATAATGTTTGTAGATTGAATAGATTACCTAATGATGGAGGAAGGCCACTAATGTCAGTGAAGGAGAGATTGATATACCGAAGATGTTTCAGGTCTCCAATTGAGTCTGGGAGCTCAGTAATGCAATACCCCTTGAAACTAAGTACCCTAAGGCACCTCAATTTTGGTAACAAATCATAAGGAATTTTCTTAGTTAGGTAGCAAAACTCATCTCCCTCCAGTGATGGTAATGGTAAAAACGTGCGAAGCCAGTTGGCCTCATTGAGTGGCTCAAATTTTTTGTAGACATCATATTTACTGCGAAAGCATGAGAAATGACGGACCTTCTCGAAGTTTTTGCGCTGCCTGTTTTCCCAATTCTCATCCATATGGAAACACGTTTTCCTTGAAACACTTTGTGCTAAATCATTAAGGAGATCATGCATTACATACCGAGCCTTGTCTTGTACTGATTCCTGGAAAAATGACCTTGACAGTAACTCAGAAAAATAATCTTCGCCCACCTCTTCAAATGAAATATTTCCCACCGGTTGAACAAAACCTTCTGCCATCCATAGCAAGATCAAGTTTTTCTTATCAAATTCATAGCCCTTAGGGAAAATTGAACAATATGCAAAGCACCGTTTTAGATTCGAAGGAAGATGGTGGTAACTTAATCTCAGAGATGGCAGAATGTCTTTTTTCATAGAAGGTATATCCCACAAGTTGGTATTCAAGATCTCATTCCAGTGATCATTATCAAGCTTAGAAACCAGAACACGCCCCACAGCTTTCACCGCCAAAGGCAAGCCTTTGCATTTCATCATGATTTTTCTACCAGTTTCTCTCAAACTAGAGTGCATTTCTGAGTTCTTAACCCCAAATGCATGATGCACAAACAGAGACCAACATTCTTCATCAGACATTTCCTTCAGACAATAAGGAGGTAATGCATCCATGACTGAAATAACCTCTTTATTGCGTGTTGTAATCACGACTTTACTGCCTGGATTCCCAACCATGAAAGGAACTGACAGGTCATTCCAGTTCCCAAGGTGCTCATTCCATACATCATCCAAAATGACTAAAAACCTTTTTTTGTTCAATTTCTCTTTCAAGCCACTCTGCAGTAGCTCAAGGTTCATGGTATCACATTGTTTAGAAGTGGCTGATTCAAGCAGGGCTTTTGTTATACGAACCAAGTTAAAATCATCAGAAACAGAAGCCCAAGCTTTAACATCAAAAACCTCATCCACCCTCTTGTCGTTGTAGATGATCTGAGCAACAGTAGTCTTTCCAATCCCACCCATACCTAAGATAGGAAGTATAGAGGGAGTAGTAAGATTTGTTTCATCATTTCCAACTAGCAAGTTTAGTATTTCTTCTTTCTCAAAAGTCCTACCATAAACATGAGACTCAATTATTAGAGGAGTAGTTGGCCATCTATGGGTGATTCCATTTCCCCCTCTTCACCACTTCTTAAACCAAGAAAATCCTTATGCTTTGCAATGTATTCCAGCTTATTAACAAGTTTCTCTATTCTTGTATTTACCCTTTCACAGAAAGGGCTAAAATTTGAAACGAGGTTGCGTACCTGATTTGAGAAGTTCTGAACAGAATTTGTTTCCAATTTGCATCTCAAGGCTTCAGTAGCCAACTCATCCAATATGTCTTCAGCTTCATAAACAGAATTTTTAAGCATGTCCAGCCATGTTTCAATAGCTGGATTGTCGTATTGCTTCTTTTCTGCATCATCGAGCATGGCAGCATTGGTGAAATAGGCAATCTTCAGCTTGTCCAGCAGTGAGTCATTAAGCTTGTTTTTCCTTAGAAATTCTAGCATCTCTCCTGATGCAAATTTGTCAAAAAGAACTTGAAGAGCTGGTGATAAAACTGCCTCCCACAGCACCATGGTTTTTGTTTTTTTTTTTTTTATTTACAAGAAAATGATTTCACCAGTGTATGTATGGTTTCTTAGAAATCTTTATCTATGAAGTGATGCAGTTAGAGGTTAACTAACTGTTGTGATAAAATCTAAGATCTGAGATGAAGTCTTTCCATGTGCAGCAGGGTTGACTTCCCAAGTCACCCACTGGCTACAACTAATTGAAATACTCATCAAATAATTCACAATGGGCCCTACTTGTATCTCATTTCCTTTTTCATTAATGCATGTCACAATCTGCTGAATTAACGAAAACACAAGCAAGAGTTAAAACGAGGTGAAAACCTCACTTAAAAAAGTCAGAAAGTTATTGCATCAATTACAAGAGTGAGAATGAGACCCAGAAGAACCATGAATATACCCACAATACAATGAAGTGAAGCTATGAATATTAAACCTTAAGATTTTACAAAATATCTATTGTGATTTTCATTAATTTTTGCTATGATCAAGTATTTGAAAGAAATAAAATTTGCAACCAGATTCTGAGATTACTAGACAACACAGCAAGCAGAGAAACTTGAAACATTTCATTTTTCTAAGTAGAACTAGGGACAAGCTCTGAGGCGGGAATTGCAACATTTATCTGATAGAATCAAGTAGACAACGATAGCTACAGAAATTTCAGTATAAATTTGGAGAATCAACCACAGAATGTACAGAATAGATTAAACCCTATATAATAGCATATTGTACCGTGAATAAGAGGATATTCAATTGAATTATACTTCTGAATAGAGATTCCGAATGAGAGTTTAGCCAGATCCGCAGAAAACCTGGAGCCAAGCCATGGAGTTGTTCCTTCTGAGTAAAACTGGTAACACAGATTAAAAATGGCAGGAACGCATCAGAACTGAACCATTAGACTCCAGATTTTATCCAAAACCATATATATATATATATATATATATATATATATATATATATATATATATATATATATATATATATATATATATATATATATATATATATATATATATATATATGTATATCTTAACCTGGAAAAAAGGTAGCAAATGGACATGAAATCGCAGGGCACGGAGAGGAGAGGGAGGAGGAAGAAGAATAACCCGATTCGTGTGCATATTCATATGCATTATTCAAGAAGAAGAGCGGGCACATTTTTAGCGGTATGAGCAGGGTTTTGAATCTTTTCTATAAGTTGGTGAATTAATTATTATTTATAACATGGGCGTGGCTATTAAAACTCGAAAAAATATCTTATGAAATTTGTTTAACATTAAATTGGTTACTTATTTATAAACATGTTTTTTTAATTATTAGGATTAATATTTTTTTATAATGTAAGTTATATTCTTCGATTATAGAATGAATGTTGTGTGAGACAGTGACGTTTATAAAAAAATGTAATAAATCATATCATTCAATATTACGAGTCATACACTTCAATTATCACTACTAATATCTTTTAATAATATAAGTCATACGCATTAACTAGTTTCACAAGTCTCTTGTGTAAAATTTATTTCACCATATACCTTGTTATTAAAAAAAGTAGGTATCATGTGAAACTTGTTCTCATTGAAATTGGTTTCATAGTTATAGACATGACTCTTTCATTATCACGACTGATACATTTTTGCAATGTAAGTCATACCATTCATTGTTATTAGTAATAATCTTTTATGTAATAAAAAATGATACCCTTATATTATCACAACTAATACTCTTTATAAATAATATAAGTCATACTCTTTAATCAATTTTATAAAATTTTGTGTGAAGCTTATTCACCTTGTAATTATTTTGTCATATAGAATGAATGTTGTGTGAGACAGTAATGTTTAAATTACTATACATTTATTATCATGACAATAATATACATTAACATTGGTGTTTGTTGTTATCTTTAATATTTTCTACTTGTGCTTATAAAAGTAACCTCCATATTTTAAATTGTTAACACTATATTACAACAAATATTTTTAGGTTGATCGAATATATTAATTGGAGTGTATATTATAATAGCAACGTCCATATCATAAGTTGATAAGACTATATTACAACAAACATATTTAGATTGTTTGAATATTATTATTGGAGAGTGTATATTATAAGTATGCTGATTTTCATACGGTGGGGGAATCGTGAGTGTTAATCATCTTATGATCAAATTCTATATTTCACGTCAACGTGTTTAAATTGGTTCGGGGCTTTTGCACGTGATATTTGAATGATTTTATCATGAATCTAATCTATATTAGTTTTGGGAGACACACTTACATAAGATTGTCTCACGATAAGACGGAACATAAATTTGATGTTAACACTTTAGGAAAAGTGAGTGTGATTTTTGTTAAATTATATCCAATCACATCCATGATACCGTCTAATATGAGTTTTTGACTGATTTTTTGATATTTATATAATTCAGAGTTATACATCATTGTCTTCATACTCTCTTCAATACTTTCACATTTTCTTCTTCACCCGAAATAGACCCTCACGGGCACTTGAGAAGTTGATGTGTTGGGAATGAATATGGTTAGATGTATCTCGCATTTTGATGGAAATATGGTTACAAACTATGTGCTAGTGCTATCGAGACGGGCTAGCGGGGCAGATGTAAATCTGGTAGACTGCAAAGTTCTCAGACCAACTCATTTATTGGCGAGCCATAAGTTCAGGTGGGTTAGCCCCTATTTTTTTTATAATTTTTTATTTTTTGAAATTAAAATTAAAATTATATAATTTAGAAGCTTCAATACATTAAATTCATCAAAATTAAATTCAATTTAAACAATTATCTTGGTGAACATTGTTATAAAAAAATTAAGATAATTTTTTTTCTCACAAATAAAGTTTACATCATTAATAAAAGAGTGTAACTTTCTATAAATTGAAGTTCACCGTTTATCAACATGATAATTCTTAAACATTTTCTTCCAAATTAAATTTATCATCCACAAACATGAATTTTAACAAAACATCCACAAAGCTGACATTATAATTATTAAAATATAAAGTATTGATAAATGTAATAAATTAAATAAGATAAAATTGATTTTAATGCGGAAATGCAATGACAGAGAGTGTAATACTGAGATATTTGAGAAAAATATACTAGTATAAAAGAGAAAAAAATATTTTATTGTTATCTATAGAAATATTTAATTAAATTTAGAATAGATCTTTTTGATAAAATATTCAAATATGAGCTGAACATAAGAATTATTTATTACACATATGACTTGAGGTCATTTTCAATTAGGGTTATTTCAGTTTTTAGAAAGAAATTGTAAAAATGTCCACCTGATTAGGGGCAAGAAAATGTTTCTGTCATGTCACGCTGTAATAATTTATCATACCAATTACTAATTATTTGCAAATTGCAATTTATATTCAATTTTACCAGAAAATTTTAAAAAATGCGCATAAAATGTTAGACGACCTTTCAATACATACAATCTTGCGAGCTTAGCTTAGTTGGGTTAGTAATGGTGTCGCAAAAGGTTGCAACCATGATCATAAATTGTTACATGACAAACAAGTTTTGCTACAACTAATTTGATATGGAAGCTTTGTATTTTTTTCGTTTTTTTATTTTGTTGAGATTGAATGTTTATTTTGAGAAAGAGATAATTTCTTTGTCGTTGAGTGTAAAATTGCATCAAACGTAAAGACCCTATAATATATTTTTAAAATATATAATTTATTCACATTAAAGCGGAAGATTGATGTGTTGGGAATGAATTTATATTCGTAAAATAAATTATATTTTCTCCAATCTGAGCCCATTTATAAGTTTAAAACTTTATTTTTCTATCCGTCGATAATAATTTTTTTTCCTTCCATAAAATGGAAAAAACGTAATTTTATTATCCATAATTTTTATCCTTAAACTTTTACGTTTTGAGATATTTGAGAAATCATTATGCAAAGTATAAAGGAAAAAAAAAATATTTATTGTTATATAATATTATAAAAAATATCATTTCATTCTTTCGCACATATATTTTTTATCTTTTCCAATATTTAAAACTACCATTTGTTTTTATTATTTTATTATAAATCTTTAATTAAAACACCAAAAAAAAGGAAAATTATAGAAGAACTGGGGAGTATATTATAGAATAAATAAATTGCATATATTATTATAAAAAATTATATAATTAAAAAATAAATTATAAAGCTCACAGTGCACATAATGTATACAATACCAAATTTTAAAAGAAACAATGAGATTAGTTTTATGACGTGATATTTTTCGCCGAAAAATGAAAGAATGAAATGGCCAGAATGGGATGCGTGGGTGGAGCCGCGGAGCGGTGTGGTGGGGGGTAATTCCGTCCTTCCGCCCTACGTCAATATTCCATCGTTTGCCAAACAAATCAATTAGCTAAATTCCCTTTCTACCCCCGCGCTGGTAAAAAACACCTTCACACTCCCCCCTTTCTCCAATATCGAACTGTAACAGAAATAGAGAGGCAAATCAAAACCTAAACAACAAAACCAAAATTAACCAAACCCCTAGAGAGATAATTCTCTCTCACTTCCTCGATCTGCTTCCAATATCTCTTAAACCTAGATCTAGTTCCGCTATTCTCCGATTGGTATACGCAATAGTTCCCAATTGAATACATAGATATACCCGGATTGATAGATTGCAGGTTTTTGTGATGGCGGGGTACATAAAAGGGGTCAACAGATCGGCCTCGACGGCGTTCGCGCCGGATGGTGCGTACATCGCTGCGGGGACGATGGCAGGGGCCGTGGATCTGCAATTCAGCTCTTCTGCGAATCTCGATATATTCGAGCTTGATTTCGTCCCCGACGATCGGCAGTTGATCTTGGCAGGCACTGTTCCAAGCTCTGAGCGCTTCAATCGGTTGTCGTGGGAGAAGGGCCCCGCGGATTCTGAAGAGTACTCGCTTGGCCTTATTGCTGGTGGCCTTGTCGATGGCAACATTGGGCTTTGGAATCCTAAGAACCTGATCTGGTGAATTTTACTTACTTATATTTAATTTCGAGTAATCTTGTTGCCAATTACACACATATTTTAGACAATTGAACGGTTTATGTGTTTTTAGTGTTGATTATGGTTGCATACTAATGGTGCTACAAATGATTTTATTTCTGATTAACGAGAACCTGAATATAAACACCACAGTTAGTTTTTTTTAGTTCCGGAAATCAGAACGTCGTATAATAGTTTTTTAGTTTGAAACTTGTCTGTTGTAGCCAAAATCATGATATTGTACCAGAAACATTTAAGCTGTCAGATTCCACATTGATTTCAAAATGTAGCAGTCTTGTATTCAATTTAACATTGTCCAGGTCAGGTAGCTTAAAGAATTTTAATTGAGGTCATGAAATTTCAAAATTGCCAGTTTAATTAAACAAATTCTTAATCCCACTATGGTAACATGGTTCCCGATGAGTTTGAAAACCAGTTCTTCTGATACTTAATAGAACTCTGACTTTCAAATTCCGGCCCCACAAATATCAGCGCAATATATTTTGATTTGTGAATTGAAACTTCTTTATTTGATTTTTGGGTAAATTTGAGAATAAATTAATGTAGTATAAGACTGGCATTTTAATCACTGGTTGTAGACTCTAATTTCTTTTAGAATATTATGAATTTGACACTAGATTTCATGCCTTTTCACTTGGAAGAACTGATACACCCAAGAAGATAAGCCTGCTGATGAGCATGAGTTGCATATTCTGAAAGCACGGTGCTTATTTAAAAAGAATCAACAAATAGTGATGTTCAGTGGGTTTTATTATTATTATTAGTCCAATTTGTCAGTTACCAAGTCTAATATAGATTATGGTTATGATATTTTTCTTTGCCAAAAAATTATACTTTATAAAACATAAATTTACGAAACATCGTAAAATTTTAGGTTGTGTTTTTGTGTTTAGAGATTCAAAATTTGATAACTTGAAATCAATGGATTTCAAATCCTCCCAAATTAGAGTGGATTTATGTTTAAGTTCAAAATGAAAGTGATGGATTTCTAATCCACATCAGTCCAAACGATACCAATTGATGTGCTACAGTAGATTTCAAACCCACTTCAATCCAAACACAAACACAATGTTTAATGTTTATTTCCCTGACTTCACACATGCTGATGGTAATTAAAAATTTGAACGTTTTAACTTAAAATTGTGTTTGTCTTCTCGATTTCTTTTTTAATCAGAAGGGAGAACTAGGCAGTTAGCTATGGAGATATCTTCTCCTTTGGAGTTATATATATAAAACTACCGTTGTTGGATAGAAGAAAAATACTTAAAGTTTCATGTGCACATGATGTATTCATTAATCCAGAAAAGCTTATTAATACAGGATTGAAACTGGTAATGAGCTTAGGAAAAAACTTGGGTTTTACCAATGAACAGTTCCAACAGGAGAGGGGATAATTTTGAACAGGAATAAATTCTGAAAGCTTTTGTTTGGGAGTGTGTAAAATTGAAGATGCTCTTGTTCTGTTCCGTTCTGGTATTGGTCAATATTGACTTGTGAACTATTCAAGATTCTTCATATGATTAGATTATGTCCTTTTAGCTGATCTGTCAAACATGTTTATATATTGAGTTGGCTGCAATTCTGTAAGACTATGGTTATTGCCTCTCTTGTACGTATGCATGTCTTTTGAGG
Source organism: Stenogyne calaminthoides (assembly GCA_037126765.1). Taxonomy (NCBI): domain Eukaryota; kingdom Viridiplantae; phylum Streptophyta; class Magnoliopsida; order Lamiales; family Lamiaceae; genus Stenogyne; species Stenogyne calaminthoides. The sequence goes on from JBBCBC010000006.1 coordinate 4,694,099, forward strand.
ATGATTTGTTTGCTTTCAATTGATTTGATTGTCAAGATTGGAATACTAGCTTGGTTGTGCCATTTCTTTAGGTGTGTACTTATGTTCAATATTTTTTGCCCGAATAAAATAAATTGTAACACCTGATTATTGGGTATTTTATATTACTATCTGCCACTGATTTCTTTCTGGTACAATTTTTACTATTATTTATGCTGTTATCCTTTTGCTTCCAGTTCTGACCCCAATAAAAAGTCTGAGGCAAGTGAGAATGCTTTTGTCGCGAATCTTTCAAGACATAAAGGACCTGTAAGCTTCTGTTTCCATAGTATTTCTTATGCTTCTTTTCTATATTTGTTTTACTTTTGTGACTGATGAGATGGTTGGTTGATTTGATTAATGGTTCAGGTTCGTGGTCTGGAGTTTAATTCTCTTTCCTCGAATCTCCTTGCTTCTGGTGCTGATGAAGGTGATATTTGCATATGGGATATATCAAAACCAACAGTGCCAACTCATTTTCCCCCACTCAAGGTATGCATTTTCTTGAGGTCTTTTGATTAGTTCTTTAGAGAACAATCGGGCAAGAAACAGTTGCTTGATATTCTTAAGATGTTCGATTTTGATACCTTTGGAACCACTTGAGAGCAAATAAGACTTTTAATAAAGAAGCCTTTGGTGTATAATGCTCCTATATTATGCTGCCACTCATTGGTTATTTTCACACTCAAGATCGGGATGACAACCCAAATTTATTAACTGTTACACAGGGTAGTGGATCTGCAACACAAGGTGAAATTTCATTTTTGTCGTGGAACAGCAAGGTCCAGCACATATTGGCATCCACTTCATCCAATGGGACAACTGGTGAGAAGGATGCCTTTCTATCAGATTTATGCATTTGAATCTTATATTCTGCACTGGAATAATTGCTATTTTCTGTAATTTCAGTGGTGTGGGATCTAAAAAAGCAAAAGCCAGTTATAAGGTATGTGATACTGGTATTTCGCATTTGAGCCATTAAGTTTTGACATTTGATTCTCCTTCACTGTTGATCTATAATATATGCCCATGTTTGCAGTTTCTCGGACTCTGTTAGAAGAAGGTGCTCTGTTTTGCAGTGGAATCCCGATGTTGCTACTCAGCTTGTTGTTGCTTCAGATGAAGACAGTTCACCTTCTCTCAGGGTAATGGATACACGAGTTCAAAATGTAGCTTATTGACACACATATTGATTCTCAAAGACCTGCTAAAATTTATGACCATTGGTATTTTTTTCTGTGTTCATTTTCAGCTGTGGGATATGCGTAATATAATGACTCCAGTGAAAGAGTTTGTTGGGCACACCAAAGGTACGTTATAAGTCTGGGTTTCACTTCTAGTATTTGAATATTTTCTTACCATCTTTGATCCATGAAGTAGGCTGTATCTTTTGTTTGAAAGTGTAAGTAATCAATCTATACTGTAGAGCTTGTACAAATGTGTCAGACTCGAAAATAAATTTATTAATGTGTCAGATTGAAATCTATAGAATTTAATTCTAATAACATTATAATTGTGTATGGCTGTATGCTACTGTCAGTTGCAATTTCTACTAAAAAAATACTAAAATGATATGAGATGGACAGATGAAAGCTTGCTTCAAATTTCATGAGCTTTATTTAGTGGACAAATCATTTGTGGAACTTAAGAAAATGCCCCAACGAGATTTCTGATTGCTAGTCGTTGGAATTGATTATTAATGAAAGAGGTAGGTTATATAGTTTATTAAATTGATGTTGAATGATATATGCTGAGTGGATGAGCATTTTTTGTCTTCATTTGCCACCTTAGAGTGGGGAATAGCTTGATGGACTGTTTCAACACCAGTAGGTTGTTCTTTTCATGTGACAGGGTACTATAAGAAAATTATCTTTTAGTGTGAACCAGGGGTTGCACATTTTTCTTCATATATTGTATGTGACCTTGTCAAGGGAAAATAAATTATAATTCGTGAGTGTCACTGTCACAGTAACCAGCCTTAAATAGCTTTAAATGGTTTATGACAATACTTGTCCCAGAAACTGTTTTAGGGAGTAATTTTTGCTCCTGCCATCCTCAGTGCCTTTCGCTACATTCTCATATAAAATTTTACCCGACACTTGTCACAACTGATGGCACCTGTTTATTTAACCTGTTAGCATCTTAACCTTTTTTTTCTATCGTTTTGTGTTTTTCTACTTACTATGATGAGTTAATTATGACCAAACTGCTTTTTGAACCACTGTATAACAGGTGTCATTGCGATGTCATGGTGTCCAATTGACAGCTCTTATCTGCTTACTTGTGCCAAAGATAACCGTACTATTTGCTGGGACACAGTATCTGGAGAGGTTAATTTTTTTTTCCTTGTATTTTCCCTGAAATAAAGGTGTTATCACTCCAATTGTCTGTAGATTTCCTTTTCTTGAAGTCAGCATTGTGACAGAGGTGACAGTTTTGGCGTTAATTGTTTTGTAGATTGTAGCAGAATTACCTGCTGGAACCAACTGGAATTTTGATGTTCACTGGTACTCTAAAATTCCTGGAGTCATATCAGCATCTTCATTTGATGGGAAAGTTGGCATCTATAATATTGAGGTTACTTCATATGCAACTCATATCAGTTATTCATTGATGTTGTGTACATTAATGGTGCAATAATAACATAATTGTGGACAACGATTCACTTCATTGATCTTTTGATTTTTTAAAACTTTTTATAGCTTCAGCCTTCATGGGGTCAGCATTTAGTAATAGGGAGCTGGAATTAGTGCCTATCATTTATGTTCTATTATGTTTTGCTCATAATAAACCATGCAGAAGAGGATTTCTGTAGTTAACTGCAGGCTGCTTTTGACATTCTTTGGCATGTGAAGATGAATGTTAACTTCTCTTTGTGTTCACCTACTGAGTCAATTTGTCAATATGTACCCCCTAATTGAATTTTCGTCCATCTCTGGAACAATTTCAGTGTGTGAAATGATTGCAACAGTAATTTGAAATACCAAAAAATAATTTTCTTTTCTCCTTTCCGGGCTTGTTAATAGTCTGAAATTTTGGATTTGTTTTTTCTGCCTAGTAAATCATTATCTTTTCAACTGCAGGGTTCTGGTCGATATGGTATTGAAGAAACTGATATTGGAGCAGGTATCATCATGCTTTTTAGATGGTAAAAGAGTTCCTTTTGTATGACCCATCTTCCAAGAGAACTTTGAATGAATAAATATTCAGGCAAAATCTTCTAATCATCTTATTAGTTCATTGGCTGGTCATCTTATCTCAACATTATTGTATAGCTCTCTGTTGAACCTTAAATTTTTCGACACCTAGTTTGATATTTAAAATCGCCCACTTAAGTTTAGCTTCACTCGATATTTAAAATCCATAGGGGTTTCCTTTGTATCTCCCTCAAAGCTTATTCCTTCATTGCTTAGTTTGATAATCAGAGATACTTGGAAGTCACTCGCTTATTTTTAGCGTCACTCAATGTTTAAAAAATCAATAAGTATCTCCCTCCACGCTTATTCCTTTATTGCTAATTTTTCACATAAAATTTGGATGTTAATGTATGCATGTGTTGGGTTGTATATCCGACCTACACGGTTATATATTAGATAAGCATATAATGAATAATGCTCTTGTACTTCTATTTGAAGTGTTCATAGAGAATTAGAAAAGATATCTAAATGTTCAAATACCCGTGATGTTTCTGGATACAGTTTGATTCATGAAAATTAGAAAAAATAAAAAATCCTTGCACTTTGTTAGTCTTAGGCTTAGTCTTATGATGCCATGTTTTCTGTAGCACCTTTGAGGGCCCCAAAGTGGTACAAGCGAAAAGCTGGAGTATCGTTTGGTTTTGGCGGGAAGCTTGTTTCATTTCACTCTGCTGAATCTCCTGCTGGATCTTCTGAGGTATGTCACATCATTCCAGAGTGTTGATCTCCCCAGGCGTATTTTACGTTTTCTGACCATCTTTCCTATTCCAGGTTTATGTGCACAATTTAGTTACAGAACATGGTTTAATTAGTCGATCTTCTGAATTTGAAGCTGCAATACAAAATGGGGACAGATCAGCTCTGAAAGTTCTCTGTGAAAGAAAATCTCAAGAATCGGAGATGCGTCTCTTTAAAAAAAAAAAAAAATTGATGCCATTAACATGATTTACTTTAGCATGTCTACACGATTATCTCAAAATCTGTCCGTTAACATATAATTTTCTGCTCAGATCTGAGGAGGAGAGGGAAACATGGGGCTTCATGAAGGTTATGTTCAATGAGGATGGAACCGCAAGGTCAAAGCTGCTTTCCCATCTTGGATTTAGCATGCCTGCTGAAGAAAGTGATACTTTACAGAATGATGTTGTTGAGAGGATAGATGATCTTGTCCTTGACGAGAGTAAAACTATTAAAACTGGAGATGGGTACAAAGAATCTGCTCTATTTGCAACTGACAATGGGGAAGATTTCTTTAACAATCTTCCGAGTCCAAAAGCAGATACACCTATGGCGAATTCTAACAATGAAGCTGTAGTTGAAGATTCTGTAAAGGCACCCCATGAGGAAATTGATGGGCAAGAGGAGGGTTCTGATTCTTCATTTGATGATGCTGTCCAACGTGCATTGGTAGTTGGCGATTACAAGGGAGCAGTTGCACAATGCATTTCTGCAAATAGATTGGCAGATGCTTTGGTCATTGCTCATGTTGGTGGTACTACTTTGTGGGAAAGCACTCGTGATCAGTATCTCAAGACAAGTCTCTCCCCCTACCTAAAGGTGGTGAAACATCATTTTTTGGATTTTGTGCATGTGGCGATCTTTCTAATTTTTCTGAAAAAGGTTCCATCTAAAAGTTTCTGATTCTCCATACTGGGTATTTCAATTTCTTTGGGTGCTTCAGGTTGTTTCTGCAATGGTGAATAATGACCTAATGAGCATTGCACATACTAGACCTCTGAAATCATGGAAGGAAACACTCGCTCTCTTTTGTACTGTAAGTCTATTCTCTCCCAAAATCCACGTGATCTGGTCAAAACATGTAAATCCTACTGTAGTTTATATTTCTTTAAAAACTTGAGACCTCAAAGTCTTCTACTGGACAATATCGCCTACGTAAGTTCTTGCATTTTAAGTTTAATAACACATATTGGAAACGGTGGACAATTAGTTAGAGCAGCAGGTGCTGCAGCGAAATTGATTGCAAGTTTTCAAAATTGGCGGGAAGAAATTTCACCACATTATGAAACCAAAAAATTACTTTTGTACAGAGATGTAGATATAAGATCTGTATATGGAGGACAAACTTTTGGTCCATCCTTACAGTTAGGAACACTCTATCTGTAATCATGACTTGAAAGGTTGATACCAGATGTGCTGTTTATCTTAAAGCTTGTGTGCACAAAGAAGATAGGTTGCCAACTTAGCATTATATAATGCTATGTGTTACAAGTACCCTATTCATGTTGATTGATTATGATTTCAGATATCCTGTCAATGTTGTTGCACTCCTAAGAGTCTAAATTGGCCATATTAGACCTGTTTACTTGATACATTAGTAAATACCATGTGTTGCCAATTACAGGTCATTTATGTATGCTTTGGGATTTCATTTCATTTGATGCATAAATGATTGAATTACTATTTCAATTCCCACTTCTGATATTTAGTAATTTTGATTTGTGAATGCATATGATTCTGCATATGCATGTATTCTTATTGGAGCCTAATTAAAGGATGAATCCGACACACTATTCTTTCCCTCTCAAAGTTCTAGTGGTTCTAGTGTTAACGCATCTTGTACTACCTTTATATCTAACCTCTGTTCTCTATGACCCAGTTTGCACAGACAGAAGAGTGGACTTTATTATGCGACACTCTTGCTGCTAGACTCATGGCTGCTGGTGATACAACTGCTGCAACACTATGTTACATATGTGCTGGAAATATTGACAAAACTGTAGAAATATGGTCAAAGAATTTGTCAGCAGAACAAGATGGGAAGCCCTATGTAGACCGTCTCCAGGTAAGAATGCTTTGACTAAACATTATCTGATAATGGTTAGTGCTAGGTGGATTATGGACTTATATGTAATATTTCTATCTTTCAAGGATTTAATGGAGAAGACTATCGTCTTTGCTTTAGCTACTGGACAGAAACGATTTAGTGCTTCATTATGTAAACTAGTCGAGAAATATGCTGAAATATTAGCAAGTCAAGGTCTTTTGACTACAGCGATGGAGTACTTGAATCTTCTGGGGACTGAAGAATTGTCTACTGAACTCAATATCCTGTGTGACCGTATCGCTCGTTCAACTGAGCAAGGTGCGTATTTATGTCGTCTTGTTTAATGTATTTCTGGTATTCAGCTGGAAAGAATCTACCATCAAGATTTTTTTGATACACGCGTACACCAGGAAAAAAACACTGTTATGGATTGGAGATTTGCACCCAAACCCAGTAGCTCTGTATTGTGATTGTGGGTGCACACAACATGCATTGAAAATATGCAATTGCTACAGTGTCAACACTTGGATCAAAATTGAAGGTGTTAAAATAATCCTAGGTCATGGATGGTTTAGTAAAATCATGTGCTTCAGCATTCTGAATGGCATATTAATTCTCAAAAGTGTATTAATTCTCTGTCTAGAGTACTTCTTAAAAGCATAGCAGTTAAGTTATAAGGCAGTTACAGTATATTGCGGAGGTTATATTTTACCCTTTGTGCCTCTCAAGTATAATAATTTGAGCACAAGCTATACTTCTTGCCAAGAATGCAAACTGGATTCACTCTAAACTAGGGTGCTTCAGGTTAGCTTGACATTAAACCCTAATAGTTGGTTTCTATGTCTGATTGGCACACTTTGAATTATCTTGTACTCACTCATATCTTGTTTGAAGTTCATACTTCCACTTGAATTTTTGAATTGCAGAATTACACTGAAAACCCAATAGAAGTTGGAATTGAGAAAATATGCTGAACTTGTTTTTCAACTCCTGGTTACCCTATTGCTACTGGGAATAGTAGCTCTATTCCAGCTTACAAACTTGGGTTTTTTCATTCATTTTATGTTCTTTTCTTGATTTGCAGAAATAAATTTACAATGTGTCCATGTTACACTGTAAATACATATGTTGCAGTGTTTTACTTTTTACATGTTACCTTCTTTGGGTTAAGTTTATTTTCCAAATCTGGTTCTTTCGTATATCTACAGAAAAAGAGACTGAGAAGACGGTGACTTATGAACCTAGCCACTTACCACACACACCTTCATATGGTGATCAATCGAATTATGGGATTGAGACCACTCAACATTATTATCCGGTATATATTCCTGCCACGTGATATTTTTTATATTCCTATGGTTGATTTATGGTTGTCATTTAAATATTGTTTTCTTAAATCTTCCTCAGGATCCTGCAGTATCCCATCCCCACATACAACAGCCCAACTCCAAGCACTCAATATGGTGAGAGTTATCAACAGCAGCCCTCTAATGTTCCATATAGAAGGCCTTACAATGCGCCTCCCACATATCAGCCAGCTCCACAACCTAATGCACCTCAGCCTGGAATATTTGTCCCTTCTCCAGCTCCAATGGTGATAGTCCCATTTGGTTTAGTTTGTACATTGAGTTTCTCTGAACGTTAGAATCTGATTAGGTTATATTTATTCGCAGGGAAACTTTGCTCCACCGCCTGTTAATGCTCAGCCTCCTGCAAAGTTTGTTCCTTCAAACCCTCCTTTATTAAGAAATGCAGAGCAATATCACCAGCCGTCAACTTTGGGTTCACAGTTATATCCACCAGTATGCAATCCAATTCCTACTCCTTTTCCTTTTCTAATTTTTTTTCCGCCAATCGTCTGAGTTTGCATTGATTCTGTTATTCAGGGAGGTGTTAACCCTAGCTATCAAGCTGGTCCTCCAGGAGTCTCGGCATATGGTGGTGCCAACACTGCTCAAGTTGGTCCAACTCCAGGGCAAATGATGCCCCAAGTTGTGGCTCCCACTCCACCTTCTACGGGATTCATGCCAGTTAGTACTCCAGGGGTTCAAAGACACGGGATGAATCCAGTGCAACCTCCAAGTCCTGGCCAGCCTGCTCCAGCGCAAGCAGCACCTACTCAAGCTGCTCCCCCACCTACAGTGCAGACTGTTGATACTACAAATGTACCTGGTAAACTTTCTTGTCCACTTTATTTTATCTTTTCGGGATTACAGAGGCATTTTTTCAAAGATCTGCAGATTCCTATGGTTTACATGATTCATAAATTATGAAGAGATGCAACTAAAATATTCGATAATATGACTGATGGATGAGTTGAAGTATGATATCTCGATTGTTTTGTTTGCTTTGTTGACTGTGGTCGATCCTCGAGACTCATATATTCTTTAGGCAATTGTTTACAACTTTTGTGCGGTTAAAAGTTAAAAAGAAGAAATAATACGAAAATTGAGTACCATTTTGTTGCTCAGTGTTTCACCCTGTATTAGCAAATAACTGTTCAATAGATTTCGTGACAACAGTGTGAAGGATTCATAACACTCTGCCAAGTATACTCTCCTCCATTCAAAAACTACCAATATATCATAATTATGCATTTTCACATAAATGTTTCATTCAAGCTGTATTGATACACTCCTTGAGTTGATGTTTGACCTTAATAATTAATGCCAAGGTGATGCCAGTTCTTTCCGGCTCGCACAGAGATAAATTTTTTGGCTTAAGCTGATTTAGAACATGCCTGTCTATTTTGACGATTATTAAATTAATTATTTATTTTGTCTATAGAGCTTAATTCCATTAATTTAGCTACCTGATATTACTTGTAAAATCCGGTGCAGCACACCAGAAGCCTGTCATTGCAACCTTAACAAGACTGTTCAACGAGACAGCGAAGCATTGGGAGGATCACGAGCAAATCCAGCTAAGAAGCGAGAAATAGATGACAACTCAAAGAGGTTAGGTGCGTTGTTTCTTAAACTGAATAGCGGAGACATATCAAAAAATGCTGCAGAAAAGCTGGTACAGCTCTGTCAAGCACTGGACAATGGTGATTATGGCACTGCTCTTCAACTCCAGGTATATGATAAATCCCCCAAATTTACATTTTATTTCGTTCTTTTTTTTTTTTTTTGGCTCCATTAGTAAATTACGCTTTGCATGTTGATGATGTGGTGTAGGTGCTACTAACAACGAGCGATTGGGATGAATGCAACTTCTGGTTAGCAACACTGAAAAGAATAATCAAACTCAGACAGAACTTCCGATAAGTTATGGATCGACCAACTTGTGATATAGCATTGATTTTTAGTTGTCAATCATGTGCAAGGGACATTGTACACAAGAATCTATATCATGGGATAGCATGCAGGATTTTGTTTTACTTTGTTCTACTCCTCTGAAACGTGACATCTTTTTGTTTTGATTTTATTTTATTGGATTCTCTGAGAACAATCCAAAGATAGATGATGGTTCTGAGAACAATGATAGTCAAATTTTACTTTTTTTGGTCATTGTTCTCTACATAATATATGTAGTCTTGAGATGTACGTACAATTTATTTAACTATGCACTGTTGTAATTTTTCCTGAAGATCTGGATTTTGAAAACTCTCTTTTTCAATGTGACCTTTGGATTGTGTTATGGTTGATTGTTAGATTAATTAATACAATGTGGTCTTTATTAATGTTGTCAATTAGTTGAAAGCAGATTATGCTTGCTGTTTCTTGCTGTTTGTTGTCTTTATATATGATCGATAATCTCATCTTTGGACTGCACTTAAACAATAAAATAGTAATAACTTGGTAGTATAATAGCTACTATATAATTTTTTTCTTGTTGAAATTTTCTCCCTTTCTTTTTCAAGATCTATTACATAATTTATGTATGATTTTAATTTGGATACTGGGATTTATTGTTTTAATTGTTGTATTTGTTTGAATACCTTGCAGATGCTTTCTTAATGATATATTTGGACCTCGCGAAGAATAACAAATTTCATATTGCCAAAAATGTGAAGAAAAAAGAAAACCAAAAAGTTACTTTCACCTAAAAGTTGGAAAATTTCAAAGCTTGTCATAAGTCATAACTAGTTAATGCCCGCCCCATTATTATCAATTCTCTCCAACTGACCCAACTGCATTCTGCAAAGAAAATTTATAAGATGTGGCCCTATTGAATCTACCTCATTTTTATATATGTATTTATTTATTATATTTCTTTTACCCGATTCCATATTTGCCCCTTCTGGATGTGTCTACCTCCTCTGGAAATTGCCAGAAACCACAGTACTTCACACAAAACAAAAACCTATGTATTTTAAAAGGAACTCCTCAAAAATTAGTCGAATAAGTGCATTCTATTTTTTCATATCAAAGTTTAAACTCACTATTCATTCATTAATAAACACATGAAAATATATACTAGTGAATATAATTAAATAAATGATCAGAACTGAAGGAGTATCCGATATCAACCCAAATCACTTTCATCATGCATTAAAAACTGTAATGGCATCGACTCACAAATGCAATAATGAGTGACAGTCGACTCCAACGTCATTTGGTTTCCCTTTTTGCCCCTAATTTATTATTGCCCTATAAAATTCATATTCTGACCAAACACATTAGTGTAACAAAATTCATCTTATTAATTATATGGATGAAGGTATGCTTTTAATTTGTTGTTTATTGATAGTACTAATTAAAGTGTGGTCTATAATTGAGATATGCAAATTACTTTCTATCAGAAAAAGAAGAAGGTTTTCAAGAAAACATGTCTATGGAAAAATGCTTTTGATTTGCCTCCAATAATTTACAAAAAAATGCAACAAAATATATTGCTTCACATATTATTAACACTTAACATACATATATTTTGTCAATCTCATATTTTAACATATGCATGTACCTAAATCTACCAACTTGACATAAAAGTTAATTTATTATGAACTTCAACAGAGCATAAATAAAATTGTCCACTACATCAATAAACGGTGCAACAATTTCTCAAGCATAAGATCCCGATTTGAATTGCGAGAAATATGGCAAAAAGTGATTGAAAAGCTTTTTAACAACTGGGCACTAATTTCTTGAGTTCCGTCAATTTTGGATCCCAATGGAACTAAATACTACTTATTTGACTTCAATTCTTCATATATATTCGTTTTTCTATTTATCGATTCTGGTGTAGTGGAATATATGTTTATAAATATGATAATTGATAAACAATTTCAATTTACATACCCATCATAGAAAAGCGAACGGAAGAAAAAGTCATATGCCCACTTTATTTAGTGTGGAAGTGTGACAAATTTTTTGTTTAATAGTATAATATTAATCCACTAATTGAAATTTATAAAATTGTCTGTCTTCCATTTTCTTAGGTTTTTCTTTCTGATTAGTGGTGTAAATTAACATGATTTCTTTGTTTTCTTCTTCTTGTTATGATCGCAATTAGTTATATAGTACTTTACAAAAAATTGCAATTACTTATAGTTAGTTTTATTATTTTATTGCTGTTTGAAAGCAGGCAAGCCTCAAAATTGGAGGGCCCACTACCGACAAGCTCATTAGTAAAAGGTCGAATTTTTTTTATCCTTGTTGATGTCTTCACATTGAGGGCAATATATGAGGAAGTCATATCTTGTCTTATCAAGTCTTTGAAAATATTCTTGTAATCTTAGTATTTTTTACGTCACGATTCACGATTTGAATATTAAACTTTTAATTCAAGATAAATAATGAAAAGAAATTTAAATTAAATTTATTATGTATATATATACATTGACATATATTAGCTCTTTTATTGATATGTGGAGTATATTTTATGAAATAATATATGTGTGAGTATCTCACAATAATAAAATTGAGTAGATAATTTTTAATTAAACACTAAAATCATTACAAATATTATATTTTTTAATGATATTAAAATTTTATAAAAAAAAAATCAACTCATACAGTCAAAAAATTGAAAATATATTTTAAAAAATTCATATTTTAAATGTTAATTTTATTTATATGTATACAATATGTATGTCATATTAAAGATCGATAAAAAAATATTAATTTGACATATAATACATTAAAAATATGAGTGGGTCTCTTGTTGCAACAGAATGACATATTTAAAAAAAATATTTAACCCATTAAATATATTAGACATGCGTTATTTGGACACATGGTATGGTTGGGGCGAGTGCACGGATTTTAAATCCGTGCACCAATTGCACATGAGACTTTGTCTAAAAATATATCTATAACAAAAAAAATAGTATTAAAGTAAGAGTATAAAGTAAAATGTAAATAAAATGAAGAAATATTATTGGTTGATGTTAAGTCACTCTCTATTCTAGAGAGTGAAGTACACCCTTTCACCATAAAGCAAGTGTGACTACACTTGCTCAAATATGCACTTGAAAATTTTGACAAACTTCTACTTTTATATATTTATAGATTTACTGAAATGCTAGTATTTATATTATTATTATTATAAACTTTATATATTGAAAAAATATCAAGGGTGTACAATATGAATATCTACATATTTAAAACTTGTGTTACACAAACAAAACTGCTCCAAAAGAAAGAGGGAGTCAACTTAAAACTCTTTCTTTTTCCTTCTGAAATAATAAGAAAGTGATTTTTTGAAGTGACGTAAAGAAAGTGATTTTTGAAGTGGTATAACAAAACTGCATCAAAAAGAAAGAGGAAGGCTGTCTTCAGATTCTATGGAAGATTTCAGAATTTCAAAAAAAGAAAAAGAAAAAGTGATTTTAGAGTTGCTCTCACATTTGCAAAGTCATGGTATGAAAAGTATTTTTGAATGGTTTTAAAACTCTTTTTTTTTTTTTTAAGTTGATTTTGGGAACACTCATTGTATCACCTTATGTCTGTTTAGTTTTCTTCTAAAGAGAAATACAATTTTTTTGACAGTTCTAACATTATATTATTTGTTTTAAACTAATTTTAATGGATAATTCTACTAACAAATTTATTGTTTAACAAATTATTCCAACTTTTTTTTTTTAACTAAAAGCACAATATTTTAGATGTACAAGTCAAAACATGAAAGTTATCTAGTTGTAATACCTCACACACTTATCAATGAAATTGCAATTATGGAACAATGTAAAAGTGATGGGAAAAATCATTTCCACTAAAAAAAAAGTTAATTATAGATTTATTGCATGCATTTGACTATCCTCCCCGGCCCCGTGAATAAAATGAATTAAATTGCGTCGTTTTAGTGTTTTACACATTGAAACAGGAAATTCCTTTGAAAAGCACTACTTTTTAAATGGATTGAATTAAAATGTCTGGTTTTACACTTTGAAATAGGAATTTTATTTGAAAAGAAAAGCAGTATTTTTGAATTGAATGAAGGCGGTGTGTTTTCATTCAATTATGGGGTTGGCATGTGCCCCCACAGCCCATCCTTCACGATTTTCCAGTGAAATCAGATAAACATTCAGACTGAATATTGTGTTGAATTTGATTTTTTTATTAGCTGATAAATTTTATTACATATAAATCAATAAATGATACGATATCTATAGAAGGACATCGCAATATATATAATTTTTTTATAACAATGTCTTGTTGTTTATGTCCTGCCACGTAGTTCTGTAATTTGTAATGTGCATTCTAAAAATTATGGTCTTATGTTCATGTAGATAAAAACATATGTACATGTAAATTCCTACGAAAAATGAGTATTATATTCAACACATGTTACTTATTATAATATCTACAAAATTGTGTGTTGTTTTTAGGCAAAATTTCATAATTAGGTTTTAAATTTAATAAACAGAAAAAAATATAACGAAATTAGAATTAAAAATTTATAAAAATGTATCTTTATGAAGTATGAACTGATGAGAAATAATTTAATTTGGCAAGCATATATGGTATAATGATAAAGTATACGACCAAATTTACACTCTTTTAAAAGCAAAGATCATCTCTCCAAGATAAACAATTATAATAAACGGAATAAAATAAAAGATTCAAGAGCTCAATAATTTTTTTATTTTTTTTAATTCATAATGTATTTTAAAAATATGTAATTTATTATACTAAAATATGCAATTTATTTCTATTGAACTGCGTAATTGTGAGTGCATGTTTTTAAAATGCACTATAAGTGCTAAAAATAATAGTTATTGAGCTCTTGTATAATAAATTGTATGTTTTTAAAGTGCACTATGAGTGCACAGTGCATCTTGATACATACAAGATTTAACCCATATATTTTGGATTGGAAGAGTAATTACCAAAAGATTATAGGTAAATGATTTCAAATAAAAAAATATAAAAGGATTTTGGTGATTAATCCTTTTACTTCAATTTGAAAAGAACAAATAACATTTTCGTATTTTTGCCTACCATTATAAATAGCCATATCAACTGTACAAGCCCACTTTAGTAAGAAGGCGTGATCATTAATTCCATACAATACCACCAATAAAAATGGTATTAATAAACATCAATTTTTCTTGTTTAAAAAAATTCGTTCCGTTATCAATGAAAAGAGGACCATTTATTAGAAATGTAAGAATACTTCCCGAGCCATAAAAATCAAATCTTGCTAAATTGCTCGAACCAAATCTTGAGATTCCATTTCATTTCAATGGAATGGTCAACCTCCCCCTTTCCCATTTTTCACTCCTTCTTCAATTCTGCAACACCACATGCAGTTGCAAGACGATCATAAATAGTTGCATCCCTTTGTAGCATTTCATCAAGAATTCAAAAATTCAAAAATCTTGATTGATGGGTTATCTTGAGTGCAAAACAGAGTCATCAGTTTCGACTGCCGATTCACGTGCCTCGACCTCATCATCGTCTTCTTCCTCCAATCACCAAAGGGAGAAAAAGCCCATCAAAATCCAGGAATTCAACTACAGGGATCTCGAATTAGCCACTAACAATTTTTCGGAAACGAAGCTTTTAGGCAGGGGAAGCCATGGCCTCGTCTACAAAGGCGTTCTTCGCGGCGGCCGTCTCGTTGCAGTCAAGAAGCCCTCAAGATCGGCGCATAAAACACCCAATTCGGAGAAATCGAACGAGGTTGATAACGAAATCGACATTTTGTCCGGGCTTCAGAGCCCTAGATTGGTTAATCTTCTAGGGTTCACGAAGAACGAGTCGCGAGATCGACTCTTGGTAGTTGAATTCATGAGCAATGGAACTTTGTACGATGTTTTGCATACGAATTCGCGGCCCCCTAATTGGGGGAGGAGGGTGAAATTGGCTTTGCAAACTGCGAAAGCCATTGACACTCTGCATTCTTTGATCCCACCTGTAATTCACCGCGATATTAAATCTGCTAATGTGTTAATTGATAGAAACTTCAATGCTAGGTTAGGTGATTTTGGGCTGGCTTTGAGGTGTGTGGATGATTATAGGTTGAGATCAACTCCACCTGCTGGAACAATGGGCTATTTAGATCCATGTTATGTGACCCCTGATAATTTGAGTACCAAAACTGATGTTTTTAGTTTTGGGATTTTGCTTTTGGAGATCATTAGTGGGAGAAAGGCAATTGATATGGGGAATTCACCTCCTTCTGTTATTGATTGGGCTATTCCTTTGATAAAGAGAGGGAAAATGTTAGCTATTTATGATCCTAGGCTTTTGCCACCTAAAGATGCTATAGTGAGAAAAATGTTAGGGGTTGTGGCTGCTAAATGTGTGAGGAGTTGTAGGGAGAGAAGGCCGTCGATGAAGGAAGTTGTCAAGTGTTTGGATGAGTTGAGTAAGTTGATTCCCCTGCATTCTTGGAATGGATTAGGTAATCCTTGTATGATGGTGGAGAATGTAGGGAAACCGGTTCAATCCGCGAATAAGAAGGGGATAGGTGGTGAGAATGGGAATGGAAATGTTGATGATGGGAAGGGTAAAGTTGGGAGAGCGATGAGAAAAACGGGGAGAGTGTATTCGGATTTGGGGTTTCGAAGCAATTTGATGGAGTTGATGGCTGGGCCTGATTGTGAGTCTAGGTTTTTTGGGGAGGATGATGGATTTGAGACTAAGGTGGAATCGCCGAAAAGGGGTTTGAGTTTGAGATTCGAAGTTTGTAGGTTAGGCGATGGGGCTGATAGAGTGTCGAATTTAAAGCCAAAGGTATCAGTTGGGGAGTGTTCGGAGATGTTTTCTGCGAACGGTGAAAAGATTGCTGGATGACATATGTAAGATTCCTCATGCTTCCTAATCACATTGTTGTAGACATTTAACTGATTACGTTTTGTGTATCGTTTCGATTCGTGTTACGGTGCACTACTAGTGCACTTGTCTTGTGTGTTCTTCTTCACTGTTTGATGAATTCCATTTGTTTTGATTGTAATAAGATTCTTCTTGTATTAAGTCATCTGTTTTTCAGTGGGATAAAAAAATCTGCTGGATGATTGTGTATCCAGATTTCTCATGCCATAAAGCAAAGGCTATTCAATGAAATTGATTTACCATTCATGCAATTCTGTTCTTTACTTGAACATATGCTGGTTTACAGAAAATCAACTCTCTTTTACGTAGATGTTTTCAATGACGACTTAGGTCCATCGTACCTTAATTAGTCCTTCTATGTCTAATGCATGATAAGTAATGCTAGAAATTAGTCGATATTTTGAACAGTTGAAGAAAATGATGTTTCTTGGCAAGGTTTCGGTTTCTTTAGGTTGCCATTTGGCGCTAGATCTGCGGATTGTCACGGTTGGTGAACTAATGCAAGATAAGTTAAATCAATTAGTCATAATTAATTTTTTTCTTTGTTGGGGTCTTTTTTAGTACCGTTATATAGTTGTTAATGTATCTGTGTTAGACTAAGATTCAATTGTTTAATGTTAGTTCCATTATTAATCTTGCTTTAATGCTTGTTTTGTCTTGTCTTTGCTGGCTGTAAATGGATTCTTGATTAAGAAGGTTGTTTCCAGAATTATTGTCCTGCAGCTGTGTCATTATGTTGTTAGTTTTTATTTTTGAGAAGTGAGTTGTGTTGTCCTTCCTTTGATATTCAAGTGAGTTAATTCAATCTCTAAGAGGTTGATTCCTAGTACAAGTATAGTTATGGATCCATGAATGAGATTTCATTCAACACCTACTAAGTTCGTAAAAATACAAGTGATCTTAATGTATATAAAGTCTCGGTTGAGATTTTGTAGTACACTTGTTAAATGAACGCACGTGTGAAGAATGCAAAAATATAATTGATCTTAACGTATATGAAGTATTGGTTGAGATTCTATATGAACGACACGTGTGAAGAATGCAAAAATATAAGTGACCTTAAATGAACGACACGTGTGAAGAATGCAAGTGACCTTAACGTATATGAAGTATCGATTGAGATTCTATATTACACTTGTTAAATGAACGACACGTGTGAAGAATGGTGACATATTTAATTACATCTCTACATAATAGAATATTTAACAAGAAGTACCAACCCAATTGAGTGTGGCCAATTTTGAGCACCCTCTCTCTTTAATACTATTATTTGATTATGGACCATTTAAAATTGGATCCTAGTTCAATGTCAAATTTGAACTCTTCTCACACTCACTCACTATATTCAAATTCAAATGAATCATTATGTACAAATATGCAATTCTGACTCAATAGAATATTTAGGTCAATCCACTCCAAGAAACTCATTGTCTTATATGTCAAATACTTGTTAAGTACCTTCACTTGAAATGAGAATATTTTGTTCAAAGTGTGTTCCCTTTTATCAACTAAATTACAAATAAATTTCATGGGATACATGATGATCCAACCCCAATATCCAACCTTTTGACACTTGAGAGGTTGAATTTTTTAAATAACAAAAGTATAAAGTTATCCAACAAATAGAATCCAAGGAAAATACAAGGTCTCTGTTTTTTCACTATTATTGGTGCATGTAATGTTATTTGTAGTGCTGTTCTGGCATAGACAGTGACTATACATAAAATCCCAGCAAACTTTATTTACATTTTTCTATTTAAAAAAAATCAAGAGGGAGCAGTGTCATTTACTAGATAACAGAATGGATGAAAAAATTAGGTTCCTTTTCATGTTTACTGGTGAAGTGAAAGTGTAATGTTCCTTACCAAATTATGAATATACCTTTGCTTTTCCTTATTTCTTGCAAAAGTAAACAGATCCCACTTTTGATGTTTGACCTTAGAAACTGTTGTCTCTTGAATGTGCCCATCAACTAATACCTTATGGGAGCACAGTACTGTGTCTGTTTTCTACTTTTCTGGAAAGTAAATTTAATAACTTGAATTTCTATGTCAAATGTTATTTATGGTGAGTTTTCAAATTTCTTATTGTAAACTAGTACAAGATAAATGGTTAATAATTTGAATTCAGTATCATGTTTGAAGATAAAAGCGAAGCTATATTTAGATTAATACAACTGATCAAGCTTATATCATTCAAATGTCTAGGACTAGGAGGTAATAAATTGTTGGGACACTTATTGATATATGCATTTCATAATTGTAACTTATTAATATGTAAAAAATGATTGTATATTAGTGAGTATATTTGCATTTTTGTGTGTAACTTTGACTATATATGTAATTTTATTTGTACTTATTAGTAATTTGCATTAAAATTTTGTATCTATGGTAATTTCCCCTAAATTGTCTGTATAAAAGAATAGTTAACTGTTTTAGGTTTTTGCCCCTTTAATTGCTTGATTTGTAAATCTTTTAAATTGGTTTACATTTTCTTTTTAAAGTTTAAATTGATTTTTACTTTAAAAGCACTATTAGAAAAGAAAATCAAAGCATGTCGATCTAGTAGTTTGATATTGAGAGATTTTTTAAATTAACGAGAAGATTACTTACTTGAAAATTGGTCCTATTTGGACCTATCCATATTTTAAACTTAAATGTAGAAATATTGGGCCAAGGCCCACCTAAATGGTCCATTTAAGTCTTAATTCGAACGATTTTAAATTCTGTCCAATTTAGCTGGACCGATCCAATCATGAACATAAATCCAAGAACACTGAAATAGTTTTCAAAGTGTTATGCTCAATTAAATGTATATTTTGAACTGAAAAATGATTGGATTCTTCGACAGTTCCGAACTTCTGATACATAAAATTGTAATAAAAGAAAACTCTTTAAATTTGAACTTGTACATCTTGATTTCAAATTTTAGTCTATTGTATCACATATGCCTAAAAAGAATGAGTTAGGTATATAATCAAATCAAGCCATTTGCTAATTATTTGGAACTCGGCTAGTAAATATTCGTTCGAGGGAGGGGACTTTGAGGGAGTGTTTTAGTAGACTGTATAGAATTAGTCGACAAAAGAAAGAAAGAATTAGTAATATGAGGGTATGAGAGGGAGAAAAGTGGGTGTGGAACTTGAGTTGGAAAAGAAATTTGAGAGCTTGTGAGAAACTTTCTCTTAATAATTTGCTTAATCACATTAACAGGTACAAACTTGATCGGACGAAAGACAACACTTGGAGTTGGATCGGTTATTCAAATGGATTGTTTTCGACAAATCAAGCTTACAAGAATCTGACCGTTGGATCGACATCGGAACAGGAGTAGGGAAGACATAAGAGTTCAAGCATCTATGGAGGAGTTCAACACCAAAGCAAGCTCAAGTTATTTGTATGGAAACTTCTCAAACAAAGATTGCCAACACGAGACAATTTGAAGAAAATAAATATCATCCCTAAAAATGGTGACGTTTCTTGTCCGTTTTGTGGAAAAGAGGAGTAACAAACATCCCACCTCTTTTTCACATGCAAATTCTCTTCTTAGGTGTGGAGTAGCTTATACAACTGGATTCAAGTTAGTATGGTCCCTCATAAAGACTCAATCATCAATTTTCTTCAACACGAGGCTATGTTTGGATCTCATCAAAAAAAGGTAACTTTGCGTCAATCATTTGGATAGAAACAATGTGGACCATTTGGAAAAAAAGAAACGAAAGGGTGTTCGAGAATATAGAAACAAACGTAACGAGCATCACTAATGAAATCATTGCAAGAACTTGGTGGGTGAAGGCGAAAATCGTGAAAGGCTAGTCATATTTCCCTTTTGAACTGGTGAAACAATATTCGCATAATTTGGTTTGAATGTATCCTAGTAGTAAGGGGCCCTGATGTTAAATTTCTTTGTTGTATTATTACTTTGTATGGGACGGTGTGCGCCTTGTACCCCACTTTTTACTTAATGAAGTTCTTTTTTGCTGATAAAAAAAAAAGAGAAGTAAATATTCGTTCGAGCTCGTTTAGTAAAGTTCGACAACATAAATAAATAAACTCATATTGTTAGCTCGTGAATAGTCTCGTTAGTAAACTCATATAAATTATAAGGGACGATTATGATTGTACCCTTTTTTTTACTTAATGAAGCTCTTTTTTTTGATAAAAAAAAAAAAGAGAAGTAAATATTCGTTCGAGCTCGTTTAGTAATGTTCGACAACATAAATAAATAGACTCATATTGTTAGCTCGTGAACAGACTCGTTAGTAAACTCATATAAATTATAAGGGACGGTGTGATCCTTGTACTCCACTTTTTACTTAATGAAGCTCTTTTTTGCTGATAAAAAAAAAAGAGAAGTAAATATTCGTTCGAGCTCGTTTAGTAAAGTTCGACAACATAAATAAATAAACTCATATTGTTAGCTCGTGAACATACTCGTTAGTAAACTCATATAAATTATAAAAAATAATTTGATTCTAATTTATAATTTTCACAATATATATACACACACAGAGGATACGTATAAAAATATATATTAATTTATTTTATTTAATTAAATAAAACTATTGAATTTAGTAGAAATATATAATTTTAAAATTATTTTTATAGTTTAATTTTAGAAATATATGGGTCGGCCCAATGTAGAGATTTGAAGGCCCGCTACTGAAAATAAATATGGGCCAGGTTATATGCAACTCCGTAGTCAGTTACCAAATTGATAAAAAACACCTACTAAAAACTGCGTATTCTTTTTTTTTTTTTGACAGGAAAAACTGCTATTCTATTTCTACCACAAAGCCCTTTCTTTTCTTCTCCCCACTCGCCGCCCCCTCTTTTTATTTTCAGCGCCACCTCCCTCCACCGCCGGCACCGCCGCCGGAACCGTCGCCATCCAGACTTGTACACTGAAAGTTAACAAAGAAGAAGAAAGAGAGAGACTACAGTGACTGAGACGAGTGGTAGTGTTTTTTTTCCTGTGGTTTCTGGTTGAGATATATTTGGGATAAGGATTAACATGAAGTCTGATTGAGTCTTACGTTTGACATGGGTCTTCTTCAGTGCTTCAATTTTTTAAAGAAACTGAATTGGAGAAAAGTTTATGTTTATGTTTATGTTTTTTTTTTTTTTTTTTAAATTATCAGTTATTCGTTTATATGTGTTGATTGAATCGTGGTTGTTAGAATTGCTTAGCTTAGGTGACCAAAAACTAGTTTTTATCGTTTCAGATGCTTGCCTATATTGCCTCTTTTTGTTTTGATTGATTTGAGATTGTTTTGCTGCAAACAGAGGGATACAGAGCTGGGCGATGGCTGCTGCTTCTGAAATTACAGCGGCACAGTTTGCACTAGTATGTTTACTCATTGTTTATTTGTTATGACTTTTTTCCCTCAAATTTTTGCGAGTTTTTGAAATTTAACTTAGAAATGTTTGTAATTTGTCTCAACAGGGTGCCTATAGACAGAAACCAGTTTTGCCTAGACATTCTTTCAGGCAAGGTAACTGGTTGCTCAGTGGTAAGTTTCAAGAAGAACTCCATCGATAAGAATTTCTCGGAGAGCAAACACATCGAAGATCAGAGCAGTGGTGTCGAGTGATGTTGGAAGTTCGGTAAACAAGGAACCAGAAACAGTTAGCAAGGCTGCTGAAAAGGTCGTGCATTTTTATCGTGATCCATTACTACAAGACAATGAAACAGCTGAGCTTCTCAAAGTAGTCCAGACCAAAATTTCGAACCAAATAATTGGGTTGAAAACTGAGCAGTGTTTCAATATTGGGGTAGATGGAGATCTTTCCGATGAAAAGCTTTCAGTACTTAGATGGCTTTTGGGTGAGACATACGAGCCTGATAATTTGGGGACAGAAAGCTTTATTGATGAAGAGATGAAAGTGAACTCAAATGCTGTTGTCGTAGAAGTTGGTCCCAGGCTGTCTTTCACCACTGCGTGGTCTTCCAACGCTGTATCAATTTGCCGAGCCTGCAGTTTGACCGAAATAAACAGATTGGAACGCTCGAGAAGGTACTTGTTGTACCTTCGTGCTGGAAGTGCTGCACTCTCAGATAAGCAGATTGATGAGTTTGCTGCATTAGTGCATGATAGAATGACGGAATGTATCTATAATCAGAAGCTTACATCTTTCGAGAGGGCTGTAGTACCTGAGGAAGTCCGTTATATACCGGTGATGGAAAAGGGCCGGAAGGCATTGGAGGAAATAAACGAGCAGATGGGTTTAGCCTTTGACGAGCAGGATCTGCAGTACTACACCAAGCTCTTCATGGATGATATTAAGCGAAATCCGACAAATGTTGAGCTTTTCGATATTGCTCAGTCCAACAGTGAACACAGCCGGCATTGGTTTTTTACTGGAAAGATTGTTATTGATGGGGAACCAGTTGATAGGACACTTATGCAGATTGTTAAAAGCACTTTGCAAGCAAATCCAAGCAATTCAGTTATTGGTTTCAAGGACAACTCGAGTGCAATTAAGGGGTTTAATGTCAATCAGTTGAGGCCAATTTATCCAGGTTCAACGTGTCCATTAGACATGAGTGCCCGTGACCTTGATATCCTGTTTACTGCTGAGACACATAACTTCCCATGTGCTGTGGCCCCATATCCCGGTGCTGAGACAGGTGCTGGTGGTAGGATTAGAGATACACATGCAACGGGTCGGGGCTCGTTTGTTGTGGCATCCACAGCTGGATACTGCGTTGGAAATCTCAATATTGAGGGCTCGTATGCTCCATGGGAAGATCCATCCTTCACATATCCTTCAAACTTAGCGTCCCCCCTTCGGATTCTCATAGATGCTAGCAATGGTGCTTCAGATTATGGAAACAAATTCGGTGAGTCATTTATTCAGGTGTTGTTGAACTTGTTAATCATTAATTAGAGTTGGTGGGAGCATCTAAGAACCCCTGCTTCTTCTCTGTATTTTTTATTTTGATTTCAAGAAGCAATTTAAAAAAAAATACAAATTCTGAAGCCTTATTTTGGTAAAGAAAAAGGGCTGACTTTTCATATTCCCAATTATTCTTTTCTTATATTATTAAAAATTGTGAGCTTTATGGCTTTTCTTTCTTGGAATCTGAGGTTTTCATGTTATTTTTGCTCAACTATTTGATCTGAATCTTTCCCTGCTTTTTCAGGTTTGAATATCTTGTGTTTATCATGTTATTAACTTATGGGTAGAATTGCAACATGGGCCTAATTACATATTGGCACTTTTTACTTCATTAAATTCTATATTGTTTGGGCCTGCTACAGTTTTTGGCTGATTGCATATTTATTATCACCTCATTTAGTATACAATGCTTGTTTTCTGTAATCTAAGACTGAAAAATCTGGGGTATGTATTAGTTGGTCTTATGGTGTGTGTTTGATTCTTGATAATTCCTTACGTATTTCCTTTGAAAATTTTCAAATTTTTGGTTGATGTTCAAAAATGAACAATTATGAAAATGATGTTTCCATTTTTTTAAAATGATTACCTCAAAAATCTCATATGATTTGCCTGCTTATTTTCTTGTTTTATTATTTATTCTTGTTTTTTTTTTTGTTCGTGAATAGGTGAGCCGTTAATTCAGGGTTACACAAGGACTTTTGGAATGAGGCTTCCAGATGGGGAGAGGAGAGAGTGGTTGAAGCCTATAATGTTTAGTGCAGGCATTGGCCAGATTGATCACACACACATATCGAAGGGAGAGCCCGAGATTGGGATGTTGGTTGTCAAGATTGGTGGGCCCGCTTACCGTATTGGAATGGGAGGTGGAGCTGCATCCAGCATGGTTAGTGGCCAAAATGATGCTGAGCTGGATTTCAATGCTGTTCAGCGTGGTGATGCAGAAATGGCACAGAAGTTGTATCGAGTTGTTCGTGCTTGTGTTGAAATGGGAGAGGGCAATCCCATTATTAGCATTCATGATCAGGGGGCTGGTGGAAATTGTAACGTTGTGAAAGAGATCATTTATCCAGAGGGGGCTACTATTGATATCAGGGCTGTGGTGGTTGGTGATTACACAATGTCGATCTTGGAGATATGGGGAGCAGAGTACCAAGAGCAAGATGCTATCTTGGTGAAGCCTGAAAGCCGTGATTTTTTACAGTCTATATGCGAAAGAGAGAGAGTTTCAATGGCGGTTATTGGCACAATTAGTGGTGAAGGGCGGATTATTCTCGTTGACAGTTTAGCTAAGGAAAGATGTGAGTCGAATGGACTACCTCCACCACCCCCAGCTGTGGATCTTGAGCTGGAAAAGGTACTTGGTGATATGCCCCAGAAAACTTTTGAATTTCATCGAATCACTAATGCTAGGGAGCCACTTGATATTGCTCCGGGGATGACCGTTTCAGATTCTCTAAAAAGGGTATTGAGACTTCCTTCTGTTGCTTCCAAACGGTTTTTGACAACCAAAGTTGATAGATGTGTGGCGGGCCGTTGCACAGCAGCAAAACCGTGGGCCCCATTCAAATTACGCTCTCTGATGTTGCTGTAATTGCTCAGAGTTATACTGGCATAACCGGAGGTGCTTGCTCTATTGGGGAGCAGCCTATCAAAGGTCTTTTGAATCCAGCAGCTATGGCAAGACTAGCTATGGGGGAAGCTCTTACTAATCTTGTGTGGGCCCGTGTCACTTCTTTGTCTGATGTAAAGGCTAGTGGCAATTGGATGTATGCAGCAAAACTGGATGGAGAGGGGGCAGCCATGTATGATGCTGCCATAGCCCTTTCAGAAGCTATGATCGAACTTGGGATTGCTATTGATGGGGGAAAGGACAGTCTTTCTATGGCAGCTCATTCGTCTGAAGAAGTTGTTAAGGCTCCTGGAAATCTAGTTATCAGCACGTATGTTACTTGTCCCGACATAACTAAAACTGTGACCCCAGATTTGAAGCTTGGAAATGACGGTCTTCTCCTTCACATTGATTTGGCAAAGGGGAAGAGGCGTCTCGGTGGGTCCGCCCTTGCACAAGTGTTTGGTCAAGTTGGGGATGAGTGCCCTGATCTTGATGATGTTTCTTACCTTAAAACTGTTTTCAATGAGGTGCAGAATTTGATTGAAGAAGGGCTGATTTCAGCTGGCCATGATATTAGTGATGGAGGATTGCTGGTAACTGTTCTTGAGATGGCATTTGCTGGGAATTGTGGTATGTGCTTGAATTTGACTTCTCCCGAGAGTTGTACTGTTTCTCAAACACTCTTTGCTGAGGAGCTTGGCCTTGTAATTGAGGTTAGAAAAGACAATATAGGTGTGGTGATGGGAAAGCTTTTTGAATGCTGGAGTATCTGCTGACATCATCGGTGAAGTCACTTCATCACCAATGGTTGAACTCAAGATTGACGGTATCAGTCACTTGAATGCAGAAACTTCTCAGTTGAGGGACTTGTGGGAAGAAACGAGCTTTGAGCTGGAAAAGCTTCAGAGGCTGGCATCTTGTGTTGAACTTGAGAGAGAAGGTTTGAAAAGTCGAAAAGAACCTCAATGGGAGCTGTCCTTCACTCCGAAATACACAGATGAGAAATACACGAGCTCGTCTTTAAAACCGAAGGTTGCTATCCTTAGGGAAGAAGGGAGCAACGGGGACAGAGAGATGGCTGCTGCTTTCCATGCTGCAGGCTTTGAGCCTTGGGACATCACCATGTCCGACCTTCTTAATGGAGCAATCTCGTTGAATGATTTCCGGGGTATTGCGTTTGTTGGAGGATTCAGCTACGCAGACGTGCTCGATTCTGCAAAAGGTTGGGCAGCTTCAATAAGATTTAATCAGCCTCTATTGAATAAATTCCAAGAATTTTATGATCGGCCCGACACTTTCAGTTTAGGGGTTTGCAATGGCTGTCAGCTTATGGCTCTTTTGGGGTGGATCCCAGGTCCCAAAGTCGGAGGTGTTGTAGGGGATAATGGTGATCCATCACAGCCTAGGTTCATACATAATGAATCTGGACGGTTTGAGTGTCGTTTCACAAGTGTCAAGATAGATAAGTCACCAGCTTTGATGTTTAAAGGAATGGAAGGTAGTACGTTGGGTGTTTGGGCTGCTCACGGGGAGGGTAGAGCCTATTTCCCAGATAGTGATGTGTTTGGCAGTATACTGGAAACGGAGTTGGCCCCCGTGAGATATTGTGACGATGATGGGAAACCAACGGAAGTCTATCCTTTCAATTGCAATGGTTCTCCTTTAGGTGTGGCAGCTATTTGTTCACCAGATGGGAGGCATTTAGCCATGATGCCTCATCCTGAGCGATGCTTTATGATGTGGCAGTACCCTTGGTATCCCAACACCTGGAACGTACACAAGGCGGGCCCCAGCCCGTGGTTACAAATGTTCCAGAACGCCAGGGACTGGTGTTCATGAGGTAATTCCTCATATTAATGTTTCTTTTGCATTCTGATTTCATCCATATGTGACATGTATAAAATAATACTACTCCATAATTTAAAAAGACATATACTACTTGTTGATGCTATTGAAATTGGAGAGAAAACACAGTTGATATAGAAATAATATAACTTCTTTAAAATAACTTATAAGGTAATTAAAAATTACATCTTATAAGCTCTTAAAATAACTTATAAGCTGTTATAGCTTATAAAATGTTTAAAATAAGCTTAGCCAAACGGGTCCTAAATCTAGGCATAGTCATATTACTTGAGCTTGGTTTCAAACTTCACTGGTTTTAATATTTGCGTTTTTGATTTAATAAGCAGGTAAATTTCCTTTTTCTGTTGCCTCCAAATATGGTTCTGATATCATAAGTATCGTTTTTTTTTTTGTTTTATTTTTTCTGGTAATGGGAGCAATTGTAAAGAACTCTGTTATGAAATGGTTTTCGAGAGATGATTAGGAAATGCACATAAGATATTTATCAATCCATATTTACCATATTAATGATTATTTATCTTTTAAATTCGTGGTAGGTCCTTCTAAATTTTCCCTCAAAACAACCACCTGCTTTTAGCTTAATGAGCATATGTGAGTTGGCTACTTGGCTGTAAAATTATTGCTCGAAAGCATGCTATCTTCGTTGATAAAATCACCACCACCATCATCTGTGCCCGTGAAGAGTGGAAGTTTGCCGTCTACTCTCAGAAACCAGATTTGCCGTGGTGTGGAGTTCCATTCTTCTGCTGTTATAGCTGTGTTCTTGCATCGAACAACAAACCTCTCAGTTTGGATTATTATAAAGTAACCAAATTGTGAAAAATTGTGGTGTTTGTGTACCATTGCTTTTTTTGTTTCTTGTTTTCATATTTATCTACCATAAATTGAGCTGAGTTCACAGATAGATTCAATAGTGACAAAAATTTGTATGAATCTGGTTCATGTTATGAACTTGGTTTTTAATTCATGACATTTGACTAGGCTTGGCAATGGGGCTGGGTGGGGCCGGGGGGACAACTCCCCATCCCCGTCCCCGCGAAATTCGGGGCGGGGGCGGGGAATCCCCGCGAACCATTCGGAGAAAAAAATGGCCCCATTTCCCGCCCCGCCGGGGAATTCCATCCCCGCGTATAAAAAAATAATTTTGTCAATTTTATTAGAATATAAAAATTCAAAATACAAATTAAACAATATCAATAAAAATTAAAAAATAGTTCAACATCAACATCAACAAAAAATTGAAATATAAAATTAAGCATACAACATAAATAAAAATAAAAAATAGCTTATTATATATCTCATTTGTTCTTTCTTATAATTAAATAACTTTAATTTTTCGTTTCACTTGCATTCATGTCAAGTTCTTCCTCAAAAAATATATATTAGTAAACTATAATTTCAAGATTAGAGTTTAGAATTTTAAAACATATTATTTAATTATATATATGTGTATATATAATTATTTATATTAATTTAAATTATAAATTAATTTGGGGCCCCGCGGGGAACGGGGCGGGGAATGCTATCCCCGCCCCGTCCCGTCCTTCGGGGAAAAAAATTCCCCATCCCCGCCCCACGGGGAATTTTCGCGGGGATTTCCCGCCCCAATCGGGGCGGATCCCCGCGGGGAACGGGGATTCCCCGCCCCGCTGCCAAGCCTACATTTTACCCTACCTAGGGTATAATACGGGTCAAGTTTAGTGGTTTAGAAAAATGTATTGAAAATGAGTTTAATGAGTCAAATAATTCAAGTTCATGACATGAACCCGGTTCATAGAAGACTTACTCTTCAATAATTCAGATCAGGATTCTTGGAAAGGGCATCAAAAAATTGAATTAAAATTGCACCAGTTGAATGGTGAATTAATGACAACTAACTTGCATGTGAAATTGCCCGAATTATATTACACGTCTGCTAAGTTTGATACATTATTAAATAGACACCAGAAATTGAATTGTGTAAAGCAGTTAATTTTCAATGATCAATAGATTCAATTTAATAATCATACAATTGGCACTTGTGATCTAAATGCCATATCTGCAGATTTCTTCTCCTTATTTCAAGAATTTGCATGCATATATATATATATACAATATCTGACACATTTTGTATGAGGTAAAATTCTGCAACTTGAAATGGAAAAAAAAAGAATTTTGGAGGTTCAATGCTTTCATTCTCCTAAAATATTTTGCTGCAGCTGCTGTTGCTACTAGGGGTGAGTAACTCAGTATTTTTAAAAAAAAAAAATTATTTCATATAATTTTAAAAAGGAGTATAAGCAGTAATGAATTTAATTTATTTATTTTTTTTGACAAACAACCCATCCTGAACTCAACAAGAAATCTATAGTAGTAAACAAAATCAGCATACCCAGGATGGAATCTCGACGTCGGACCAATCGTGTGGACCGGGCGAGAGAGTGGCAAATTTGGCAAGTTGATGTGCCGTGTTAAGTAGTTTACGCGGCTTATGAGCAAAATCCCGTACTAGGGTAGCCAAATTCATACTTCGAAGCCTTTGCAATGGAAAAGCCTCCGAGCCAAAGAACACTGCTTTAGAATTGATCGCATTGATCGCTGTTAATGAATCGGAGAAAACACATCGTACACAGGTATTGAGTTGTTGACACCTGAGCAGGCCGAGTCTGATGACCTCAATCTCCGCACCCAACACAGATCCCGGAGGATCAATTGTTGTACAACCTGCAGATATCGGTATTCCTTGGCCATTCCGGATGACATATCCTGCAGCATAGCTTGTCGTTTCGTCTCTGAAGGCGGCATCCACCTCTAAGATGATATCACCAGCTGAGACCACAACAACAGACCGTGAAGGATGTGGGCATGATTTTGGTGGTACTACAGCCTGAGCCAAGACATAGGCTTGCAGGAAAGCATCCGAACTATGGCCCCTGAACCGAAGTGGTACTTGACGTAAATGCTCAGGATGAAGGACTATGTCTTCATGAAGGACTGCACAGCGAGTACGCCAGGTGTCCCAAAACAAAACGGCCCAAGACTGGAAGTCGGTTAAGGGTAAAACTGTGTGCATAAAGAAGAGCAAATTCTGCATGCTCTCATCCGAATGTCCTTTTAGACTGTCCCAAAACTGGGTGTTCTTCCACATGTGCTTAACCATTGGACAGAAAATTATAGCATGTGGCATCGAGCAAAACCAATAACCACATAGCCTACATGAAGGGGTAATCGAGATATGCCGTCTAGCTAGCTCCGCCTCAATAGGCATGAAACCATGAAACAACTTCCATAAGAAAACCTTAACTTTTGGAGGTATTGTGAGCGCCCACATCCACTTCCACCATCCTTCATGAGCCAACGCAGTTGAAGGACCTCCACATTGCAGTTGTGCTGAAGATGCAAAGTATGCCTGGCGATAGCCTGTTTTCACTGTATATTCCCCATTCACAGTATGGCGCCAATATCTGGCGTCCGGTTGTGGAGTCGTCGGTAATGGAATGCGTAGAATGGCATCTCTTTCGTATGGAAGAAACGCTTGATCTACAACCTCTTCGTCCCACTTGCCCTCACGTGTAATGTATCGCATCACTCGGGAATTAGCGCATAAGGCTTGTCGATATCGGATCTGGCCCGAGGCTAAACCTGGAACCCACTTATCTTTATACGCTCATATAGACTTGCTATCCCCTACCCTCCAAAGCAGACCATGGTCCAGGATGTCCCTACTCCAGCAAAGCGATCGCCATACATAGGATGAATTACTGCCCACGGGTGCATCCAGTATATCAACATGTCGGAAGTACCTTGCACGAAAAATGGAGGCAAGAAGCGAATCTGGAGCTTGGCTCATGCGCCATACCCGCTTAGCTAGGAGAGCTTTATTGACCATAACGAGTTTTCGAAAGCCAAGGCCTCCGTCATGCTTTGGTTTGCTTAAACGTTCCCACGTCGCCCAGTGCATGCGCCGATTTTCCTCAAAGGAACCCCACCAGAATCTTGTCATGAGTTTTTCCATATCTGCACAAATGGTTGCTGGTATTCGGAAGCAGGACATCGCATATGAGAATCGCTTGGAGTACCGCTGATATCAACACCTTCTTTCCTCCCTCAGAGAAATTCTTCGGTTGCCATCGTAACACACGGCCCAATACACGATCCCTCAAATAACCAAATTGTAGCCTCTTAGCACGAACCGAGAAAGTTGGTAAACCCAGATATAACTCGTGTCCCTGTGATGCCCGAATTCCTAAGATCTCCCGGATCGCAAGTTGCTGGTCCCGTGATGTCTTCGGGCTAAAAGTAATCACAGACTTATCATAATTAATGAGCTGACCCGACGCTCGTTCATATTGAAGCAGGCAGGAGGATAAGTTTCTTGCACCAGCTGAGGTCGCCTTAAAGAACACCAGACTATCATCTGCAAATAACAAATGTGTAACTGATGGGGCACACTGTGCCACCGAGACCCCCTGAATCATACGATCCTGATAAAATCTGGATAGCAGAGCTGCCAGTCCCTGCGTACACAAGACAAAGAGATAGGGGGATAATGGGTCTCCCTATCGGATTCCTCGGGATGGCCAGACCGGCTGCGAAATGTAATCATTTACCCTGAGCGTATATGAGACAGTCTCAACGCACCGCAAAACAAGCTCCACCCATCTTATATCAAAACCCATACAAAGCATCAATTGCCTAAGATATCCCCACTCGACCCGGTCATAAGCTTTGCTCATGTCAAGTTTTAAAACAGCATAGCCAGTGGTGAGTGATCACCTTCGAATTCAGTGCAAGCATTCATAGGCAATAAGAACGTTATCGGTAATAAGACGACCTGGCACCAGTGGCGGACCCAGGATTTTAAAACTGGGGGTACAATTTACAAAAACTCGTATAAAACGGTCTCGTATATAAAACAGAGTACAAACTAGCACAAATTAAAATACACATGTTTCAAAGTATTAAAGCGTCATCATTCAAGTTATACTTCGTCTCATCATGAGACTGACTCAAACAAATGCGTTTTATAATTTAAAAATATTTATACATAAATATTGCTTTATATATAGAATGCATATTTATACATAAGCAATTGATTGCCCTCACTTACTCAACTCACCTCACATAATACTCATTGTTGATATTATAACCAAGCAATAATAATGCAATCAATAACCCTTAGTGATTGACTCCTCAATGATACCCCATTGTTGATGTTATAACCAAGCAATAATAATACAATCAATAACCATTAGTGATTAACTCCTCAATGATATCCATTATCATTCCCGCAATTCATCTGCGGCGGCCCTCAAATGTAATTGTAATGGCATACTTGTAATTTATGTTTCAAAATTCTTCAATACATTACTATACACTGAAAAAAAAATAAAAAAATTGGGGGTACAACTGTACCCCCTTGAACCTTAACAAGTCCGCCACTGCCTGGCACAAACGCACTCTGGGTCGGGTCAATAATTGATCCCAAGATAGGTCGAAACCGGTTGGTAATTGCCCGAGCCACAATTTTGTATATAACATTGCAAAGACTAATAGGTCGGAAATCCTTAACATGTTGGGGCTTCTTGACTTTCGGAATGAGGGTGACAAGAGTGGAATTCCATTCCGCCATTGATCCCCCGTCATTGAGAACCTTAAGAACTGCGCAATGAATTTAATTTCTTTCTATTACTGCCTAGTGCCTACACTTTCCTTATCACGCAACTTCAATGTGCAAAATCCAAGAATTGGTGAGAGCGTACATATGTCTCTAATATATGCTAAATCGGGTCGGGCTGACCGAATTTGGGTTATTATTATTACTATTTTTCCTTAAAAATTGTTCTTTAAAAAAATTGTGGTTTTTTTTTTTTTAATAGAATATCTTCTCAAAATTTAACAAGATGTTATTTCTGTGGTCAGACGAATAAGGATCGATTACGTTGCATAAATTGATGTTTGGAAATTAAAGTTAACAGTAATAATGATAATAATTTTTTAAACTCTAAGGAATAGTTTTTGTAAGAAAAATATTTTCATTTTTTATTTTGGGTTTTGCAAAGTGTACTGTCCTCTAATAAAGTTATCTAGTAACTAATACTCCCATAATTTGTTTTTAGATGTCATTTTGGAATTTTTAAGAGAATACTATTGGCTATAAAATTATTCACATAACATTACATTTGTAGGAAATTTTAAATTTTAAATTATCATATTAAAGATACATATGAGATAAAGTGGGAAAAAAAAATACCAGAACAATATTTATTATACAAATATTTCAACAGACTGAATTGACATTTAAATAGAAATGAAGGGTGTATGTAGAGATGTTAATTCGGGCCGGGCTAAACGGGCCGGCCCGTTTAAACCTATTATATGCAGGGTTAGGGCCGAGCAATGGGAGGCCCGTTTAAAATCGGGCTTTTTTGGCCCGGACCGATTAGCTCCAGCGGGTTAGCAAGGCCGGCCGTTTCTTGATTTATATTTATATATACTCAATTTTTATTTTTATTTTCTAATTTTTTAATTAATTTTTTTTAAAGTTTTTTCACAAATTTAAATAAGGCAAAAATCAATTATGGCCAATCAATTACAAATTAAATATTTCTATTTGATTTAGTCAATTAATAATTAATCCTCTCCAATTCAATATTTTTTAACAGTTTTGAATTTCTATTGAATTGAATAAATAAGTAAAATATTAATCCAATATAAAATAATAATATAATATTTTTTAAATTCTATTATGAAATTTGTTCATAATATAAACCGATATCATTATAATTATAAATTAATATTATGGTATTAATTTATAAATGTGATGATACAAATTTTATATTATTAACTAATTTCATGGGAACTTTGCTCAATTATGTTATTAAAGATGATGAGAACTAATTTTATATTTTGAACATTTGTTATTAAAGATGATGGGGCAGTCTGGATCGAAAATTTTGTCATTATGTAATGTTAATGTTTGAACATTTTTTTTTAATTTTTTTGGAGCCAGATTAGGTAGTTGGATTTAGCCAACCCATTAGGGTTAGGGTTAGGTCTCAACTATTAGAGGCCGATTTAAAATGAAGCTTAAGGCAGGGACCGTTTGGCCAGTAGCACTGTAAATTTGGCCCTAATGGGTTAGGGCCGACCCGTTTAACAATACTAGGTGTATGTCCCAATTTGAAATCATAATAGCTGAATCATCAATACACAAGGACGGACGGACGTACATTAAGGCCAAGGGGGTCACTGGACCCACTTGAATATATATATACAGAAGTGATATAGAACTCACTATCTGGTTTTTTATGGAACCAGATTAATGAGGTGTCATGCCAACTCATCATCCACATAATTAATTCTACTTAAATAAATTATACAATGTTTTATAATATACTATACCTTAAACCCTAAATTATGAACCATTCGGGT
This sequence comes from Stenogyne calaminthoides, assembly GCA_037126765.1. Classification (NCBI taxonomy): domain Eukaryota; kingdom Viridiplantae; phylum Streptophyta; class Magnoliopsida; order Lamiales; family Lamiaceae; genus Stenogyne; species Stenogyne calaminthoides. The sequence continues at coordinate 4,728,118 of JBBCBC010000006.1, forward strand.
CGGGTGAACCATGAACCACTCGGGCCGGGTTGGGTCCGGACCGGGTAAAAAATAATAATAATAATTTTAGTTTTTTTTGAGGTTCAATTTTATTTTTTATTTGATTTAAAAAAAAAAACCCGGCCAGACCAACCCAACCAGACCTGAACCCGGCCCGAGTGGTTCATGATTCACCCGAGCCGAATGGTTCATGATTTAGGGTTTAAAGTTCATGGTTTAGGGTATAGTATATTATAAAACATTCTATAATTTATTTGAGTAGAATTAATTATGTGATTGATGTCATATTACACCTCATTTCTGATCCATTAAAAAATCGATAGTTATTATTCTATATATATATATATATATATATATATATATATATATATATATATATATATATATATATTTATAATTTGAAGACGGTTTGGCGGGATAGGATGAAACATAGATTGTGTATTAACGCTTTAATATTTTGATTAATTTCAACGTATGTCTTTTTTTCCCATATAAATTTTATTATTATCGTTTAGGTGAGGAAGAGATAGCGAAATAGAGAAATAAATATGTGTAATTCATACTTTAAAAATATATATAAATGTATTTGATTCCGTTAATATAAAGATATTTAGTTCAAATAATTTTTAAAAATATATAAAAAATTCAAAAGTGCTACACTATATTATAAATTGAGTCATCCTCGGTGAAATTCATGGGTCCGTCCCTGTCAATATATCTAATTTTTGAGAAAATCAATATTCTTAAAACCCACTGAATTTCAATTGTTGTACCGAAATTCTAATTCTATAATAGTAAAACGATATTCACATTAAGGCTCCATTTGGATGGATGGATTTGAAATTCATGAATTTCACACACAAATTATCACTCTTCAATGAATTTACAAATACTTAGGGGGTGTTTGGTTCACGGGACTGGATTGATTAGGTGTGATAGGATTAAGTGGGATTGAGTAAGATTTGATTGATTTGATTGGATTTGTTGAATCAAGATATGCATTTGGATTGTAGGATTATATTGAGGGATTAGATGAGATACCTATTGAAATGTCATAAATACCCTTAAATTGAATTGAAACAACCACACTTCATTCTTGTGAATTTATTCAAACAATAGAAGGACAAATTTGTAATATTGCATTTGGAATATGCTCTATCCCACATTTCACATGAGATTGGCATATCCCTCCATGGAGGGATTTTGTACATTTTCTACCCGGGCTTGAAGTAGATCATGGACCCTCATCCCGCAAACCAAACGGTAGATTAGTTGGGATTAAAATCCTAATCATTGTCTATCCCGATCAATCCCGCGAACCAAACGGGGCCTTAGATGATAGAGGAGGGGACAGAGTGAAGGGGGAGAGAGAGGGAAGAAGGAGAGAGGATGAATTAATGACATGGTTTTGATGAGAATTTAAAATTCCTCAATTTAAACTAGACTCTCAAATCCAAGTATTTGTAAATTCGTTGGAAGTGATGATTTGTATGTGAAATCCATGGATTTCAAATTCATCCATTCAAATGGAGCCTAAGGGTACATTGAGGGACTTGAAACAAAAAATCTGCAGTATTAAAGGAAATAAATGTAAGCAGACAACATAGATTAATCAATCATTGAGAAAAGACTAACCTTTTACTTCAAGGGCTTGTCTTAGATTTGAAACGAGACTAACATGGAAGAAAAAGGTGATCCAATTTCAACAATTCAGGTGAAACCTTTTCATTTTATGTAAAATCTTTGCAGATTAATCCATTGTATCAAATCAAACGTTATGTTACTTCTCATGAGCAATTTTTCCATATAGCATTAATTCATCGACCCCTTCTCTAAAAGGAAAAGCAATACATGATACTTATAAATATTTATAACACAACATGTAAGCAGAAAACATAGGACAATAAAACATAGAACGAAAAGACGGGATAAATGTTTATTTAGGCCTATAACTTAATCGGGATCTCTACAGTCAGGAAAACCTTCGTCATTCCTGACGTTAAAAATTCTCTAATTACCATTGGATTATTGATCCAACGAATGAGATTAATTTTTTATGATTGTATTTCGCATTAGTGCGTTTGCACTTTGCTATATGCAATCGCCCTAGTAAAAAAATTAAAATAATAATGAAAAAAATATCAAATGACGAAATTACCCTTATAATGTAAAAAAATCATTAATTATAAAATTATATTTTTATTTTTAAATCAAAATATTTTAAACATATCAAATTTATTATAATCATAAACGAAAAATTTATGATTAACATCAAAGTACATCAAACTCAGACCCCGTTCATGTAATTTATTTCATCCTACCATTGACAGTTTTTTCAAGAGACCAAAGAAAAAATAGATAGGGTAATTTATGAAATAAACTCAGACCCGTTCTGCCGCAGGCACCCAACCATACCAAATATATGTTTTATGTAAAAAATTTGTTGATGTGAGATTGTATATTTCTAAATTGAAAAGATGGAAAATATATATATACAAATTGGACGAAAATATGTCTTGAAAATGATTATTATAATATAATAATTTTAAAAAAATATATTATTATAAGGATATTTTAGTAATTTTATATTATTTAAAAAAAATAAAAATTATTTTGCCTCAAAGCGAAACCAAATCGCTAATGGCGAAGGTAGATGACGTGGCAATTTCTTATTGGTTTCCTATCGCCATTAATGGCGAAGGTAGATGACGTGACAATTTCTTATTGATTTCCTATCGCCAGAAATGGCGAAGTCTTTTCTGACCGTAGAAAAACCCAACTTAAGCGGGTTGTATTTGTAAGACAAATAGTTTTTCAATTTGACAAAAGTAGAACATTAATTTTTTATTTTTTTTTGGCAAATGTAAGCTATTTTCAAAATTACGAGCCAAAATTTGCAAATATTCAAAACTTAGGGCCTGCATTTGCAGTAAAAAAAAAAAGTTAATGTCCTACTTTTACCAAATTAAAAAAAAAATTATCCTTAAAATGCAAACCCCACAAAGTAACAAGTCCAAAAAAATATTTTTCCCCATAAATAACTACAATGGCCTTATAAGCTTGGCCTAGATTTGGCGAAATTTGCGCCCCAAATATTATAACTTCTGTCCAAGAAGACTGTGTGCATGACCATGGTTGTCTTCAATAGAAATCTAACATGAAATTTAAAACAAATCGAATCACCAATACAGATGAAGATAAATTTGTATGGTTCAATTGTCATCCACATCAACAATTTTAAATTATTGTGTATTTATTTATTAATTATGTTAACATATCTATATTTATCAAATCTTTCTCTTCCCATAAACACAATAATTCAAGTAGTATCGGTTACTCTTTGCAAATTAATCTTTTAGTAAATTTTATATATTATTACAATTGTGAAATATTAGAAGGCATCATTCCAGATCCCTATTTTATATGTACGTGGTGAGTATGAACTATTCTAGTAGTCTAATTTACACTAAGCCACTAGACATGACTTTTGTACTTGAAAAAAAGGGTAAAACAATTGCAGTGCATGACAATTTGAATGATTATTTCATAGCAAGATCTTTGTTTGCATCTCCACTGCAAAAATTGTTGAGATTCAATCCAAAAAAATCCTTGCTCATTCTGACATTGTTAGAAAAATTAATATTATGCAATATATATACCATTTGATTAATCCTTGTGAATCTCTGCAAGATTTGTATCTGTAATCTTAATCTTGGGATCATATATACTATTAGTTGGAATATATGGTAATCTATTTCTAATTTTGTTAGTGGGATGTGATTAATATTTTCATTTTATTTTAATATGGCAATTGTTGAATAATTTTTTTTTAGACCAACAATTTATTTAATATTCAATATTCATAAAGAAATAAGGGTGGGTCTCTCTTGTTACGCTCTGCAACCAATAAATTAAATTGTGATTTCCTGTCTGTAAAAGAAAAAAACTTTAGCATCTAATCCACCAAGATAACTGGAAATAGAAAAAAATACATCAAGTTAAACATAATAATAAGATTAAGATATATCTCTGTCCACTACTAATACTATTTTTAATTATTATTAAATACTAATAATTAAGACAAGTACTACTACTAGGGGGTGTAAACGAGGCGAGTCAAGTCGAAAGTAGTCTTTGAGGTTGAACTAAACTCGATAAAATACTCAAAGCTCGAAAACTCGACTTCGAACATGGTCGAGCCTAACTTTTTAATCTCGAGCTTGACTCGAGAAGAAACTCAATATACTCAAATTCGGGTTGAGCTCGACTCAATTCCCTATATAATTTTATAAAATTAAATATAAAATAAATTATTAAAATATAAATATATATATATATATATATTTTTGTAAAATTAATGGCTTAATAGTAATAAATGTGCAAGCTCGATTAGACTCTTGAGCCTCTCTTATTTGAGTATTTATGAGCTAACTCGATAGCTACTCGAGTAGCTCAAACTCGACTTCGATCTTTTTTAATTTAGTCGAAAGACGAAGTAAACTCATGAAAGGCTCGACTCACTTATACCCCTAACTACTACAACTACCACTTCAATGACCAATGTGTAAAGACCAACAAGTACTACTATTATTATGACTATTACGTCTACGGCTATGACTACAACAACTACTACAAACTATTGCTGCTAACACCACTAAGACTAAATACTATTACTACCCTTTTACTTGAAACATAGTCGGCTGATACGTGATTTCAGTTACAGTTTTGGAACCGCCAACAGATAGTTCATCTTGATTGTTGATCTCAAAACAACTGAATAATCGAATAGTTAATATGAAATTTCAAAAAATAAAGTCTGTAAATTGCTGATTTGAACTTAACCATGTGAAATATGGTTACAGTTCCAAGCTTGAACTGCGGAACCGCCCGCTCCGGCATTCATAACTGCTTCTACTACTACTGCAATTGTCAGTTGTCACACAACCAAAAGGACTGCTTCTACTACTACCATCATCACTTTTATGACTAACACTACTGATGCAATTGTCGCACTAAATATCATCAAGTGCAAATTAATATTAGGGATGTTAAAGAACAAAGAAAGACTTTTGAGCTCCCAAAAATGTTATTGATTCAGTCAAATTGGGCCAACAGTGGGAAGCTACCTAAAGACAGAAATGACCCTGGCTGTACTAATGGAAAAGACCAACAATGTCTAATAGATGAGTTGGCACCATGAACACAGCCAATGAAGACAAAAACTCATATGAGACGGTCTCATGTATAAGACGGAGTAAACTTAGCACAAATCAACACTCACCCCTTCCAAAGTGTTAAAGCGTCAATGCCCAAATTATGCTCCGTCTCACCATGAGACCGTCTCATGCAAGTGTCCATCTTTAATGAATGAATTGTATTTTCAAATTTTAAATAGTATTAGTTTTTTAATTAAAATGTATTAGCATATACGAGATTGCATGCTTGCTAATACCAGATGCCAAATTGAACTCCTCACCTAACTCGAAGAAGCTTGTCCCATTCGTTCTTCAATAATAGTGACCAAACCATCGTCTTTCTTTTCAAAACTTGGTTCACTGATACCATCCCAGCTTGTTCTTCGGTAGGTTCATCATTCCATTCCAGTGACTGAGTCAAAAAATAAAAGGGTGAGTAAAAAGAAGTGATAATGCATGTAAAAGCACTATGTTGCTCAAGAGCTATGGTACGTAATAGACACCATAAAGTAGGTCTCTACTAGTGCATAACTAAAACTGTTAGATGGAAACATCTAATGTTGTTTGGTAAAACTAGTACTGAAAAACTAATACGGTTTAATAAAACCATTTAAAAATGCACTTGAGTTGCACCATGCAACTAGTGCATATAAGTATTTACCCAAAGATAATATGACAGACTGATTTATTCAAATACCAAAGAAACGGTAGAAGCAATTCATTCAGATAAGGAACTGAAAACAAAATAAAAGTGGTCTACTTCAGGGGGAGATATAAAAGAACACCAGATGCAAGAAAATCAACTTCTGGTACATAAAACAATAAAGTATCCAGAAGGATAATCCAGTTTATTCACTTTGCTTTTGAGTCCAAAAAATCTCTAATTCGGTTGTGACAGAGATAGATTGTGTATCTGCTTGTGTGCCCTTGCAAAGGTCGTGGAATCTAGATGACAACAGAAGCATGCTTGACCAATGCATCATCATGATAAACATAATGTTACAGGAAAAATACGTAAGTACGCACGCACACACACAGTCTGGAACAAAGTTGGTAATAATATTTTAGTTAGGACAGTAGCTATTGGGAGTAGCAATTGTAGGACTATATGTTTTAAGGGATGGTTCATTTAGGCGATTAAATTTTAATTTGGCACATTTAGGCTAAGTATATTTTAATTTTCGCACATCTAGGTTAGGCCATTATATTTAATTTTGGCACATTTAGGTCAAACACGTGTGCAGCACGTGACATTTTAGCCGGAATTTGGGGACTTTCAGGTAAATTTGGCCTAAATGTGCAAAAATTGTGTTAGCCCACAAACATAATGTCCTCCAATTTCTACGCACTCATCCCCACTTTACAAGCCTAAAAAAACAATTTTCCCGATTATAATTATCGTCAGAAGCAAAAGCACGGTTTATACCTTCACTGAACCAAACATGTCATTTTCTGATCCCGATTCAGTATTATCTGGCGAGCTTGGCCTAGATTTGGCGAAGTTTGCGCCCCAAATATTATAGCTTCTGTCCAAGAAGACTGTGTACATGACCATGATTGCCTTAAATAGAAATCTAACATGAAAGTGAAAACGAATCGAATCACCAATGCAGGTGAAGATAAATTTGTATGGTTCAATTGCTTAGTTGGCCATCCACATCAATTTTAAATTATTAATATATTTATTAATTACGTTAAGATATCTATATTTACCAAATCTATCTCTTCCCATATACTTCACTACTAATACTATTTTTAATTACTATTAAATACTAATAACTATGACAATAACTACTACTACTAGCTACTATTAAATAGTAGTAAGACCAACAAGTACTACTGCTACAACGACCAACGTGTAAAGACCAACAAGTACTACTACTACTACTACAAACTATTGCTGCTACTACTAAATAATACTAATTAACACCACTAAGACTAAATACTACTACTTCTACAAACTAATTTGTAAAACTGGTACAATAGCAGCGACAAAATACTACTCCTACTAGACGTGCCCACGGAACCGGTGGATTTTGCTCCCCATTTTACTTGAAACTTAGTGGGCTGATACGCGATTTCAGTTGCAGTTTTGGAATCGCAGGTTCCGCCAACAGATAGTTCATCTTGACTGTTGATCTCAAAACAATTGAATAATCGAACAGTTAATATGAAATTTAAAAAAAAAAAATCTGTAAATTGCTGATTTGAGTTTTAATAATTTTCAAACCGGAACCTAACAATGTGAAATATGATTACAGTTCCAAGCATGAGCTGCTGACCACAGTTTCAGAGATTGGAACCGCCGGTTCCAGTATTTTAGGGCATTCTTAACTTGTAATACTGCTGCTAGGCCTATGACTACGACTTCTACTACTATGACTGCATCTACCACTACAATTGTCACACAACCAAAATGACTACTTCTACTACTACCACCATCACTTTTATGACTAACACTACTGATGCAACTGTCGACTAAATATCATCAAGTGCAAATTAATATTAGGGGATGTTAAAGAACAAAGAATGTCCTTTGAGCTCCCAAAAAATGTGGTTATTGATTCAGTCAAATTGAGCCAACAGTGGGAAGCTACCTAAAGAGAGAAATAACCTGGCTGTACTAATGGAAAAGACCAACAATGTCTAATAGATAGTTGACACGGAAAAAAGATTGTAAAATCAGATCCTCCAGCTACTCTGAAATTGATAATAAACCAAGAGGATAGAGGCAATCGCAAGCATAAGAGTGAAAAGAGAGAAACAATTCAAATGAGGAGCAAACAATGAACACAGACAATGGACTAATATTGACTTTTTGGCTGAACTCAAGGAATTATGAAGTCTCACCTCGAAGAAGGAAAAGAATAGAAAATGAATGAAGAATGTAATATCAGATCCCCACAACGGAGTCAGCTACTAAAAATTTGAAAGAGAAAAAAGGGGGATGGAGGCAATCACAAGAATAAGAGCTAAAATAGAGAAGCAATTTGACAGAGTAACAAATAGAGAAAAAGAAAGTGGAACAGTAAAGAGGGAAAATGTTTTTCAAATTGCATGTCTCACAACATTGTGCCACCAATAAAAACAAGCAAACGAGCCATGCCCCCTTTAATCCCAAATAATTGGGTAGGCTACTTAAAAAAAATGGACCCTATGCCGACAAGAATAATCAAGTAAAAAATATCCATGTAAGATGAACTAGAGCTAAAACATAAAGAGTCAATGCTAAAGACAAATAGAAGAAAGAAGGAAGAAAAGAGAAGAAAGAAGTCGGACTTAGGAAGGCCTTGCCAAAACTCTATTGAATGAAAACTATTGCATTTTATCTCAAAACTCTACACAAAATTGTCACTTTCTTAATTTTATTTCTAATTATGCGACGGCTTCAGTGTTTAATCATTTGAATTTATTACCAACCTACCGACTTTTGCGTCTCTGTTTTGTTTGTACTATGTCCCCTATAAATAAGTCGGGATCTTGGTCTGAAAGTCCCTTTTATGTTACTGATTTATCATATCTTTGTCTTTATCATAAGGGTCAGTGTTGTCAAGTACAGACCAGTTCCCACTTCTTCTTTTACAAAAGTATATAACAAATAAGAAGAATTATAGAAACAACTAAAAGAGAAGGTCAGAAGGCTGAATCAAGAATTCTGGTTTAGTCCAAGAATTCTGGTTTAGTCTTCACTGCAAACAGAGAAAGTTAGTGGACCATATGGTGTTTGGACTTCATATGTTAAAACATAAAACTCCTTTCCCTAGGTCTATTTGAGGCAACTCAGAGAAGGAAAAGAAGAGGAAACCAAATGAAGAATGAAATATCAGATCCTCCTAAATGGATTCATCTATACAGAGTTTGACAAAAAAAAAAACCGAGAGGATAGAGGCAAACACAAGAATAAGATGAAAAGGAGAAAAACAATTCAGAATAGTAACAAACATGAAAAACATAGTGGAACAATAAAGAGGCCAAAGAAGAATGCGAAAGGAAAAGGTCAAAATGAGTCGATTTGAACAAGGATAGGAAGAGAATATCAAATGAAGAAAAAGATATCAGATCCTACTCAATAGAGTCAGCAACTTGGAAATAGACAAAAAATCAGGTGATAGAGACAATAACAAGAAAAAGAAACAGAGAATGAATCAAAAGAGGAAAAATGCGAGTGGTAGGAATGGATAGAAAATGCTGAAATTCTGAAAAAAGAGCGACAATAACAAGGACAATGATGAACTCAAAAAGAAAGGAAGGTAAAGAAGGCAACTCTAAGAAAAATAATAAGAGGAACAAATTAAAATGAAATATCAGATCCTGCTCAATAAGGTCATCTATACAGGAATTGCTAAAAAACTATGGGATAGAGGCAAATGCAAGAAAAAAAGGAAAAACAGAAAGCAACTCAGAATAGTAACAAGCACGGAAAAGAGAGTGAAACAATAAAGAGGGCAAAGATGAATGCAAAAAGAAAGAAAGGAAAGTAGTCAATTGAAGAAGGAAAATAAGAGAATATTTAATGAATAATGGCAAGGTGACCAAAACAATCGCAAGAAGAAGAGGAACAAACACGAGCAAAGAGGATTTTAGGGAGGAAATTGCAGAAGTTACAGGGTTCGGAGGAAGTGAGAAACAATAAAGAGGACAAAGATGAATGCAAAAGAAAATAAGACAAAGGAGGTCAAAGCAACTTAAACGTAAGAAGGAAAAGAAGAGGAAATCAAATTAAGAAAGGAATATTAGATCCTCTTCAATGAAGTCAACAATAAAAGAATTTGACAAGAAACCAAGGGACTAGAGGAATCACAAGAAAAGAAGAAACACAAATCGAAAAGAGGAACAAGTGGGACAGGAAGGATTTAACTGGGGGAATGGGAAGAAGATGCAGAACTTGGAAAATGAGAGGAAGAATAATGAAGAGGACCAAGATGAATGCAAAAAGAAAGAAAAGAAAAGAAGGCAACTGATGAAGGAAAAGAAGAGGAAATAAAATGAAGAATGGAACATTAGATCCTCTCAGCTATACAAAATTTGGACGAAAAAACAAAGGGCGTGCAAAAGAGTCACAAGAATAACAGGAGAAACGGAAACAATTCAGAACAGTAAAAAACACAAGGAAGAGAGTGGAACAATAAAAGAGGCAAAGATGAATGCCAAGGAAAGAAAGGAAAATGAGTGGGTCAAAAGCAAAGAAGAGAACATCAAATGAAGAATGGAATATCATAACCTCTTCCATATAGTCAGCTACTCAGAATATTGACTAAAAACCAAGGAGACGGAACAATGGAAAGACCAATAGTTAAAGAGAAACGCAATTCAACAGAAATACAAACATGAGTGGGAGGATTTTACAGGAGGAATGGAGAGAGTTAGAGAAGATGCAGAAATTCGGAAAAGTAAAATAAAGAGGATAAAGGTGAATGTAAAAGAAAGACAAGGGCGACAACCAGAAGAAGGTAAAGAAGAGGAAATTGAAAACTAATGACTCGCTCCATTTACTTATAAATTATTTTTAAAAATAAAAAAATCGATAATAAATTTAAATATTAGATATTTCAAATTAAAAAAATACAAGGTGATTAATGTTGAAACTAATAGGATGTGCCATGGACAACAAATTGAGAAGCAACTTTGTGGGTTTCTATATTTAATTTTGTATCAATTTACTTGGAGAAATTTTGGGTATAGGTCGCTGAAATAAGGATAGACCAAAGAACATAAGACATAAGCATGATTGTTGCTTTAGTTCCTAACTCAAATTGTGATATTTCTGATTAGTTCTTCACTAGAAGTAAATATCAGATCCTACTCAATATAGTTAGCAACTTGGAAATTGACAAAAAATTAGGTGATAAGAGACAATTACAAGAATAAGAGGAAGTAGAGAATGAATCAAAAAAGAAAAAAAGTCGAAAGTGGTAGGAATGGATAGAAGATGCTGAAATTCTGAAAAGAAGTGCAACTCCAAGAAGGATAATAAGAGGAACAAATTAAAAATGGAATATTAGGTCCTTCTCAATAGGGTCATCTATACAGGATTTGGTAAAAAAACTATGTGATAGAGGCAAATGCAAGAAAAAAAGGGAAAACAGAAAGCAACTCAGAATAGTAACAAGCACGGAAAAGAGAGTGAAACAATAAAGAGGGCAAAGATGAATTCAAAAGAAAGAAAGGGAAAGGAGTCAATTAAAGAAGGAAAATAAGAGAATATCTAATGAATAATGGCAAGGAGACCGAAACAATCGCAAGAAGAAGAGGAACAAACACGAGCAAGAGGATTTTACGGGAGGAAATGAGAGAAGTTACAGAGATTCGGAAAAAGTGAGAAACAATAAAGAGGATAAAGATGAATGCAAAAGAAAGAAAGACAAAGAAGGTCGAAGCAACTTAAACTTAAGAAGGAAAAGAAGAGGAAACCAAATTAAGAAAGGAATATTAGATCCTCTTCAATGAAGTCAACAATAAAGAATTTGGCAAGAAACCAAGGGACAGGAGGAATCACAAGAAAAGAGGAAAAGAGAACATCAATACAGAATAGAAAAAACATGAAAAAATGGAACAGTAAGAAGGGAAGAGATGAATGCAAAAGATACAAAGGCAAAGGTGGCAACTCGAAGAAGGAAAAAAAGATAAAGAAATTCAAATGAAGAATGGAGTATTGGTTCCCCTTAATGGAGTCAGCCATATAGAATTTAACAAAAAACCAAGGGATAGAGGCAATCACAAGAATAAAGGAAAAAAGAGAAGCAATTCATAATAGTAACAAACACTGAAGAACGAATGGGACAATAGAGAGGACAAATGTGAATGCAAAAGGAAGAAAGGAAAAGGAGTAGATTCGAAAGAAATGAAGAGAATATTAAATCGCAAATGATTTATCAGCTCCTTCCCAATAGAGTCGGATACTCAGAAATTGATAAAAACCAAGGAGTTAGAGACAATCACAAAGGAGTCGACTCGAAGGAAATGAAGAAGAATATGAAATGGCGAATGATTTATCCGCTCCTTCCCAATAGAGTTTGATACTAAGAAATTGACAAAAAACCAAGGAGATAGAGACAATCGCAGAAACAATAGGCAAAAAGTGAAAAGGAATTTTAAAAGATAAAAAAAACTAGGAGGATTTTACGGAAGGAATAGAAAGGAATTGCAGAGAGTTGGAAATAGAGCTAGAAAAATAAATAAAGAGGACAAAGATAAATGCCAATGAAAGAAAGGGCAGAGGAGGTAATTAGAAGAAGAAAATGAAAAGGCCGAATATTATATCCATCTTACTTGGGTCGGGTTATATAGAGTTTGACAAAAAATCCAAGGGATAGAGGCAATCGCAAGAATAAGAAGAAAGGAGAATAGCAATTCAGAATAGTAACAAAAACCAAAAAAAACTGGGTGGAACAATAAAGATGATAAAGATTAATGACAAAGAAAGACAGAAGTTAACTAGAAAAAGGAAATGAAGAGAATATCAGATGTTGACTGAAATATCAAATGCTCTTCAATAGAGTCAGATACAAAGAACATAACAAAAAACCAAGGAAATAGGGACAATCGCAAGAACTAGAGGCAAGAACTGAAAAAAAACAATTCAAAAGGAACAAATATGAGCGGAATGATTTTTACGGGAGGAATAGAGAAAATTGCGGAGACTTGAAAAACGAGATTGAGAAAAATAAAGAGGACAAAGATGAATGCAAAAGAAAAAAGGGCAAAGGAGGAAACTAGAAGAAGTATAAGAAGAGGGAACATAGTGGAGCAATAAAGAGGGGAAAGATAATCCAAAAGAAAGTAAAATGAGGCAACTCGACAAAGGAAAAGAATAGGAAACAAAATGTAGAATGGAATATTAGGTCCTCTTCAATGAGATCAACTACTCAGAAATTGACAAAGAAACAGGAAGATAAAGACAACACATAAGAACAAGAGGAAAAGAAGAAACACAAATCAAAAAGAGGAACAAGTAGGAGGTGGGGGAGGATTTTACGGGGGGAATGGAAAGAAGATGGAGAAATTCGGAAAAAGAGAGGAAGAACAATAAAGAGGACCAAGATGAATGCAAAAAAAAAAAAAAGCAAAGAAGGCAACTGATGAAGGGAAAAAAGAGGAAATAAAATGAAGAATGGAACATTACATCCTCTAAATGGAGTCAACTATACAAAATTTGACAAAAAACAAAAGGGCGTGGAAGGAGTCGCAAGAATAAGAAAAAAGAAACGGAAACTATTCAGAACAGTAAAAAACACAAGGAAGAGAGTGGAACAATAAAGATTGAAAAGATGAATGCCCAGGAAAGAAAGGAAAATGGGTCGGGTCAAAAGGAAAAGAAGAGAACATCAAATGAAGAATGGAATATCATAACATCTTCCATATTTTTGTGACTCTTCAATGTGGTTAGCTACTCAGAAATTGACAAAGAAACAAGAAGATAAAGACAACCGCAAGAACAAGAGGAAAGGAAGAAACACAAATCAAAAAGAGGAACAAGTAGGGTGGGAGGACGGGGAATGGAAAGAAGATGCAGAAATTCGGAAAAAGAGAGGAAGGACAATAAAGAGGACCAAGATGAATGCAAAAAGAAAGAAAAGCAAAGAGGCAACTGATGAAGGAAAAGAAAATGAAATAAACTGAAGAATGGAACATTACATCCTCTAAATGGAGTCAAATATACAAAATTTGACAAATAACAAAGGGCGTGGAAGGAGTCAAAAGAATAAGAGAAGAAACGGGAAACTATTCAGAACAGTAAAAACACAAGGACGAGAGTGGAACAACAAAGAGGGCAAAGATGAATGCCCAGGAAAGAAAGGAAAATGGGTCGGTCAAAAGGAAAAGAAGAGAACATCAAATGAAGAATGGAATATCAGAACAACTACCATATTGTTGCGACTCTTGAATGAGGTCAGCTACTCAGAAATTGACAAAGAAACAAAATGATAACGACAACCGCAAGAACAAGAGGAAATGAAGAAACACAAATCAAAAGAGGAACAAGTAGGAGTGGGAGGATTTTACGGGGGGAATGGGAAGAAGATGCAGAAATTCGGGAAAAGAGAGGAAGAACAATAAAAAGGACCAAGATGAATGCAAAAGAAAGAAAAGCAAGGGAGGCAACTGATGAAGGAAAAGAAGAGGGAATAAAGTGAAGAATTGAACATTAGATCCTCTAAATGGAGTTAGCTATACAAAATTTGACAGAAAAAATAAAGGGCGTGGAAGGAGTCACAAGAATAAGAGGAGAAACGGGAAACTATTCAGAACAGTAAGAACACAAGGAAGACAGTGGAAGAATAAAGAGGCAAAGATAATGCCCAGGAAAGAAAGGAAAATGGGTCGGTCAAAAGGAGAAGAAGAGAACATCAAATAAAAAATGGAATATCAGAACAACTTCCATATTTTTGTGACTCTTGAATGAGGTCAGCTACTCAGAAATTGACAAAGAAACAAGAAGATAACGACAACCGCAAGAACAGGGGGAAAGGAATAAACACAAATCAAAAGAGGAACAAGTAGGAGTGGGTACGGGGGGAATGGGAAGAAGCAGAAATTGGGAAAAGAGAGGAAGAACAATAAAAAGAAGACCAAGATGAATGCAAAGAAAAGAAAAGCAAGGAAGGCAACTGACGAAGGAAATGAAGAGGGAATAAATTGAAGAATGGAACATTAGATCCTCTAAATGGAGTCGGCTATACAAAATTTGAGAAAAAAACAAAGGGCGTGGAAGGAGTCACAAGAATAAGAGGAGAAACAAGAAACTATTCAGAATAATAAAAACACAAGGAAGAGAGTGGATGAATAAAGAGGCAAAGATGAATGCCCAGGAAAGAAAGGAAAATGGGTCGGTCAAAAGGAAAAGAAGAGAACATTAAATGAAGAATGGAATATCAGAACTTCCATATTTTTGAGACTCTTGAATGAGGTCAGCTACTCAGAAATTGACAAAGAAACAAGAAGATAATGACAACCGCAAGAACAAGAGGAAAGGAAGAAACACAAATCAAAAGAGGAATGAGTAGGAGTGGGAGGATTTTACGGGGGGAATGGGATGAAGATGCAGAAATTGGGAAAAAGAGAGGAAGAACAATTAAGAGGACCAAGATGAATGCAAAAGAAAGAAAAGCAACGAAGGCAACTGATGAAGGAAAAGAAGAGGGAATAAAATGAAGAATGGAGCATTAGATTCTCTAAATGGAGTCGGGTATAAAAAATTTGACATAAAACAAAGGGCGTGGAAGGAGTCGCAAGAGTAAGATGAGAAACGGGAAACTACTCAGAACAGTAAAAACACAAAGAAGAGAGTGGAACAATAATGAGGCAAAGATGAACGCCCAGGAAAGAAAGGAAAATGGGTCGGTCCAAAGGAAAAGAAGAGAACATCAAATGAAGAATGGAACATCAGAACATCTTCCATATTTTTGTGACTCTTCAATGAGGTCAGCTACTCAGAAATTGACAAACAAACAAGAAGATAAAGACAACCGCAAGAACAAGAGGAAAGGAAGAAACACAAATCAAAAGAGGAACAAGTAGGAGTGGGAGGATTTTACGGGGGGAATGGGAAGAAGATGCAGAAATTCGAAAAAAGAGAGGAAGAACAATAAAGAGGACCAAGATGAATGCAAAAGAAAGAAAAGCAAAGAAGGCAACTGATGAAGGAAAAGAAGAGGAAATAAAATGAAGAATGGAACATTAGATCCTCCAAATGGAGTCGGCTATAAAAAAATTTGACAAAAAACAAAAGGCATGGAAGGAGTCACAAGAATAAGAGGAGAAACTGGAAACAATTCTGAACAGGAAAAAACACAAGGAAGTGAGTGGAACAATAAAGAGGGCAAAGATGAATGCCAAGGAAAGAAAGGAAAATGAGCCAGTCAAAAGGAAAAGAAGAGAACATCAAATGAAGAATGGAATATCAGAACCTCTTCCATATAGTCAGCTACTCAGAATATTGACTAAAAATTGACACGGAACAATGGCAAGACCAAGAGTTAAAGAGAAACGCAATTCAACAGAAATACAAACATGAGTGGGAGAATTTTACAGTAGGAACGGAGAGAATCAAAGAAGATGCAGAAATTCGGAAGGAGAGCGAGAAAAATAAAGAGGACGGGTGAATGCAAAAGATAGACGAGGGTGACAACCTGAAGAAGATTAAGAAGAGAAAATTGTAACGAATGAAATATTAGATACTCCCAATGGAGTTAGCTATATTCAACTATACATAGTAGAGCATAGACATCTCAAACTGCACTTCTAGTGAAGAACTAATCAGAAATATCACCATTTGCATTAGTAACTAAAGCAGCAGCCATGCTTTTGTCTCATGTTCTTTGGTCTATCCTTATTTCAGCGACCTATACCCAAATTTCTCCAAGTAAATTGATATAGAATTAAATAAAAAAAAATCCACAAAGTTGCTTCTCAATTTGTTGTCCATGGCGCATCCTATTAGTTTCAACATTAATCACCTTTTTAAGTATAGAACTTTAAATAAGCCAAAATCACAAAATACAAGCGAAACTATAAATCTCAAGGAGATTTGCAGTTACCATATCAATTAAAGCAACATAGATGAAGAATCCAACGACAATAAAAGCAGCATGCAACAACAGACCAACATGAAAATAAACTAAATACGTTTCAAAACTTAGAAAAGAAAAGGGCAATAGACATACATGGTTGCAGACCACGCCGAAATCCTGTGCCTTCGGTAAGTACCAAGATCGCCGACCTTTCACTTCCACCGCAGCTGCTGCTTTATTGGCACCTTTTCTCCGTCTCGAGCTGTATGCTACTGCACAAACCAAGACATCTCATGCATTAGAAGAAAGGCAAAGTAGTCAATAGAAGAAGGAAAAGAAGAGTATATCAAATGAAGAATGAAATATCAGATCCTTCTCAATAGAATTACCTACTCAGATATTGACAAAAAACCAAGGAGAGAGAACAATCGTAAGAACAAAAAAAAAACAGAGAAGCTATTAATTTGAGAGACAAACATGGGTGGGTGGGAGGATTTTACAAGAGAAATGGAGAGAGTTGCATAAATTTGCTCTACCTTATTCTAAGCATATAAAATACGGTCTGTCAATGGCCTGAAAGAGAGCATAAGGACCTTCAAAAAAAGAGGGGATCATATTCCTGATTTCAGGAAGGTTTATCAGCATTTCTGCAGTCATACTGGTCGGAGAGCAGTGAATGAAGGATGAGATCGATTATAGTTAACGGAAGCATGACATCTTCAACAACATGGTACTCACTTGTGTATACAGAGCAGGGAGAAGGATAAGGTGTGTCAACTGACTTTTTGGGAGTGGATTCAAGTGTAATAGTTTGTTTGGAAGGGCGTTCCAAGTGCCTGAATTGCATTACTATTGTTGTAATAGTCTGGCCTAGTTGTTTGGGATATGTAATTACAAAATAACATGAACATGTATGCTCTCATCTAAAAATGTAGCACTATGAAACATAAACCATCAGGTTTGAAATTTAAAAACAATTACACATTACACAAACAAAAAAGAATATAGTTTTAGATTTCATAACAAATGCTTCAAACCAGATATGCATTCGATCGAACTGAGGAAATGTTTAACTTTCTTTCCTTTTTGGAATGTGACAAACTGATCTACTAAATATCAGCATGTTTATCAGAAGGAATTGGCAAAAATATTGAAGTTACTCAAACCATCATATTCTTTTTCAATTGGCTAAAAATAGTTTTAAGTTTCATAAATCATTATATTCCCTTCTAATCACATGAAAGTTTGATTAACCATTAGCCAGCGGAAAACATATCCGAAGGATGTCGTGCTAGTCGACATGGAAATGAGGAAAAACACAAACATCAAGCTATAAGCAGAAAAACTAACCAAGATTCTTCTTGCCTCGATTCTTCATTTCTGACCTGAAAAAATCAGATGGAATCAAGATACATATAAATATATATAGTGATGTGATAAAATTTAAGATACCTTTAGTAATATTTCAGTTCAATTTTTGTCAATTAGGTTTTTTTCTTCAATATATATATATATATATATATATATATATATACATACATACATACCTGCATATCTAAGAAAATAAAAGGAACTCGTGTATATCAGCATAAAGCAGCAATTTTGCGTAAGAGATCCACTACATTCCTGTCTACACCACCAGTAGCTCCAACCACAAAAAATATCCCAGAAGTCTTCATTGCTTTCACTGCTTCGCTTGGTGAGAAACCATGACTTTTTAAATCAGAAATACAAAAAACTTCAAATATAACAGAAGATTGCCAGGCCAAATAGCATATAACATCATATCCAAAATAATCAAGGAACAAGCAGGAAGAATGAGGTTCAATGTCATAGCTGTGAATTGAGAAAACATGTTTCTTGTTTACTCTGAACAACCTAATATGCAGTTTGCAACCTTAGGGCTCAATAATTTTCTAGATTGTGTCAGTAGTAAATACATGCTCAACATCATTAAAACAGAAACATACGAAGATACATGCTCAACATCATGCTCAACGCCTTTTCTTTTTCTCTTTTACTTATTTGGAGTTTGGGGTGGGTTTGGAGAGAGAACCTTGATGACGAAACTGTCAAAGTCATCCACAAAATCACCATAATACAAAAGCGGGAAGTGGGGGAACAGAAAGAACACAATTAGTCTGGACTTAATATCGTTTTCCTTCTAGTTGAAAAGAAACAAAACCAAACTAAATATGGTACCAACAGAGAATATAGAAATTTGTCATAATGAGAGACTTAGATACCCCCCTGTACCTCCCCAATAGACCTTCCAAGAATAGATCCCAAACATAACGTCAAACTGCAGTAGGAGACGAGGTGAGTATTAAGGGTGTGGAGCCACAAACAGTATACAATAAAACTATGAAGAAACAAAGAGCAGCGCCATGTAACTTCTTCTCAAAAGGTAAAATGTAAGGTTTTTCAACTTCTGATAATTGAAACAAAAGAGAAAGCACTGACTTTCTCATTCATTGACAAGCAAAAATAAGAAATCAAAATCATCTTAAGAGAGCACAAAACATGATATTTCACAGCAAGCACTAACCTCATTTTGTAGAATCACATCTTCTCTGTGGGGGGGTAGTGCTCAGCATCCATTTATGCAACCTTCAAATAAACAAAACAAATATTATAAATCTTATCAGTATAAAACTTTAATTTTTCAAGAGAGAATAATCTTTGTAAAGGAAAACAGTGCCAGAGAAGAACAAAGCTGATAAAAAAGAAAAACTGATACAGAAGTAATTTTACTGGACATGTCAAATTATCAAGTTAGAAACTGGAGTTGCGCCCTGTTGGCAAAACACCAAACTCCTAATGTTTCCTTTCAGAAAACCACAACCACAGTATAGAAACTCACGTCATTCCTAAATATATTATCCCACCCTCATCCAGTTTCAGATCCTGCAGCAAACCATCAAACAAAATTAAAATAAGAAATGAGATTAATAAGCATAAACAAGATACTAATTGTGTTTTCTGCACAAAAGTAAATTACATAAAGATGCAGACAAAAATATGGGATTCTCAAACCAAAAAATAAAATAAAAAAACAATCGATATTTGCAGAATGAAATTCTCACTGCCTTGAAAATATGGTGCAGACTATTGTATTGCAACTGCGTAGACAACTTGAAGGCAGATGGAAGGCAAATATCGAAGATCCCATTGAGCTGATGGGTCGAGAGTTGTAAGGCTGGTTTGATCGAACCCACATAGTCCCGATAGCGAGGACGCAAGCCTGAAATTATGAACAAATAAAATTTGAATATTACAGCATTGGATTAATAGTGGATTCAGCCCAGCCATTGGATTAATCCAAAGGAAATCAGAATTAGCTGAACTGGAAAACAGTTTCAGCAACTGCACATGCATTACAACATAAACTGTTTGCAACAACTATAAGGTTCTCTAAACTTATTAATAAGAAAACACTAATACACTGTTACACCCTGTAAAGGCAAAAGATTGACCAAGTACATAATGAATATTGTACCTTTTCATCCAAAATCCAATCAGGATGGCTGATGACCTTTTTCCTTTTGTCACGCTTCACAGGGTGGCTCATAACTTTGGCTCAAGGCTGTCTAATTGTGCATTTGTACCATGTCTGGATGTTTAGGGCTTTTAAAAACACAGGATTATTAGGTTAATAAAAAAAAAAAAAAAAAAAAAAAGGAGGTCTTAATTAAGAAAAAAACTTGAATTAACTTGAAAAAAAAATAAAAAATTTAGAGTTATAAAAATTAAAAAATTAAAAATAACAGAGGCATTTGAGTTAAGAAAAAACTCTTGGAAATAAAAAAGCACTAACTTATTCATTAGCAAGCTAAAATAAAAATCATCTTAAGAGAGCACAGAACATGATATTACACAGTATGCAGTATGCACTAACTCATTCTGCAGATCACATCTTTCTCTGTGAAGGTAGTACTCAGCTTCCATTTATAATGAATATTGATCAAGTATAATGAGTAGATTCAACACAACTTTTCATCCAA
Source organism: Stenogyne calaminthoides (assembly GCA_037126765.1). Classification (NCBI taxonomy): domain Eukaryota; kingdom Viridiplantae; phylum Streptophyta; class Magnoliopsida; order Lamiales; family Lamiaceae; genus Stenogyne; species Stenogyne calaminthoides. The sequence continues at coordinate 4,748,827 of JBBCBC010000006.1, forward strand.
AATTTAGTCGAGATGCTGATGAACCCCCTCCTTTGTCACACTTCACATGGTGGCACATAGTTTTGGCTCAAGGCTGTCTAGTTGTATTACCATGTCGGGACGTTTAGGGCTTCTCAGAACACAGGATTACTGATGTACACCTTCAAAATAACACAAGAATTGGCAAAAATAGTTAACGACTCAAATAATGATATTCACTTCAAATCACAAAAGTAGACTAACCATTAAAAGTAGGCGGAAAATTATATCTAAAGGATGTTATGCCAGTTAACATGGAAATGAGAAAAAACACAAAAATCAAGCTAAGAGGCAGAAAACTCACCAATTCAACATCCTGATCAATCATTCTTCTTGCCCCGTCTCTTCATTTCTGACATGAAAAAATGTCAGTGTAACTGGAATTAAGATATATGATAAAAGTCAAGATATCTTTATTCTGTTTTTTCAGTTAATAACTGTCACTTTGGCGTACTTCATTAATAAGCAAATCTGCATTACTAAGAAAGTGAGCATCTTAATTTTTTATAAGTTCGAAGAACAAACACAAATATTTAATCCATGAAAATGTAGAATGATCAATCAGTGGTTAGAAACATGACAATCAGAGGTGGTGAATGAAGAACGCAGATCATGGAATAAAGAACAGTTGAATACAGTTGGTAATGTAGGGGGGTGTTAAAAAACAAAGAATGAGTTTTGGGCTCCCAAAAATGTAGTTATTGATTCAGTCAAATTGGGCCAACAGTGGGAAGCTAGCTAAAGACAGAAACAGCCCTGGCTGTACTAATGGAAATGACCAACAATGTCTAATAGATGAGTTGGAACCAGGAAAAAGATTGTAAAATCAGATCCTCCAGCTACTCAGAAATTGATAATAATCCAAGAGGATAGAGGCAATCGCAAGCACAAGAGTGAAGAGAGGGAAACAATTCAAAAGGATGAACAAACAATGAACGCAGACCGTGGACTAACATTGACTTTTTGGCCGAACTCAAGGAATTATGAAGTGTCTCACCTCGAAGAAGGAAGAGAATAGAAAATGAATGAAGAGTGTAATATCATATCCCCTCAATGGAATCAGCTACTAAAAATTTGAAAGAGCAAAAAGGGGATGGAGGCAATCACAAGAATAAGAGCTAAAATAGAGAAGCAATTTGACAGAGTAACAAATAGGGAAAAAGAAAGTTGAACGGTAAAGAGGGAAAATGAATGCAAAGGAAAAAAGGCAAAGCAGACAACTCGAAAAAGGAAAAGAAGAGAATATCTACTGAAGAATGTAATATCAGATCCTCCTCAATAGGTCAGCTACTCGGAAATTGACTAAAAAGAAAGAAGATAGAGACAATCGCAATCGCAAGCACAAGAGTAAAAGGAGGAATTCAATTTAAAAGAGGAACAAACTGGAGTGGAAGATTTTATGGGAAGACTGGAGAGAAGATGCAGAGATTCGGGAAAAACACGAGGGAGAACAATGAAGAGGACAAATATGAATGCAGAAGAAGAAAAAAGGCAAAGGAGGCAACACGTAGAAGGAAAAGAAGAGGAAATCAAATGAAGAATGGAATATCAGATACTCCTCAATGGATTCAGCTATACAGAGTTTGACAGAAAAACCGAGGGGATAGAGGCAACACAAGAATAAGATGAAAAAGAGAGAAAGAGAAGACATACAAATTAAAGGGAGAGTCTGATTCAACTAAATATCATAAAATATCCAACTAAAAGACTATCGACAACAAAAAAGTAAAGCAGATTCCGCAGGTTAATATTCTAAAAGAACTTTCAATATAAATTTTTAATATGTAATTGCCAGGAAATTGAATGTTTAAGCTTTAGGGTAAAATTTACAGCTCAGGAATAGGAAAACGCCACTAAAAACCAGAGTACACACTTTGACAAAAGAAAGTAACTGCAATTCATGCTAAAAGTATGTATCAAAAAACAGGAATATAAGTTAAATTAGGACTTACATAGGTAAGCTACACGAGGATTTATGGGCTCAACCTCATTGGCAACACGGAGAATTGGTGCAATCTCAACTAAAGATGATGGCACCACCTCACTGCCCATCATTGACTCCCCTACATTACCGACGGTCAGAGTCCGCAAAATCCGCTTTTTGCCGTCAGAGATCAGACCCCTTCTCTGATAAGCTATTTTAACCTTAAACCTGCTTCAATTGGCCTGTAAAAGAACCTAAAACACAAAAATCAGTGAAAGACATGGAAAGTTACAAAAAGAGTTCATAGTAAAAAATCAGTGAAAATCTTGAAATTCAATGAGACGTTTAAAGGACCCTTTTCTTGATTCATATAACAGAGGACTCGTAGCAAAACTTTCACACAGTTTCACTAATTGAAGCATCAGGACATGAAATATTAAAACTGAAAGATTCTCCTTCGGAGGATATAAATAACCAAGAAAACTCAGTATTGAGAGTCAACACTAGTAGTCAACTTGAAGAATCAAGAAGTGCCATCAATTTCTTGAATACCAAGAACCCCATTACCGCAGATTCTCCAAACTTTATCTTGCAGTCAAAATCAGTCGGCAAGTTTCTTGAAATTCTTGAAAAATAGACAGTGCGATTCATAAACTTACATACCTTAACAAATTAAACCCATGTAATCAAGCCCCGTCGAGTCGAGTTCACTGTGTATCACGTTCAATTCTTGACCTAGCAATTCAAGAAAACAAAACCTTAAAACATAACGGAGACAAAATTCTTTTTCAGTAATAGTAACATACAAAAGATAAAAAGAAACGCCAAGAAATCAAGTACCTTTCTTATAGTGAATGAAACCGAAACTAGAATCAAACCCACTAAGTCGATTCTTGACATCAGAGTGAACTTTCCTGAAAACAAGAAATCGTTACTGAAAACGAGAGAAACTTGTAGGAGAATAATTAGTGATTACTTATCTTTGTTTTGTATAAGGAGAGTAAAATTTAGTATTGGCGGTGGAATTAAACGCGGGTCACGACAACGTATATAATAAATTAAATGTTTGTGGCGGTGGAATTAAACGCGGGTCTTTCTTTTTTCTTTCCTTTTTTCCCTTTTATTTATTGGGAGATTTGTATTTATCTAGATTTTTTAAATTTGAACTAAGAATATATTTCAATTTTGTAAAATTCAAAACGATTCCAGCGTTAGTATGAGGGAAAAAAAATAGATACAGATATAGTGTTTCTCTCCCTTCCTAATATTTTTTTTTTTTAGAAATGTATCTTTTTATTTTTATTATTTTTAAGTATGTATTTTTAATAAGACTAAGAAGTAAAGTAAAAATAAATAGGACAAAATGTATTATTTTAATTACAAAAAGAATAATAGAATAAATATTAATCAAACTTTTTGAATAAACATATAAAATAGGAAAAAATCGAAGCTTAAGATATTTAATCTAATCTATAACTATATAAAAACAGGGTGGAGATTGAATTAATTAAATAAATTAATTAAATGATGGTGAAGACCTTGTAGTGCGCCACATAAACGGTGAAAATATAAATTTATGTCCATCTATTGACATATGATCAAATTGGTTTTTAAAAAAAATTAGTAACATTTCAAAATAACAACCGATAGTTTAGGGTTGTGTTGCATGGGCGCGGGTGCGTGGGTGCGGGGGCGACGCGATACGGATACGAGGATACGAATTTTTGAAAAAAACAGGGTGCGATTCGGCAAGGATACGTCTACTTATTTATTATTTTATTATATATAATACCTGTAAAATATATAAAAATAACAATTCATATACCATCATCAATCCAACATATAAGCATAATAAAGTTTTCAATCCAATTAAAAATTTAAAACAAGTCACATCTTCTGTTCGTGACTTGGGGTTGAAAAGGTAAGTAAAATAATTAATATTTTATATTAAAAGTTTTTTTTTCTTATTTTAAATTTTGTGGGTTAATAAGGTAATTAATCTTTCATATTTTAAGTTTTAAATTTCCTCCATAATATTATTTTTTTTCAAAAATGACCCCAGACGCACCGGCACCCAAACTCACCCGATTCGCGTATTCCTTTTTTTTTTTCAAAATTCACCACGTGGTGCACCGGGTGCGAATCTCACGCGAATAGCACCCACACCCGTAAAGTATCCGATAGTGTATTTTAGTATTTTTTTGAGAATTTGTGCATTAGAGGTTTAGGATCTTTTGATTCATTACATGCCTACAAATTATAATGTCCAAAAATTCCCAATTAATGCTCATATTGATCGGCCCAAATAGATCTTGGCCCAATAAGACCTTTCCTCTTGATTGGGGTTTGCCCCAGGTCCACTTAATGGTGGATCAGCAAAAATGTGGTGTATATATATTTGATAATTTTATCAGAGAAATAAAGTTTAGAACTTCGGCCCAACCTCTAATAAACTATTTACCCCCAATTGGTAGGCTTCGAAGGAATCTCTTAAATATTAGTATCAAGGCTATTTTAAAGAGTATAAATGCTATAAAATTGATTGGTAGAAACCTCTAAAAAAGGTGTGTTAAAAATAATATGTTGATTGGTAGGAACCTTTAAAAGTTTTATAAATTTTGTATGTTGATTGGTAATCAACATAAAAGGGGATATTAACTTAAAATGACTCATTTACCCTTCATATCTTTAACTAAAAAACACTATATATAACAATTTTTTTTATTTTTGGGTGTCTCATTTCTCATTTTTATGGACCCCTATATGTCAAATGTTTTTCATTAAAATTAAATATAAAAAGAATATTTATTAGACATGAACATAAATTGGTTAGACGGGTTTCAAATGGGTCGAGTCCTACAATAAAAAGAATTTCATGGTAGGATAAGCATTGAAATTGGCATGATTTTCGTGTACGGAGGGAGTATTTATTTGAAAAGAATAGATGTAATAAAATAAAATATGTTGATGATTAATTTATTTGGATTTACAAAGTAAAAAAAAATAATTGGTCTTTTTTTTCATTAATTGTCACAATACTGAAGATAAACGGGTCCGGTCTATAGCGAGACAAAACAATGTGTCATGTGCTCGGTGGTAGAATGAACTATTGTAATTAGTTATTTTAAAAAACTATTATAATTGATTACTTAATAAAAAAAAACATATGATGAAGACTTTTCTGCTTTAAACGAAAACACTATATGATAAATTTATATTACTAATTTATAATATTATGATTTTTTTTAGAGGATTTATAATATTATGAATAATATTTAGATATGTATTGATTATATAGTATATCATACTGTAACGAATTAATGGAAGAGATATATATTAATTAATAATATATGAATAAATATTAATGATATAGTATATATCCAAGTCTAACGATGAAAAATGTATTAATGTAGCATAATATATAAAAAAAACATATATAAAAAGCAATTATGTAGAATTTATTATATATAAATGAAGAATAGATTTCCGGTGAAATTGTGAACCTTGTTATGATATTTTAACTATTATATTTATAAATTAATATTATTACATTAAATATTATATGTATCAATTTATAAATGTAACAATACTAATTTCATAATATGTACAATATGTTTTCGGACTTCCCAAACGTTTGGTACTAGTGGAAAATTGGAAATATTATTTACACTTATAAATCTAAAACAATTCCGTTTATTTAATGTATTATAATTTGATTCAATAACCAACGAGTGAGACAGGAAATCAGGTGCATATTTGTGCGTCCAAGCACCTAATACAAGACCTCTCCATAACGAACATATCTACTGAATCGTATATATGGTATTTACAGCTATTCATATATATACAAATATCAAATCAATATATTTACATATATGATATATCTAATGAAATTCATCCGTTAATTAAAAAGAAAAATCCACTGACAGAGGATTTCAATTTCTATAAATTCTTGAGAGAATTAAGCAATGCAAAAATCTTTGCTGGATTATTAAAAGCACATGTAGCATGCGTACGATAGAGAGATATGAAGAAGATGCATAGCAATGCGTTGAGAAAGAGGCGTGATTGCCTGTTCAAAAAAGCACGTGAACTTGGAATTCTTTGTGGTGCTGACGTTGCACTTATTAATTTAACTGCACATGGAAAAATCAATGAATATGCCACTTCCAAGTACTTTTAATTCCGTCTTTATCTATTTATTTTTCTTCCCAATTTATTCGCTTGTTCTTGATTTTTAATATGTCTCTTTTTCTGTTAAAAAAAAATGTCTATTTTCCTAGTATTGCCTACGTGTATTGTCAAAATACATGGAGAATATTTACCTTCAAAAGTGTTAGGGTGTTAATTATTTTTTTTGAAGACTTCAAGTAACGAGTTAGCTGATATCATAATTTTCTGTTTTTCCAGTCTTGAATACTCGATTTTTGTATATATAATACAATTAATTTTCACATAGCACCTTTTTTTTGTTATACTCTTATTTTATTATCAAATTGAAGATTGATTCTTACAATGCACGTAGTAGAAATACATTGGAATGAAAACGAAGAGACCTTAAAAGATTGGTATTCAATTGTTTTGGATCGGTTTCAATAGTATATTTTATTTTCTATCCTGAATTTTGAATACTCCACAAATTATACAGATAATTGTAGTATTTAATAATCGGCATATTTCATACCCCGTATGGTAATTCTTGTTATTTAATATAGGAGTATATTAGTTAACTCGATTGTTTTTGAGATGAAATAATAAGAAACAAAAATCTATTAACCTAGCTCATAAAAGGTTTATGAATTATGGTAAATTCAATAATATTGTATAACGTATAAAGTTATACCTTTCGATGTTCATAGTATCACTAGTTAGTTATTTTGTATAGAAAATAATAAATACAATCGAATATTTTTTTAAATAATAATATTTGTATACTAAAATATGATACTTCAAATACTAAAAATGTATTAATATTTTTTTTTTGAATGAAGAACATATGAACCTGATTTATTGCATTTTAAGATAAATTCTATGTTAATTTTTTGTTACTACAAACATTAGGAGAATACTTACAAGATTCAACATGTACTTAAAGACTAAAGATCGCCCCTACATCCGCTGCTCCCGCCATTGTATGCGTATCAATTACATAATTCACTATCCAACGCTTGTTTCAAAGATTCTTTACCGACGATAATAAGTGTCAGTTGAACGATCATAATTGCAAAGATATCTTTTTAAGTTCTTTTATCAAGACTTTACCTTTGCTAGGTTATATATGGGGAAATAATTTCTTAGGACAACATTATATTTTTTTTTAGCTTGAGGTGGATGAGGCAAATCCGGATGGGGGAAAAATGTGGATGGGGAGAATTCTGTGAATAGTAATATCTTATTTGTTTTGGGTTGAATGTAGTAAGGATGGATTAAGTTTTATGTCAAATCAATATTTTCTAATTATGATGATATATTATTTTATTATTGTTAGTTAGTATGATAATGATTGTATGAAAAAAAAAGTGTAAGAAAAGTAGAAGAAATAATGAATTGTAAAAAAACTATGAGAGAGATAATGAGTTGGTGTAAGAAAAAGAAGTGATGTGAAAAATTTTAGAGTATAAATATATAATAGGGGTGAATGTGTATTTGAATGGAGGATGAGATGTGAAAATTCGAAAAGTGGACGGGACGGGACTGAAAACAAACACCACCTTATAGATGGGTGTCAAATTGATGGACTCAGACAAATAAAGAGAATGCCATATGACATGATTGAATCGTCAGAAAGAGATTGACATTAAAAAATCACGTTAAAATCAAATGAGAAAAAAAAATCCAAAAACATCAATTTTGTCCTGCAATTAATAGACTTGAAAAATTTGTCCTTATTTAAGAGCCTTGAAGACATAATGTCCTAACCTTGATCCCTACTATACGCCCTGTCCTAAAAAAACAATATTCATGTTATGTGCATACAACGTACATATACATGTGTACACTACGAAACTACTCGTATAACTAGAAAATTGAGGATATATGGTTTTTTTTTTTGTGGATAAAAGCAAAGAGGAACTCGAGGAACAAAGCGATCGGAGGAGGTTTGATGGCACTCTCGATCGGACGAGCAAGAGTTAAATCAAACCAAAAAGATATGATTTTTTTTTGTATTATTTTTGATGGGCAAATTCTCTTTATACCCGGTCTTGTACATTTAAATAGTATTAGTTGTTTTTCCACTGAAAATTTGAACGTATGCACTAACTCTTGTTAATACAGATATGAAGTTTGTGAAATTTTTATGGTATATTTTCAAATTGGTTATGATATGCAGAAAACTGGTGGGCAAAGATCTGAGAGAAATGAGCTCACAAGAGAGGCTTATGCTTCATCAACGATTAAAGGAAGGGATAGTGCACATAAAAAACAGGAAGGTCTAAACATTTTAAAAAGTTGTTTAATTAGATAATCTGGAGATTGTTGCATTTTGTGTTTCTTTAACAGCATGTTGTGATTTTCAGAATCAGTTGATGAAGGAACAAACAGAAGAGTTGAAACTGCAGAAAGGATATGACCAAAGCTCAGTTCCTTCTACCAGCCAAGCATTGCCCCTTGCTGAAACAAAAACAAATATAAGTCAGGTGGAGATAGTGAATATGTTGCATCCACCAGTTTTTGCCAAGCAGAAGAAAATGATGAACACTTGTTGGACACCACACTTTCACTTGTTTGTTCCTTGAAACATCCTTCTTTACATTGAATCTTTCTTCCTAATCTTTTTTAAAAAACTTCGACAATTTTTGTTGTGTTTTGTCGAGGACCTACACAGGGACAACACCCTAGAGGTCAAGCAAAAGCGGAGATGATCTTGCACACCGGTTGCAATGTACAACTTGTTGTGTATTTTAAACAAGATAGTTATTTTCACCCAACAAAGATTAATAGTTTTCATTAAACAATATTAGTTAGTTTTTTTCCTTCACAAAATTAGCTTTTTTTTGTTGAACATTCTTAATTGTTTTTTAAAACAAGATTAGTTATTTTCACTAAACAATATTAATTGTAAGACTGAATTAGGCGCACATAAGTGTTACTCTTATCTTGATTATTTATGAATTATTGAGACCTACTTTTCTTTTTAGCTATATTCAGCACAGTAGATGGAAATGCAGGTTTATGTTTTGTGTTTCTCTATAATAAGACCATTCTTTACAGCACTGCATCTTCATTACTTATTCGACTTCGGTTCAGTTTTAAACAACTTTCATTTAAATAATTAGAAACTTACATGAAAATATCATTCACTTTCAAAGTGCGACTGTTTTAATAAAATTGAGGCTACAACTTACTCATCAAGTTTATAAACTACATCTACACTTGAATTATATGTTAAATTGATTTTGGCAAACGTGTAATAGAATCCAGGCAATTTCACATATGTATGTATGTTCATATAATAAAAATCCAGTTCTTTCACTTAACCTAATTAAGTCTATAATTGTACAGTTTGCGGAAAATCTGCTTTTCTTACTTACAATCGTGAAGGGGACACGAATACGAGACATTAGTTAAATTGAAAAATGCTTCTATCATTAGATTGAACCTGGAACTTAAAAAAATCACAAGAAATGTTGAAACCAAACCCGAGTAATATGACTATGAATACTGTAGATTTAATCCGCCATATTTCTACATCAACAAATACATGTCATATGTTGATGAGAAATCCAAATTCAAAAGAAACATTAATTTCAGAAGACAAAATAAAATTAACTAATAGTACCATGATTCATAGCACAAAAACATAAGCAAAACTAACCTCTGGAATAATTCACTACTACAGCCGACACGTTACCAAAGGAATAAGAACTCGAGATTTTGCTCATAGAAGCAGAGACCAAAGGCACATTCATCGAACTTCAAAGAAAGATTTTTTGGCTGCAACATAATTCCTTATATACATTGATCACCTGTAAACCTCTTTGCCTCAATTACTGCTGCAAGACTCGCATATTCCAGGCCTGCAATAACTGAACGAAAATTATGGCTAGAACAAGATTCTTTATAATAATGTATGAAGAACTACTTCATGTATCATGCATGCTAAGCTAATTAAAAATTATTAAGCTACTGTCACATGGATTAATTTCTTCCTAACAGTTTCACTGGGCTAATACACACTTTATGAATTAACCACTGTACCAACACAACAACCTCTATAATTAAAGAAAATCCTAGCAATGATTTGGAGTATCAAGAGAAATTGCAATCTTACATGATATATGGCACCTTCGTTTGGCTTCTATTCGTATGTGACCATTACCAATTATAGTTAGATCCATGCGTCTCCAGAAACAGTAAGCATCAGCAGCCACACTAAGCAACTAACTTATCCTCACGTTCTCACATCAAACGGATACCTCAGCTGAGGGTCAGGACCGTATTTTTCACCATTTTTAACGCAAAGAGAACATCTATTTCCAGTCAATCACAACTGCATCACACTTTTCAGCATCAATTCTGCAACTTGCCACTTTAATTTCCGCAAGATCAACAATTTTGAGCTATCGACGACAAGTTTGCTTTCATAAACAATGCTACGGTACAGTTCATGCTTTGGGGATGGCCTCAGTGAGCTTAATTCAATAAGTGGATTGGTGATCACTGATCTATTGCAGATCTCTTTTGCCGGTTGGACATGCTTCCACCAGAAATCGGACAATGCTATCTTCAAGAGATTCCAATATTCCTCATTCCGATGTATCCTAAACAAGCTACTGCCATTAACAGTCCACACATAGAAGTCCATCCAATCCCGATCAAGTATTTCCATCAAACCTTGAGCCTGGGGGATATAATGAAGAGGCACTCGTTTCCAAGGGGTGGCTTTACTCATATCTCCACCATAGTACGGGCATTTAATTTCAAGAACACCATGGGAGGGCAAACCATAAAAATAGCTGTCAACAGCTCCATCAGGGGAAGCTGCAAGCCAATCATCCTTGGGATTTTTCTCCCCATAGACCTGGAATTCAGGATACGATACCATATTTCCGGTGATCAGCTTATATCTTTCAAGAGCTTCCTGTTCCTTAATGTTGCTCCAACAAGTAGCTAAGTTACCAGAGAATGGTTCAATCGCTCCAAGCTTCTCTAGCCATAACCGCCCCCGCCCTCTAGGCCAAAAAAAACCAATTGCCAAACCAAAGGTACTTGCTGTAAGTTTATTCTTTCTCAAGTGTTGCCATTTCTTGAACCAATGCTGAAGCCCACTGGCTCGAAGAACATGATGAGTTTCGCTAGCAAAGAATTCAAGAGAACGACAACTGGTGCTGCCGCTGTACCTCCTCCAGTTGCCAAAGTTGCCAATGTACTTGTTAAATCTCAAATTTGCAACACAAGAAATAGATTTCTTGAATTTATTCACTGCACCAGAACGGATTTTCAGGACACAAGTGTTCAGGAAATTACGATAACTTAAAATTGAAAGACGCATGTATTCAGGAAATGCAACGTGGTGAAGAATAATTTAGCAAAAAAGCCGACTAGTGTTAAGTAAAGAAGTAAAGGGCAAAATTAACAATCCTAATTAACAGAATCAATCAGCCAATTAAACTTTAACCCCGAATATAAAAAATAAAAAACTTCAAGAGGCGCAAAGAAGCTTACTCAACGTGAACCAGCATCAAAACAATTAGATGATGTAGCTCAGTAATCCTCTCGTTGTTGCATAGGGGGCAAATAGGCTATATACATGCCATAAATTGATGAAGCCGGTGGTTTTCCGGTGTACTCCGCCGGAAATGGAAAAGAAAGCAAAACTGCAATTTCTTGCCCTAATTCAATTTAGGGCATCCCATCTTTTTTTTTTTTATTTTTTAAGGGTTCGGTTATTAGCACCCCCAATATTAGGAAATTCACCCACATGATTATTTAATTACCAATTATACCCTTAATTAGCAATGCATATATTCACACTGCAGTCAAACCCACCGTCTCCACCACTCTTTGTTATCATCACTTCCCCATTTTCAGGCTATATTTTAATTTTTCTATTCACCAAACAAATCAAATGCCACATCCGACCAAATCGAACGAACAAGAAATAAAAACGAAAGAAATTAAATATATATATAAAAAAGAGAATGACACAACTTGGTACTTGCCGCGGGGCTGCGGGGCAGCGTACGGCGGCCTGGGGCTGCACACGGAGCAGAAGGGTGTCGTGCGCGGCATGGAGTGCTGTTGGGGGCGGGGGGTGCTGCGCAGCAGCGTGTGGCGAGGGGGGGGGGGGCGCGACGAGGGGCGGCGTTGGGGAGCGTGGGGCGGCGCGGTGGTCGTGAGGCAGGATAAAGCAGCGTTGTTCGGACTTTGGCGGTGCTGTGTAGGTGGTGAACGGCGGCTGGCAGCAATTTAAGAAAACAGGAGAGAGCGGTGGGAATGGGTGAAAAGAAGGAAGAAGAATTAGGGGTTTATCTCAAAGGGTATTATTGGTAGTTTATTATTTATGTGGGTGAATTTATTAATGTTGGGGGTGTGGATAACCGGACCCATTTTTTAATGCGAATTAGGGCTCATGGAACAGATGGGCTTTATAAGTGGATCATTGAGTATGGGCCGGCTTAAGCCCATAATTAAGACTGCATAATATTCACTACATATGATCCATTAGATATTAAGCCATACTTTTAGTTATGATTTTTAGCTACCAAAGGGAATGGGAGTCTGAGAATTTTATATTAATATTTGAATTGTAATTAAATTTAAAAATTAGAGTTCCAATAACAAATAAATAATATAACATGTAAATGAAATACATTTTATATAATTTTTTGTCTAACGGAGTAGCCATCTTGACGTGCATAAATTATATTAAACATGGATCTTAGAATTTCATGATTTTCATATTTATAAAATTTAAATCACAAATTAAATAATTAAACTGCAAACCTTGAGCAACCATTATATTTTTTCTGATGAGATTATATTTCTTTCTCTCGACCTCTCTTTAATCACAGAGTATAATATTTACGTGATAGAATGAATTACTTTGAAGAGGTAATTTGTGTATTTTATAAGGAGATGGAGTGGTAGTTTCTTATTCTTTAAGAAACTTATTCCCCAAGAATCTTAGTAACACACAGTTTATCAACGTGTGAGGTTTGTTTTTATCTTTTTTTTTTTATTGAGCAAGTAAATATTATTATCTACACCTTAATATTATTAGATATTTAAGATCAAAGAGAGAAGTAAATCGGGCACAACTGTCTCATTTCTAAATATGTGACTAAAAAAAAAATGAATTAAACGGTGGAATCATACTTATTAATTTGAAAATTACTCGTCAGTGATAACAAAGACTTAAAAAACTTATTAACATAATTTAGATAGTATAAAATAAAAAAATAAAACAATCATTACCAATAGTAATAAACATATATAATTTTGTATAAGGATGACAATATGGACCCGACCAGAGTAGACCCGCCCTGCCCCGAAGTGTTTGGGGGCAGATTAGACCCGCCACGTTCTAAAAACAGATCAGGGCGGACCCGCCCCATTTGTAAATCAGGTCTGGTCTGGTAACACAATTTAGACCCGTCTGGACCTGCCTCGCCCTGTATACATACATATAATTAAGAGTAACACTTATGTGCACCAATTGCATCTTCATTGATGCAATTGGATTCAATTTAAATTTGAATTAACCTTTAATCTTAAACCATGAACTATAAACTTTAAACAATGAACCATTCGGCCCGGGTTTAAAAAAACACTAGACCTAAACTCTAAATTATGAACCCTAAGCCCTAAACAATGAATCATTCAGACTGGATGAACCATGAACTACTCGGGCCTAGTTCGGATTGGATTGGGCCCGGGCCGAGTAATAAAAAAACTGAAAATAAAATAATAAATTGAAAAAAAAAACTGAAAAAAGAAAAGAAAAATTCATTTTATTCTAAATTCTAAATTGAAAGCGAGGATTAAAAGATTTCTTTTATAATTAATATTTTATATAAAATAATAATTATAAATTAGAAAAACACGCTTAAATATTTAAGTTAGCTTTCCTCTAAATTGTTTCAACTCACTTAGTGCTCGTTTTGCAAACTCTACAAGTCTTTCTAGAAGAACTTATTTTAAAAAAAAATTGTGTCTAACAACTTTAAAAATAAATGCTTTTGAAACACTTTTAAGAGTTCTAAAATAGGCCTCAGCCCTAAATTCCCAACTGACGTATTTCAAAATTTTATTTTTCTTATTAACTCAGCCGCTGCCTTCTCTCGCCTTCATACACTCTATATTTTATCTCGAATATAATTACAACAACAAAATCTATATCATGACAATAACATATATACTGGTAAAATACAAATTTCCAGTCGAGGATTTAAATTTGCTACAATTAATTGTAATTAGTGGAGCACCACTAATTTGGCCCAGCCCGCAGCTTTAACAAAAATTGCGATTTTGAAAAAAGTTAAATAGTAATTATTTTTCAACAAATTATTCAAAAATAATAAAATGGAGGCAGTCAACCTGTGTATATATTTTGCTCCTTTGTAGCGTATATAATTGTGTTCTAAGTTTTAATCTCTTTCACGAATTCAAAAGATAATGAAGGGTCAACTCACAGTATCAGTTAAATAATTGCAATATTTTATGTTTTCTTGCCTCAGGCAATAGATTTTTTTGCAATGTAAATTTGTAATTTTTTTCTTTTTGGTGGGCCTATTTAATTAACTTGGGCTTTCTCGAATCAATGGGCTAATCTTAAGCTTATTCCTTATTGGGCCCTGAAAAAGTTAAGAGAGCGCAATTTAATCTATTTTGATTCCTTATTTTAATTTTTATATTTTTCTCCCAATTGTTTAGATTCATAAGTTTCTGAGAAATTCAAGAGATTTTATTTTACTAATATTCTACTATCTTTATATGCATTTAATATTTTGATTTTATTATCTTTATATGCATTTCATATTTTGATTTCATAAATGATTTTGTTCTGGGTTTAAATTACTCATGGTGAAACTCAGAACGAAGGCAGGGAAAAATTCTGAAAATGAGGGAACGGGGCAGGCCGGGTCAGACTCGGTGCGGGTCATGGGGCGGGTCCGGGGCATGCAGTGGGAGAACAGGGCGGGTTGCGAACGTAAATAGGGTGAAACCATTAAACAAATCCCGAATCCCCCTATATCCCCTATATTATTAATAGGGAGTTTTTCTTGATGATATGTCAATTTTACATTGATTTAACCTATGTGTCATTCTAGGAGAAGTTTAGTGTACATGTCATTCATAATAAATCCTACATGTCACTAAAAAATAAATTTACATGTAATTCTTATTTTTGTATATCCTAAACAATTTCCTAAATATCCCTCTATATATTAATAGGGAGTTTTTTTTTTCATGATGTGTCAACTCCATGTTACTTTAATCTATGTGTCATTCAATGAGAAATTTGAGTACACATGTCATTTTTATGTGTTATTTTTATAAAATGTGTAATTTATATTTATTATTTTATGTTTTATTTAATTATATAATATTATTCATTTATCTTTTTTTTTGTAATTTTTGTTTGACTTAAATAAAATATTCACTCTAAATGTATTTTATCTTAGTGTGAATTATATTCAATTATTAATTTTTTAATAAATAATTTTATTTTATAATTGTTCTTATGTATATCTTAAGATAATTTATGTGGCAAAAATATTTCATATTACAATTCATTCACTTTTTTTTTTAATTATTACATGTTAATTAATTTATTAGTCTTTTCTTAATCGATTTATTTTGTTTTGATTGGTAGATTTCAACTTCATATTAACATGGATAAATAATATTTGACACAATAATCTTATTCAAAGGTTTAAGAAAATTACTAATATACACCTTAAAAAATTATTAATTCATATGTAGTGCATTTATGGACATATTTATATTTTTAATTATCAAATATATTATTTATTGAAAATGTTGCAATTTTTATTAGAAAACCGCGTAACACGCATACACTAAACTAGTATATATATGAAAGAGAGAGGGAGTGTGATGCATGCGAATACATCAGTTTTTCAAAAGATACATCTTGGCGCCACTCGTAACAGTTACGAAAGAAACACCACCAATTCCACACTCAAGTTTTTGCAGAGAAGAAGATCAACATGTTCGCTACTTCTGAGTATGATTTCCCTCACTATATCTCTCATTTTAGGCTGTATATGTTGTTCCCTCAATTTATCTTGGTCGTATCATGTGCCCAGTTTCATATTTCTAAGTCAATTTAAGCAAATTGAGATTCTATTATTTACATTCCGAATGAATCTATATTGTGTTTTCACTAACAACCACATTCATCAGATCAACACGAAGCATGAAACAGTGCAGTATACAAATCATGTTTTCTTTTTCATGATCCATCATATAATCTACTATCTTGATTAGCATAAGTGAAACTTGATATAGATGATTTGGTAATTATTTCCTTTATGCTGCAGCTGCCATTTTTTCATTAGATGGGACCATCACATTGTGTATTTCTGCACATGTTAAGAACATTTTCTTGATATCATACATTCCGGGATACAGATAAAACCTAACATGTTACTAGATGTTTTAGTTAATTTATGTTCTTGTGGGAATCCTATTGTGGAAATGCTATAGTAATAGTTTCGAAAGATGCTGAGATTATGGTGAAAGGATAATACAAACACCATGTGCTTGATCAAATATCAAATGCACGTGTGCAGAAATATAGATAGTTTTATGCATATAGTACAAATTTCTAGTTTTACGAACACTATTGCATCTTGGTAAACATTCTTACTCATGCAAACAGAATGGAAAAGATGCTTGCAAACTGTCTGGAGGCCGACATTATACCTTTAAATATTGATGGACCAAGTATTACAGTCTAGAATGCAGGTATGATAAAAGATACTGAACCCTGCCTTTTTTTTTTTAAATAAATAGATGATCTTCGTTTAAGTATGTATTAAGACTACCGAGCAGTGATGGGAAATTTATCTTTTGATATTCATTGCAGGAACAATTGGTGTTACAAGAAAATGAGAAACAGGTAAAAAAATCTGTCTTTTACATGCCTTTGCATTCTTGGCTCTTAGACTTGATTTAACAGTATAAGAAGGCATTCACTTTGATGACACAAAATGCAGGTTAAAGAATGCAATGATGGGCCAGGTTGTGTTTCATATAGATTTAGCAAAAAAGCCTACTAGTCACTCCCTCCCTCCCATTATATATATATTTTTTTAAATGAATGTCCCATATATATATATATATATAGGTTTATTTCCCCGTAAAGTAATTTATTTAATTAATTTATTAGTATAATCCTATACATTAATTGTGTTGAAAACTATTAATAATTATTAAATAGAGTAATAATAGAAATTTCATTTGTGTCATTTATTTTTTCAATTTATGTGCAAAATTCAATCCGCCTATATAATTGAGACGAAGAGAGTATTATTATGGAAGCATATGTGCTTTACATATGATCCATTGAGCTGGGCTTTAGGTGTGAAACTTTGTACTAAGCCATAATTTAGTTATTTTGATTTTGAGCTACTAAAAAGAAGATGGAGTTGAAAATGAAATATTTTACAGTGGTATCATACTTATTTACAAATTACTCACTTGTGAGTTGTGACAATCAAGAGTCATTTTTTATAGATGAAATTATGTATTTTGTATTTTATTTATCTCCCATTTAAATTTAAAATGACATCAAAAATAAAATCATCACAGTTCTATTATACATAGCAAATTAGATCTTTTTAAAAGCATTGCAACTTAAATTTTGGGAACGTCAATAGGCTGAAGCCCATTATAAAAAAAGCCCAAATCTTTAATCTCCCCATATATATATATATATATATATATATATATATATATATATATATATATATATATCGGTAATGCTGTTTGGGGTGACTGGGTGAACACCTGTATTGCATAGGTGTGGGTGCGTGGATGCAGGGACACACTATAAGGATACGGTGATACGAATTTTTGAAAACTTTTTAAGTACGATTAAATAAATGCACGCCTATTTATTTATTATTTTATTATATATTATACATGTAAAATATATAAATAACAATATCTAATGTTGGAGGTTATAAAGGTGAAGAAAGCAGAAAGGTGGCGATGGTGTGTTTTGTTCGTGTGATGAGATTGGTGACTTACTGACTTTGAGTGTTGATAAGGTAATTTTAAGTTTTCTTATTTTAAGTTATTTTACTTATTTAAAATTAGTTTTCTTATTTTAAGTTTTAAAAATGACAACATTGTCCCATAATTTTTTTATTTTTTTCAAAATTACCCAAGACGCACCGGATTAAGATCATAAATGCACCGGTCTTGGCAGATTCGACGAATCGCACCCGCACCCGCCAAGAATCCGATACTGCACCATAGTATTTTTTGGAGTGTCCGTGCATTAGAGGTGAACACCCTTTAGATGTGTAAATTTACCTTTGTACCCTTAATGAAATATTTTATACCCTGCGCGACTGGTTCATGGTTCACCCGGCCCGAATAGGTTATAATTTATGGTTTATTATTTAATGTTTAGGGTATATATGATTCATTCAAATTAAAATTATCACTATTTTATTAAGCATAGTTAAGTCATTTTACCCTTATCACCCCGAGTGATTCCTATCATTTAGCAGCACCCTATATATATTACGGTCCGGTTATAATAAAAGAAGGGGGGAGCGTGAGTGTCACGCATGTAAATATTTTTCTGGGTTAGTTGTTATTCAGTTACTCAGTTTTCCAAAGGATACATTTTCGCGCCACTATAATTTTTAGAAGGGAGTACCAGAGAGAAATTCGAAGTTTGCGGAGAAGAAGACCAATCGCTAATTCTAAGTATGGTTTCCCTTACTATCTCTCATTTCTGGTTTCTCGATTAATAATTTTAAGATTTGGTTTCTCTGGCGTTTCTTCTTCTCTTTAATTGCTTGCTTGTGTTAATTTCTTGATGGGTTTTTGTGTGTTTTGATTTTAGTATGCCTCATTGGTGTTTGTTTGTGATGTCAATTAAATTTCTTGGGTTTGAATTTTGTAGTTGCATTTCTTCTTGGAAAAAAAAAAGCCTACTCTATACTAGTTATTTCTATAATTGAGAATTTCACGATTTTCCCTGCCTTTTCTGAATTGAATAGTTGTTATGAATCTTTCGACATGTTTCTGATCAATATGCCTCGAATCTAACATGTTAATACTGGATTCTCTGGTTGATTTATGTTATTGTGGGGATGTCATAGTAATAGTTTAGAAAGGTGCTAAGATTAGGGTGAAATGATAACAGGAACGCCATGTGCTCGATCAAATACATTTAAGTAAAAAGATCATAGTCTTAGTTTGTCTTGTTAAAGATTCTTTAATCATGCAAAAATCTTTTAATACGTATAGAATGGAAAAGATACTTGCAAAGTGCTTGGAGCCCGACCTTCTTCCTCCTTCCGAATCAGATATACATCAACTGCAGATATTACTGTCTGGAATACAGGTATGACTAGAAGATACTGAAACCTACTCTTTTTTTTTTCAAAATAAATGGATTATCTTTGTTCAAGCATGTATGGAGACAGATCAGTGATGGGAAGTTTATCTTTTGATATTCATTGCAGGAACAATGGTTGCAACACAATCAGAAACATGTAATTCTGTCTTTTACATGTCATTATATATAACCCGTTTGCATTCTTGGCTCTTATTCTTTTTTTCGAGTATATATAGAGGCTACATATAAGTGATGGGAAGTTTATCTTTTGATATTCATTTCAGGAACAATTGATGTTGCAACAAAATCAGGACCAGGTGAATCTGTCTTTTTACACGTTATGATTTTTTTTTTTGATCAGGATTTACATGTTATGATTAATAGTCCTTTTCATTCTTGGCTCTTATTCTTGATTTAAACTGTAAAAGAAATTTTATTTTGATGATGCAAAATGTAGGTTATAGAGTCTCACAGCTTAGTATGTATTGAGACTACAGAGCAGTGATGGGAAATTTATCT
Organism: Stenogyne calaminthoides; assembly: GCA_037126765.1. Lineage (NCBI taxonomy): Eukaryota > Viridiplantae > Streptophyta > Magnoliopsida > Lamiales > Lamiaceae > Stenogyne > Stenogyne calaminthoides. Next base: position 4,768,836 of record JBBCBC010000006.1, read on the forward strand.
TTTGATATTCATTGCAGGAACAATTGGTGTTACAACAAAATCAGAAACAGGTAAAAATCTGTCTTTTACATGCTATGATGAATAATCCCTTTGCATTCTTGGCTCTTACTCTTGATTCAACAGTATAACAAGACATTTACTTGGATGATACAAAATGTAGGTTAAAGAATGCAATGCTGGGCCTGCGAGTAAAGGCTGTCCTCCATCAACTAGCCCTGTGTTGCCACTAGACTCTGACAACGGCCCTAGATTAGAACTCAATTTTGGGCCTCAATTTGAAGAATATCTCCCTTCAAACAATTGTGCTGCACTAGTTGGTAGCAATAGCCAAATGTGGGGTGCCCCTTTAGATAAAAACTCGGGTATCATCATTTCGCTTGCATCTCCACCTCCTTCTCCTTCTTCTCCACCTCCCCCCGAGTCTCCGTCTCATCCGTCTCCAGATGCGTATCCTACGTTTCCGTATGTGTATCCTGGGGGTCCTCCATCTCCGTCTCCTTATTTACCTTTTCCTGAGCCTCCCCCTGATCCTCCCCGCCCCGAATCTCCTTGGCCTACTCCTGAACGTTCTGCATCTCCAAATACTCCTCTTCCTACCCATCCTTATCGTGCTGATTCCGATGATTCTTCTGATTCAGAGTCTTCTGCTCCTCCTCCTCTTCCTCGCGGTTCTTCACCTCGGCCTCCTCCTCTTCCCGATTCTCCTTATCCTTATGACCCCTATTCTCCTCCTCCTCCTCCTCCTCCTCCTCCTTGGATGTAACCTGTGTTTGCCAGGTGGTTCGGCTGAAAAGTGAAACCTGTTCAGATGGATGGCTGTCATCATGTCTTCCCCTATTATGCTGTAAAGACCAAATGAAGATTCACAAAAGTTAGTTTTTTTCACCCTATGTTGGAACACAAGTATATTCTGTTTCACCATTTATTTGACCTGGGAAATACAAGTACAGGTATATGCTTCTTCTCTTGTTGCAAATATCATTGTTAAACGCTTGTATGCGTCGCTGCTGGTTTGCTGGATTAATGGGCTTCCCATTTTTGCAACACGACATCTTCTATTTTCTACTGCATTATAGTCTTCACTATACACATTAAACATTGCATGGAAACTAATAAAAGTTTTAAAATACATTTCAGTACTTTTTGAAAACTTTTTAGAAATTCTATTCCGAAATCTGTAATATAGGTACAACTCTAAAAAAAAGTACACTTAATTATAAAATACATTTCAGTACTTGTTGCAAACCTTTTAGAATTCTGTTACAAAACATTTTGTAACATATGTACAACTCTAGAAAAAGTATACTTGAAAGGATTCTATCCTGAGAACCTAAAGTTGTTTAGCAACTTATTTCTTGTACTTAAACCTTGAGACAAGATATTATCGGATTGCTTTTCGATGATCTGGATTGAATTCTCCAACATATTCAATTCATCCATAGTTTCACCAGTACATATAGCCGCGCATGCATTGATCACCTCTCCCATGATTTCTTCAACCTTTTTACAAAACCTTGAATCCAAATCTTTTATTAATTCTTGAAACCAAAGCTGAGGCCAACTAGAGTGAGGAATAGGATAAGTTTCACTGGCAAAGAATTCAAGTAGCCAAAGTTGACAATATCCATGCTATATCTCAAATTTGCAACAGGAGAAATAGATTTCTTGAATTTATTCACTGCACAAAAATGGATTTCAGGACATAAGTGTTCAACACTCTAATGAACAATATATATTAACGGTAACTTAAAATTGAAAGACTCAGGAAATGCAACAATTTAGCAAAAAAGCCTACTAGTATTATGTAAAGGGCAAAACTTAAATCCATCAATGATCATAACATTCCTAATTAACAGAATCAATCAGCCAATTAAACCTTAACCTCGAATATTAAAATAGAAACCTTGAGGTTGAGGAGGGCGCAAAGAAGCTTACTCAACGTGAACCAGCATCAAAACAAGTAGATGATGTAGCTCGGTAATCCTCTAGTTGTTGAAAAACTGGGTCAAATAGGCTATATACATGCCATAAATTGATGAAGCTGGTGGTTTCCGCCCGAAAATCAACCTTCTGGAAGCGGGAACTTGAAAAGAAAGAGAAACTGCAATTTCTTGCCCTAATTCAATTTAGGGCATCCACTCTTTTCTATATTGTTTAAAGTTTAAGGCGAATTAGGGTTTATCTTGCTCGCATTAATTAGTATGGAGCAGATGGGGTTTATAAGTGGACAATCAAGCATGGGTCTAGGAGAATAACTTTGCACCAAGTCAAAATGGGAAAAATTCAATTTTAGTCACTATAAGTTTACCTTTTTACAGTTTTGATCACCTAAGTTCATTTTCCTCTCATATTAGGTCTTGCCGTCAGTTGACCCGTCTTTGACTGACGGAACCAACGAGAAAAAACGCGAATTCATCCTAAACACCACTAAAATCGAAATTTCAGCCTCTCTCTTTTCCCATTTTACACAAACCCTAATTGCTACAAATTTTCTTGGATTTCTCTCCAATCAAAGTTCCTATCACAAACAAATAAGTAATATTGAGTTTGGGCTCCTGTCTTTCAAGAGATTTTGGGCGATTCTGATTGTTAATAGCGAGAAGGGGAAAACTTGAGTCTGCACTCCAATACTGTAAACCTTCGATTCTGATTTACAATTTGCTTAGAATTCTCCTTTACTAGTTGATTCAAGTTTGTAGCCTGAAAGCACGAGTGATTGGTTGAGTTTCAAATTTTCAATAGAATTCTTCACACACCAAGTGGACTTGTCTGTCCATCTGACATCATAAACTAATGTAGTGTTGATACAAAATAGAAAATGCATGAAGCTAGTACCCTGATTAATTTTGCAGCCATGATTCTGGAATTTTAATATAACTGTTGATTGGAGAGAAATCAATGAAAATTGAAAAAAAAAATAGAGTTTCAGGGAAATGGGGGAAATGGGCTATCGAATTTGGGGCTAATCTTTGTAACCCTAAATGAATTCACGTTTTTTCTCGTTGGTTCCGTCAGTCAAAGATGGGTCAACTGACGGCATGACCTAATGTGAGAGGAAAGATGAACTTGAGTGATCAATTTTGAAAGTGAGTAAACTTGGGTGACAAAAACTGTAAAATGGTAAACTTTAGTGACCAAAATTGAATTTTTCCCCAGTCTTAATCAAGAATGATGGCTTTTAGTTTTAGGAGTGTAGCTTTGTACTAGTCATATTTTAGTCATACTAAAAAGAATAGGGCCAAGAATGATGGCTTTTAGTTTTAGGAGGGTAGCTTTGTAATAGTCATACTAAAAAGAAGAGGGCCAAGAATGATGGCTTTTAGTTTTAGGAGTGTAGCTTTGTACTAGTCAAATTTTAGTCATACTAAATTTTATTAAATTTTTTTAATTATCTTTAATTTTATTAAATTTTAGATATTTTGGTTCAATTTTAACACCTTAGAGTAAGGAGCAAATCCAGTGCTGATGTCGAAGGTTTAAAAAGTAGTAGATCTTAAAGTAAATGTATTTTATATATGACGCCTAAGAGTCATTGCTCCAAAAAGAATTTGATCATTTAATATTGAGCATTTTAGCTCATTTTCTGAATTTTGTAAATGGTCAGCATGAGAGTAAAAAAAATTGAAAAAAGAGGATTAAATAAGGGAAGTGACATACAATTTTGTTAAATAATTGTGGGGTACGAGTTTTGTGGATTATTCCACCTAATATATTTTTAAGAGTAATATTTTTGTGAATTAGGTCTATAATATGAACTATGTTTTTGTTACAATTAAAATTATGGCTAATGCTTTCCAATTTTTTTACAGAGTATTAATTATGAAATATCTAAGTTAATCAAAATAGTTTAATAAATAATGAATTTTTATATATAATTGTGAGAGAATTACGTTCAGACCTGATGAGAACTATATGAAACCAAATTCGCTAGTTCATATTATCATTTCCCCCTTTTATCAGAATTTTATAAATAGTAAGAAAAATAAAATCCACAAGTTGTGTATATATCACACAATTATACAACACCACCACTCACTTTCTTTCTTTCATGTTCCTATATATATTTAAATTGAGATATTCTCTCATACAATATGTAATATTATACTTAGGGATTAAGTTTTTTAACCCCAATAACTTTTTGGTAGATTTGAATTTAATCCATCCACATATGAGAATCTTATGTAACCCCTGTGATGTTTTATGTTTTTCTTTTTTTTTTTTGGTCCCGAAAACCGTTTGGTGCCGGTTACTTAACCGGTCACCAGCACAGTTGGAAATTCTTTTCATTTCTGTTTATTTTTTCCTTGCCACGTGTCTATATACTATTTGATTTAATTTTTTTTAATTCACTTAAGTAAAGACCTGGCGGGTTTCGGGTTTTAGCCTTTTCGGGTTGGGTTTAGGGTTTTTTTTTAATTAAGAAAATGTTGGGTGGTCGGATTTAGAGTTAGAACCGACCCAACCCAACCAATTAAAACCTAAATTCATCACCAAATCGCCATTTTCACACCCAAATCGACGCAAAAAAAAAAAACGGTGACTTCATCATACTACCATCCCGGAACGGAAGGAGAAAAGAGAGGAGGTAGAAGACGCAACTTAGGGGACAAAAGAAAATGTAATCATCGACATTCTTCTCCACCAAATCGTGTGGTCAATGTCGTTGTGGAATTACTGTTCGAATTCGCACCTCTTGGACTGAAGAAAATCCTGGTCGAAGGTTCTATGGGTGCAAATATTGGAAGGTCAGTTTTCATTTTGAATTATAACCCATTGTCAACATTCGATTTTTCCATCCCTAGTACTGTACTTGTTCAGCGAGGTGGAGGAGGATGCAATTATTTTGAATGAATGGATACCCCAATGTCTCCGAGGGCGAAATTCATAATTCTAACCCTCCTGAAGGAATACGAGACCAAGCAAAAATTGCATCAAAAAATGGCAATTGGATGACATATGCTCTAATTGGCTCTTGGTTTTTTTCTTTGCAATGTGACTTGTTTATCGGTAGTATGGTATTAGTTCATTTAGTAGTATGATATTAGTTCAGTTGGACATGTGTGTTGTTTTAGTATATAGAATTGGGCAAGTGTATCCCCTATTTTTTGTTCAAGTTATTCAAGTAATGGAATTTTCTACCTGATACTTTTTAGTACAATAACTAATACTTTTTAGTTTAACAACTAATACTTTTTAGTATACCAACTGATACCTAATAAAATTTTAGTTCCAGTACAACTAATGTGGCTCATGAATATGTGTTGTTTTAGTATTAATAGTTGGACAAGTGTATCCCCTGTTTTTTGTTCAAGTTATTCAAGTAATGGAATTTTCTACCTGATACTTTAGTACAGTAACAAATACTTTTTAGTATAATAACTAATACCTTTTAGCATACCAATTGATACCTAATAAATTTTCAGTTCTAGTACAACTAATGTGGCTCATCTACAAGTAATTTTAACAAAATAATATATCTCAAAGTGCAATATTCATTCATTAAACTGCAACATTGATTCACTACAATCAGTTTGCTTTGTTTAGTGTTTGTAGGAGTGTTGTGTGTGTTGTGTTTTTAATTGAAAAAGAGAGAAAGAAGACGAAGAGGTGCGGTTTGAAATATCATATGGATCCAGGTCGGTTATAAAATGGGGAAAATCGACCCATTCTTATTTAATTTAAAAAATAAAAATTATGTAAAAATCAAAAAATAAACAAAAAACAATCGAATAAAATAACCGGCACATGCATGGCTCGATACTCGACGGGTGAATAAAATAAACAAAAAATAAATTAAATGCATTAGGGTGAATATCCACGTGTTGACTGCAAAATAAACGAGAAATGTAATAATTGTTGGGCTTTTATAAAGGATCTATTCAGGATGAACTTAAAACACAAATTTATATTACTGATTATTACTAACATGAATTAATCCTATATTAATTTACATAATAATCATACCAACAACATCATGCAAACAATAATCACGTAAAATTCATAGCATGCGGAATTTCTAGGATTTACGTAAACTTACCCGTTGGAGTGACAGTTTCTGAGACAGATAGGATCAGGTATCTGGCTACCAACCGAAAGTACTTCTCAAGTATTCCCTTAGCCCTCGTTCAACAACCTTGGTGGGAGGTTCTCCGATGAACAATTGTAAACAAAGGAAAATAAATAGTTTGTTGCACCACCTTTGTGGATTTTTAATTTTTCCAAGACTGGAATTGTGTTGGGGATGAAAAATGTTGGGATTATACTGGAAAGTATGTTTTTACTTTGTATAATCAGACTGAATTTCGGACTTATTTACTGAAATAAATTGTTTATCACTGATGCTTTAAATATCATCGAATGTTACATATATTTCTTTGCATAACTGTTCAATAAATAAGACGTGTTACATTGTAGTTAATTTAGTGATACCGGATCACGTAAGATTAAATTAATCCCCTTGTAACTAAAAAAGTACAACATTCACGACCTAGATGGAAATGAACAATCCATCGTGAAAGGTTGAAGTGTAAGGCTCAGATTGGTTTGTCTTGACCAAGAGATTACACTAGTGCATGTCTAGTCTGCTTGAAGAGGATTCCTGAGGAGGACAAAATTTTCCGAACTAGGAAGAATTAGACCCGATGGTTAGTTATTCTTAATCTTTCGTCCCTTAAATAGGATTGCGTGTGGTTAGTAACTATTGCTTTGACTTATTACGGGTAGAGAATCAAGGAGATTCAATACTTTATATCTTGAACAATATTATTGGTCACATGCGATTGCTAAGATTTAATACGGAGAATGGTGCAAGCACGCTTTGTTCGACGCCCCTGGGAGGTTCATAAGTTTTATCATACCAAATCTTGCAAGTGGAACTAGTTTAGGTATGGATAATAATGTTGAACCGTTCTTTACCAAGGATAAAAGATATTAATTAATGGAAATTTATTTAAATTGGCTTGAATTAATTAATGGGCTAGATAATCTTAAACACGAGAAATAATAAAAGGGGCCCATATTAAGCGTAATATGGGTTAAGATGGATAGTCTTGATATTAATTATGTAGTGGGATTAATTAATATTTATGGGCTTGAATAATATTGTGGCTCAATATTGATAATTCAAGGTCCGTTGGAAGATCCAATCTTAATTTCTCCTAAAGGCCCTCAAGTAGCCCAACATAAAGTCCAATAGCGAAAAAAAAGTGTTTAAAAATAAAATAAATTTGTTGCCTATTTTTCCTCATTTTTTTCAAAAAAATATGAATAAAAAAGGAGAAAATTTTTCTTTTGAATTTTGTTATGGAATGAAGATATGTATTCTTGGAATACAAGATTATCTCATTAAATTCAAGAAATCTCCCACTTGGTTATTTATATTGGAAATTTCGAAATTTTTGAAAAAGAAGGAAAAGAAAGATTTTCTTGATTTTCTTGAAATGATATTATGGAAGATATGTATTTTTTGAAATACAAGTATATATCTCATAATTCAAGAAGATCCAAATCTTGGTTTTTTTTATCCAATTTTTTCAAAAATTGCCATAACAAAAAGAGAGGGATTTTTATGGAATATTTTAATTATTGAGAAAATAATATATGAGATATATTCAAGATTTCTTGGAGATCAAGAAAATATTTTTTCCTCCCTATTCCATGCGTAAAAAAATCGCCAACAAATTTCTATAAATAGGGGATGAATGTTTCATTCCCATGTGTTGGAAAAATTAGTAAATCCACAAAGGTGGTGCAACAAATTTTATTTTCCCTTTTGTTAATTGTTCGCGAGCTTCCTTCCAATTGGATTGTCGAAAGGAGGACTAGGAATACTTAGGAAAGGTCTTTTGGTGTGTTTTCATCGACGAGACTATTGTCATTCCAAGAGGTAAGTTCACGTAAACTCGTAGTAATTCCGCATGCGTAGGATTTACGTGAATTGTTTATATGCATGATTTGTTGTTGAATTATTATTTTAATTAATTTAGGATTAATTCATGCTAGTAATAATTGTTAGAATTAAATTTGTATTTAAATATTCATCCCGAATAGATCTGGACAATTAATTTCCCTACGACATTCATCCCCTATTTATAAAGACAGAGGTAGACGAAAATTTAGGGCTTTATTGGCTCGTGGGAAATTTCCTTGTATCTTCTTCAAGATACAATCTTGAATATATCTCATATATTCTATTTCCCAAAATAAATCCCAACAAAATCTTCTCCTCTATTTTATAGGTAATTTCCGAAAATAATGAAGGAGATTTGCAAGATTAGATCTTTCTTGAATTTATGAGATAATCTTGTATTTCAAAAACACATATCTTTCTCCATAAAATATTTTAAAAAAAAACAATAAAATCTTTTCTTCCTTCTTATTTTCTAATTTTCGAAAATTCTCCATAAAGAAACCAAGTAGAAGATTTCTTGAATTTATGGGATAATCTTATATTTCAATAATATTTATCTAATTTCCATAAAATCTTTCCAAGAAAAATTTTCTCCTTCTTTTCTTTAATAGATTCACAAATTAAGGAAAAATATGCAACAATAATTTTAATTTATTTTAAACACCTTTTCATTTAATGGATTTTAATTGGGCTACTTAAGAGGCCTTTAGGAGAATTGAGATGTACCTCCCAATAGGCTCTGAATTCGAATATTGAGCCACAATATTATTCAGCCCATTAATATTAATTAATTCCACTATATAATTAATATTGCACTATCCATCTTACCCATATTACGGTAATATGACTCTCGGTCATTATTTTTAGTGTTTAAGATTATTTAGTCCATTAATTAACTAAGCTACTGAAAAACTTTATATTAATTAATATATTTATCCTTGGAGTAAGAACATCTCAACATTATTATCTATACCGAAAAATTAATTCCACTTGCAAGATTTGGTATGATAAAGGTTCTGAGCCCACCAAGGGGACAAATCGTACAAGACTTTTCAAGCACACGATTCTCTGTATTAATTTAGCAATTGTCATGTAATTAATAAACAACTCTTTATACCCCCAACACCTTATCAATTTATCACATAAAATACTAATAAACAACTCTTTCTACCCTAAACACTTTATCACATAAAATACTAATAAATATTTTTTTCTTAAACTCCGAGCACACAGTAACTAAATAATCAAGATTGGGACGAAGGGAGTACTTATTTAACAACCTGAGTTAACATTATGACTCAACGACAATTAGTTTTTCCTTCGCAACACTATATTTAGATAGACAGGGTCATGTAAAGTAAAGACAAAATGCATCTTGAAGTCCCTAAATTATTATTTTTTATTTTGAAAAGTTCTTAAACTATTTTTTTGTTTTAACAAGTCCCTTAATTATTAAATTTTGTTTCGAAAGGTCCCTAAATTATTATTTTTGTTTAATGAAATCCCTAAACTATTGGTTTTTGTTTCAAGCAATCCTTCTTGACGAAATTTTCTAACTAATCTAACATAACCATTAAATAAAACAATGGTCAATATTGATAATTTTGAGAATGATAATGTGCGTATTTATTTATCGGTTTTGTTAGATGATTAAAGAAAAATAGTCAAGAAGAACTGCGTGAAACAAAAATCAATAGTTTAGGGACTTCATTAAATAAAAAAAATAGTTTAAGGACCTTTCGAAATGAAATTTAATAGTTCAAGGGCTTCTTAAAATAAAAAAATAGTTTAGGGACCTTTCGAAAACAATAGTTTAGAGACTTAAAAATGCATTTTGTCTAAAGTAAATAGATTAAAAGTGTTAAATTCAGTTTGGACTTAATTAGTAGTAGTAAATATGTGAAATATGAAATATCAAAGCCGGAAAATTACACAATAAATTTTTTAAAATTAAAATAATTTTTTTTATTATTTCAACGGTGGACAATCGATAGGAAAAGATGATTCAAACCTCTAGATTCAAACCTCTAACTAATATTTTTACTACTCCATGTTTCAAGATGTTCCAACCCTATTCACTGATCTGCGGTTTTGGGCTTTATAAAGTAAATTTGGTTAAAAAAAAAAGAAAACCCATCCAGCCCATCTTTGTCCACAAATGGCCCACAATAATAGCAAAAGGCCCACAATAATAGCAAAAGGCCCACAATAAGTTTGAATATGTACTGCGTGAGTTCCAAAAGTACTCATTTCTCAGTATAGAGAGAGAGAGAGGGACGCCCATTTTAAGAGAGAGAAAGAAGATGAATTTCGTGTGGAAGAAGTTGTTGGGAGCTGAGTATGATCAACAGCTGGTGGAAGAGTTCCGAAAGGAAGATGAAGTGAACGGAAAGACTGTAAGTGTTTGTTGCAAGCAATTTCCGGATAATTTCTAGAAAATACAAAATAGGGTAGTTTATCCTTTACAAATTGATTTTAAGTTGTTTGTTGAACAAATTGGTTTCTGGTATTAGCATTATGTTTAATTTAACAGTCATGTGAGGTTTGTAATTCTGTTTTTAGAAGAAGGGGAAATTATGTCTGGTTTTAAAGAGTAGTGTTATGTTTTGGAGGATAGATAGGCGAATTGTGTGTTTGTGGTGGTGACCTTGTGAAGAAGATGGTGAATCAACATGGTGAAATTGTATTGAAGATGAAGTAGTTACACAATTTGGGTGAAATCTGTTTTGGTAAATATTTATTTTGCTGATTCTATATCATTTGACCTTGCTTCTCTGTTACTTGTTGCCGATACTATTGGGTGATAATTTTGGGGGTTGTTTCCGATCGAATCCATTATTATTGAGTGATAATTTTGGGGATTTACCTTTTTATTGGGCGGAGCACTCTTTGGGGCCTTTTGGTGTGTTTTTTTAAAAATATATTTCCATTTTGGTTTTTGCTTCAGATGGACTATGCCACTTCAGCAGTAAAAGTTCAAGTTCTATTGGGCTGTTATAGGAGCTTGCTATACTGCCAAACATGCTATGAATGTGGCGAGAGCACAAAACAACCTTTGGCGACCATTTTCGAACGTGAACGCCCCCATCCCTGCGTGGGATTGGGCTGTTATAGGAAGCTTGCTATACTGCCAAAGATGCTATGAATGTGGCGAGAACACCAAAACATTTTTAAGGCGACCATTTGAACGTGAACGTCCCCATCCCCTGCGTGGGAGTCGGGGCTGCTGCTTGTGGAGGGCTATTTGCGTGTTGTTTGACTAGAATGACGTCTAAGGTGTTGTTCCGTGATGATTCCGGGGACAATGAGAAAGCAAGAGCTGCCTTCAATATTTGGTTAACTTCGATAGCATCACGGGGATGAGATGTAAAAAAAAATAACTTCAATTTTTTGGGAAAAATTATCACATTCTTTTATTATGCAAACTATGTGCACCTTGAGTATAGAATTAAAAGCATTTTTAAAAAAAATTTGCGCTTATTAGTAATGTGGTATCCTATTAATCATTGCTTACGAATGCTGCTTCTAAGCATTTTTTATGCTTATTAGTGATATGATACTCATTAGTCTTTCCTATTAATTCTTGCTTAGACATTTTTTTCTGTTTATTAGTGATGTGATATAAGCGACAGGATTAATAGGATATATCATCATCAATAAGCGAGAAAAAAAATGTCTAAGCAAGAATTAATAGGAAGGATTAATAATAGTATCATATCAATAATAAGCAGAAAAAAAATGCTTAGAAGCAACATTCGTAAGCAATGATTAATAGGATACCACATTACTAATAAGCGCAAAAAAAAAAAAAAAAAAGTCTAGCAGCAGCATATATACTCAAGGTGCACTAGATAGTTTGCATAATAAAAGAATGCAGCAACATAATTTTTCCCAAAAAATTGAAGTTAACTTTTCTTTTCCAGCCCATCCCTGGTGATGCTCAGTCTGAGTCTCCTCTCTTTTCCTTCAACCAGTCATTGAAGGCAGCTCTTGCTTTCTCCTTGTCCCCGGAATCATCACGGAACAACACCTTGGATGCCATGCTAGTCAAACAGCACGCAAATAGCCCTCCACAAACAGCAGCCCCGACTCCCACGCAGGGGATGAGGACGTTCACGTTCAGAAATGGTAGCCCAGTGTTGTTTTGTGCTCTCGCCACATTCATAGCATGTTTGGCAGTATATCAAGCTCCTATAACAACCCAATAGAACTTGAACTTTACTGCTAAAGTGGCATAGTCCATCTGAAGCAAAAACCAAAATGGAAATATTTTTTTAAAAAGAACACACCAAAAGGCCCCCCAAAGAGTGCTCCGCCCAATAAAAAGGTAAATCCCCAAAATTATCACCCAATAGTAATGGATTCGATCGGAAACAACCCCAAAAGAGTGCTCTCGCCACATTCATAGCATGTTTTTTATGAGACAAATCTAGAGATTTTAATTGGAAATTTTGGATGTATGTTTTATGCTTCCAGGTCTTGTATGCATTCCAGTGCGCGTGCATTTTAGAAGCGTGCAACTTATTATCTTTGAAAAAGTGCGGCTTATTTACATAGAAAAGTGCAACTGTTAATATGAGAACATAGTTGCATGCTTCTGTTTGGAATAGTTGCACGTTTCTTTTTTGTATAATTGCACGCTTCTAAAATGCACTATGAATGCATGGTACACCCGGGTGCACATGAGACGCACTCTTAAAATAATTAAATTGCATCTCTTAAAATCATATATCTCTTATCTACTAAATATGAATCATCCCCTATCTCTAAAAAGTGTTGGTCTCCCATGAACCAGGTCTACAACCTAATCGTCTAACTCGTAAATCACTGTCTTGTGGGGGATAATTTTTTTAAATTAAATCCCTAAAAGTCCATTGCCTAAAAGATGTTTACAGTGATGTGATGTGAGGATTAGCATATGCTATTAATGATTCGAGAACAGTTAGCGAAATACTCTTAAAATTATCACCTATGTAGAGAGAAGTGGGGTCGCTTCGAAGGAAATATTGTAAAGCATATTTTTAAAAACTCTTGCAGAACAGGCGGATGTTCATGGCCGAAACGAACATAACCGTGAGAACTGAGAGTTGTTAAGAAGAACTTGGGTGAAGTGCATCATCGTTTACACAAATAGTTGATAGTTCAAAGACATCGCGTCTACTATTCAACTAGTAAAGTAAGTGTGCTTTACAAGGGAAGGTTCAAAGGATGACACCTACCTATCCTATGCAAGTTTCTAACTTTGATTTATATCACCAAAACCTTTTGGTGCATGTATTAATTTCCATTTATGTGGGGGATTGTTGGAAAATGTTGCTCATTTTTTTATGAATGAGAAATTAATTTTCAAAGTTGTTGTAACCAATTATTGGGAAGGAAAAAATAAGGAGCTTTTGTCCCACATTGTAGAAATACAAATGAGGAAGTGTGTTTGCCTCGGTTTATTTCCCGTTTAATTCTCGACGTAATGTAGCGCAAAGAAATTAATAAGCAAAAATGTTACGTACGTTTTGAATTTATTACTGTGACGGTTACAACGAATTAATTGAAAGTGTAAAACCTGAAATAATGGTTCATTATTTAGGTTGCCGGTTTTATTTTGATGCCATTAATGGCTCATAATCTTTGAGGGTTTCAACGGTCGATTTTCACTTTTATATATAGCACTTTAGTCGAAGGTGAAAAGAAGAAGACGAATGACTTGAGACGTCTTGGAAAAATGTGAAACATGAATTGGAGAAAGGATACTGATATATTCCGGCAATTGCCAACATATCTTTCTGCTCAGATTCGTTTTTGATCCGGTGATATATTTCAGGTAACATCTCGGTTCACCTCGAACAAGATATAATGGTAATATCGTTGTTTTCTTCGTCAGATATCTGAAAAACAAGTGTCCTAACGATTCACTAGCACCGAGAGTGAAGGGCGTAATTTGTTTTAAGGAAAGCGTGATTGACACGTCGCCGATTATTCGTTTATTCCTATTTTCAGCCATCTACGGTGCATATTTTTTCCTACAAAACCTGTTTAGAGGAATCTGTGGGATGGATGGCTGTGAATGTGATCATGTCATTTTCCCTCTTATGCAGTACAGATCAAATGAAAACTTAGAAAAATTAGTTTGTTTAGCCTCTATTGAAACACAAGCATATTCTGTTTCACCATTATTTGACTGAGAATATGGAAATACATGTATATGTTTCTTCTCTTTGTTGCAAATATCATTTTTGAACGCTTGTGCATGTTGCTGATTTGCTGGATTAATGCACCTCTCTTGTAATCGTTTTTTCAGTTCTATTTTATGTTGTTTTTATTCTCTTATTTATTTCACTATGCACACTACACAAACAAGTTAAACTTTGTACGGAAGCAAATAAATATTAATCCCTCCGTCCCAAAATTACTTACACAATAACACGTGTTTTAGTGAGCGAGTTGTTTATTAGTATTTAAAATAATAAAAAATGACTTTTAAGAATGAGTATAATAGATCTACCTCTCCTCTATTATATGTTTTCTTAATTAAAAGACTTTGGGATTTAGCTGTTTTTATCAAATCCTTGCTGGGATAAGCCGGATTGAAAGTTAGTCCAAGATGACACTACATTACTAGCCCAGGTTCTTAAAGCTCGCTACTTTCCACGCGGGAATTTCATGACAACATGTATGGGCTATGGTTCGAGCTATACTCCCAATTTGTGTATCACATTATAAAATTTTGCATTAAAATTTATAATATTTAATTTGTGCATTGTATGAAAAAATTACGCCCTCCGTCCCAAAGAAATGTGCACATTTACTGTTTTTACTTATTTTTGCGAGCGAGTTTTTTATTAATATTTGAAATAATAAAGTAATTTTTAAAGATGCATGTAAAAGATGAGAGGTAGATCTATAATATCCCTCCTTAAAAATCACTTTATCATTTAAAATACTAATAAACAACTCGCTTACTAAAACTCGATAATAAAGGTGGTGTGCACGTTTTTGTGAAATGGAGGTAGTACTAGTTATAAACAAAAATAAAAAATAAGATTATATAGTAGAAACAATCAATTTGGGGAGGACCCTAGGGATGACAACGAGGAGGGTCTTGGATGGGTTTGATCACTCCCAGGACCCGTCCCGTCAGGATTTTCTGTAGCACTCCTGCTTTTAAAGTTATACTATTTTTAAATTATTATTAAAATGTAAAATATGTTATTTTAACATTAAATAATTTAAATGTATACTTGTTTAAAATAATATTTAATATTCATATAATACTTAAAATAATATATATAATCTATATAAATATGGATTAAAATGCATTAATTTACATTTAAATTCATGTAAATGTATATATATATATATAATATTAATATTTTAATTGGGTGGGTATTAAGGAAGATTTACAGAGCATATTCTACAAAAATCACCGGTTCGGATCCCCTGTTCCATTTTCCTATTCAACATCTTAGATTAATGACAAGTGTACATCTCACAATATTAATAAATTTAAAAATAACATCTTAACATAACCAGATAATCTATGAAATTATATTTATTTAAGCAAAACTAATTAATTCCTACCAAATCTCATTCCAAAGAATCTTATAAAAATATTTATAATTAATTAATTTAATCTACACATATATATAATTATACATACATTTATATTAATTAATAATTAAGTTTATTAATTATTAATTAGATTTCGTGTATTATAATTTTAATTTATCATATAAAATTTAACCAATTAAAAAATCTGAAAATTTATTAAAAGAAAAAATATACTTTTTTTTTACGTAATTACATTTCACATTCAAACTTTAGTATGTCTTAATATAAAAAAAATTATTTATAGCAATGGTATATGCACATGATTTCACATTCTAACATTTTTATTAATTACATACAAATTAATTACATCAAATTTAATTATAAATAAGTTCAAATTTTATACGTATTTAAATTTAATTTTAACTACATACAAATTTTATACGTTTATCGAGTTTACTTTTTAAAATTTTATAATATTTTTAAATATTGAAGTTTTCATATTTTATTTTGTAACATATGTTGTCAATTTTTTCTTCTAATAAAATTTTATATTTTTTTATTTAGATTTAAATTTTATATGATAAATTAAAATTATAATACACGAAATTCAATTAATAATTAACAAACATAATTATTAATTAATATATATGTGTAGCTTAAATTAATTAATTATAAATATTTTTATAAGATTTTTTGGAATGAGATTTAGTAGGAATTAATTAGTTTTGCTTAAATAAATATAATTTCTTAAATAGATTATCTGATTATTCTTATACTCATTAATATAATGAGATGTACACTTGTCATTAATCTAAGATGTGGAATAGGAGATGAAATAGGGAAATAGAACAAAGATCGAACCAAACTCGCTTGATCGGGACGGGTCCGAATTTAAACCTAGCCCATCGCCGTGACTAGAGGATAAACAAGAATATATCGAATATATAAAGAAATTAAAAACATAAACTATATAATGCTCCATTATTCTATTGGATATATAGCTAGTTGAAAGTTGAAAGTTGAAAGTTGAAACCCTAACATCAATATCTACTGAAAATTAAAAAAAAAAAAGAATGGAACGGCTGAACCTAATTTCTGGAAATCGTTAATCGGGTTCTGGAAATCGCCAATGGGCCCCCTTTATGAGCCCTCTCTTGTCCGGGAATTCGGTGCATCTGATCCCCTCTATGGACCTACTGTAATTTATTCCGATATCCCTTGCCTCTGAATTTTTTTTTATTTAAATGCGATTTTGAACTAATATATTCGACCAATCAAAATTTCATTTTTATCTTTGTTAATTGTTTTGGCGCTGGTTGCAAGGGAGCTATGATGGAAACACTAATTGGGGTTTTTCTATTCTGTTTGCCAACAAAATATTGATTTATTTTTTTTCCGGCGTTTTTTCCATTTTTTCTTGCCTCCATGCAATAGAATTTGGGTCAGATCATGGTCGAAATCGGGAAAGATCCAGCCTTTTGTCCCAAAAGACGAAATTTTCAATAAACTAAGGGTGAGGGGAAATGGCAAAAGTTTACGAATTTGAGGCATATATAAAAGAAAATTAAATCCTAAGGGATGGATCATTGAATTGAATGGGTAGTTATTGTGAAATATCTTAAGAGGTATTTGTGTAATGCAAATGTGGCGCCTATTGAGTTTCGATACTAGTGTTGCATTAGGTGCAATTTGATGTAAATGCTATGCTATGCCTTTATAAAAGACAAAATGCATTTTTAGGTCCCTAAACTTTTATTTTTTGTTTCGAAAGGTCCTTAAATTATTTTTTTGTTTTAAGAAGTCGTTGAACTATTAATTTTTTTTTCGAAAGGTCCTTAACCTATTTTTTTATTTAATGAAGTCCCTAAATTATTGATTTTTGTTTCACACAGTCATTCTTGACTATTTTTTTTAATCATCTAATTGAACCGTTAAGATACACACATCATCATTCTCAAAATTGTTAATATTGACAATTGTTTTACTTAATGGTTCCGTTAGATTAGTTAGAAAATTCCGTCAAGAAGGACGGTTTGAAACAAAAATCAATAGTTTAGGGACTTCATTAAACAAAAAAATAGTTCAGGGACTTTTCGTAATAAAATTTTATAGTTCAGGGACTTGTTAAAACAAAAAAATAGTTTAAGGATCTTTTGAAACAAAAAATAATAGGTTAAGGACCTGAAGATGCATTTTGCCTTTATAAAATTACAGGATATAAGACTCTATATGTTGTGGTGCTTATATTATTTGGAAAATGAATACTTGATTCGAAATCCTGTCCATTTGTTTGGATGAAGTTGTATTGCCACCTTTTATGCTTCTAGTTTTGGTGTCTCTGTAATTACAGTGTCTTTTAGATCGTGGAATTGGATTACATACCATTAGTTATCCTGTTGTGTTTGTTGATATAGTTCAGTCTGGTAATTTAATTTCCATAAAAGTTGAAATTGAGGAATTTCTCTGCTTAATGCATGTTTTGTGTATTACTTTCAGCTGGAGAAATACCGAACTTGCATGTTGTTATGTAGGAGCTCCGCTAGGTCCTCTACCTTTAATAAGGTTGAATAATAATCTCATTGGTACGTGTCCGTTCACTATTATACTATTATTTCTAGTTCAGGATGTATTTTTATCACAAAGTAATCCATTATACTATTATAGAATAGAAAATGCATTTTTTTGGTAGACCTATTAAGCGTGCATATGTTTTATTGTTTTTGATTAATTGGCTGAACTCCACCCACCCCTACCCTACCCTACCTCCATGTGTGCTTTAGATAAAATCACCGCAAGAAGTGTTTTTGTTGAAGAAGCTCTTAAGATGTTAGCTGTGTTGCTTGCTCCGGCTGTTGGTATGTTTGCTGGATTGTGTTTGGGAGTTTATGTTGGCAACCGCTGGCACAAATTATCGGGGCAGAATGCGCCAGAAGCAGAGGCTAAATTTTACGAGTGGTTGCAAAACAGAGCTTCACCAAAGTCTTGATTTAAGCAATAATAATAGCAGGTCGCTTGCTAATAATGGAAAATTTTACGCTGATATCTCTTTCTACATTTTTTTTTTGTTTATCTTTTAGTCCTTGTGCAGGATAGTTTTCTATAATATGAGAATACTAGTATAGAACCCACCAGATACAGGATTTTAAATATAGTAATTATTTATGTGAATCTATCATTCTATTTAAATTACAAATCAATTTATATGTTAACGAATTATAATTTGTCATTAGGATGCACATGCGTAATTGTTATTATAACACTTTGTGTGATATTTAAACTCTAATCTATACTATATTTAAAAGTGCCTAGGATTTGAGAATAATTTTCTGACCGATTTACCCTTCTTACTTTTGATATTGTATAATTTAATCCCTATCTTTTCATATTCTAATACTTATTGCTCATGTAATTGGAGATATTAAATTTTCATATATTCACCGTCTAAATTCGTTCTTACTACGAATATTTGGAGGAACCTAGAAAAAAAAGGTAAATAAATGCATACGGCGGGGAGACGAAACGGCTGCATATAGGCACTGATTGAGACAAACGCTAGACACCCGGCAGTAGTGGCGCGTGATCTATCCTTAGGATATGCGAACGATGATGGGACAAGGCACGATGGACGCGACTCGCGGTGGACGACGGCGGCAACTGGTTTTCTTACGCTAATTCAGGTGCGCCGCGCTTCATCTCCTCTATTTACTGTCTTCGAGTTCTTTGATGTTGTTTATTTCTTGCAAATAGGTTGTCAATTCAAATTCTGAAATTACATTGTTATTTGAACTCGAATTATTTTGGTCGTCTTTAATTTTGTAGAGAATTTTGTTTTTCATCCATTGCTCGCTCGACTATTCGACCTCAACCTGCCTGAGTTATCAAATTATCATGTCATATTGCAGCAAGAGTAGCAGGAAGGGGATTAAAAATCTAAAATTTCTACCAAACCTCAGGGTGGTAACTCACTTCTCTTGTATATTTGTAGAGGGTGTGTGTTTTGAGTTTTATGCTACTAGAGGCAGAACAACACATATTCAACTATATTCTGTTACATAGACTACTTTAGGAGGTATATTATGGATATAGCAATTGAAGTTTCTATTTGCTTCTCCTTGACAGTATAAGGCCAATATCTGAGCGTCACTAAAACACTCAGGTTGTCCTCTTGCATCTGCATTATATTACTCATACACAACAAGATACAAATTTATTTTCAGTTGCTAATTTGACTCCTCTCATTCCCGTATCTACATGAGTATGCCAATTATTTCACAATTAGTGTTGGAATACTCGAGTACATTCATGCACTTCTGTTTGAGTTGGATACTAGAGGTTAAATAATGGTAAATGTCAAACCATTTTCTATGGTAACTTCAAATGATACTTCCTGCATATGGTGTCGTCCAACTACATTTTCATATAATCTGATTAATTTATGCTATAATTTATTTGTTACATCTAATTTTATTTTTGTGAGTTGGTTACAAATTATTGGATTTGAGGATGCTTTCTTATATTGCCTATATACTAATGAGTTATGGCATGCAAAATGGTCTTGAAGCAGTTTATCGTTTAGTTCCAAATGAGGACTTGATCTAAAGGCGTTTCTATTTTGGTTGGACAAACTAAAGCCAACATTCTTCTCATGTTGTTCGAATTGTTGAGTATCCTTATGAAAGTGATACTGTTCGATTGACTTTAAAAATTCCTTGGAGAAGACGTCCTTAGAAGCTCGATCTTAGTATCTAGGACGAGTATTTAATATTACAATTGTACTGTTTGGTGTGACTTTCTCATTTAGTTATGTCCTTTCTTGTGTTCAGAATGTGCTTCCTGCGATACTAAATTATTTTTTGGAGTTTCGAGAGATGATAGAAGCAATCATAGCGTATAAAGTGGTATTAATTCAGTATTTGGTGCTCGCTCCACAGCAAGTCCAAGCTTCATCCCCTTATTATCTCTTCCATTGGTTCCGATTTCCCTTTACAGGTATATGGGGGTGTTGTAGATGAAATATCATTGTCATTTGTGTGTGATTTGGTATGTATAGATGGCAAATATTGTGTTCACCATTGAAAAAATCTTAATTAATGAGCTTTCTAAATTTTGCCTTGGAAATTAGAAGAACCTTATTCCTGGCAGCGTTTCTACTGAAGTAGATGCTCATCTTGCATATGCACATGGAATTGTTCAGAAGGTACACTTTCTGATGTTACATTTTGTTTCAGTCTTTTGAGATTTTGGTGGTGTGCCGGTGTGGATATTTTTAGAATCTTTTGGAAGCCCGTGTCGGCTATAAGTGATGCTAAATAAATATTATTTTTAGATAATTATCTATGGATTGTTGTAATCAAACAACATTATGTATAATATGTTCAGGGAATATGAATTGATTTCTTGCTCCATTCCTTTACTTTTATGCTGATTAACTGTATAATATTTGTATAAATTGTGCTAGGGCTCTTGGCATGACTTAGCCAGCTTAAAGATACATATAAATAAAGGCCATGAAAATTAACTTGGTGAAGGTAATCAAAGTGATTAATCTAAAACCTATAAATCTATAAATATCTATCAAAGAATTTTAAGGTAGGCTCACACGTCGCTAATTTACAGGAGCCTCTGTGTTTTGATTTCGATTCAAATGAAATTCAAAATATAGCATCGATTGTAGGTTATCTGTTCTTTTAGGAGGATCTTTCTGTAAATTCCATGTTTTTCAGAACTTTAATTTTTTTGTGTCTTGGTTGTAAAAATATGTTGTGCGCTTTGGGAATTTGAATTATAATTACTATAGTGGTTTTATTTTTTTGGTTTTAGATAAGCTTTTTGTAATCCTTCTTAAGAAGCAGTAACATCTGGTTGATTTTATTAGCATCATCTGGTCTTGTGTGATGACTGATTTTGATTTGATTATCATCTAGGTAATATTCCAGCAAGTGTAAGAGGCTCAGAAGACAAGGATAAAACATTCAATGAAATAAACCGTGAAACATGGAACAACAAACAAGAATCGAGCTTTGTGAATATCAACACATCAGAAATTCCTCACATTGTCCTTGAAACGCCAGCACTATCACCTACCACAAGAAGAAGTTATGTCAAAAGTCATTAGCATTGATTTTCTCCCTCTCTGTTTTGTATCTATCACCAAAAATTGCTCTCCACAACCCCTAGCTCCCTCAAATAAAGAAACACAAAATTCGATTTTATTTTTGTCCAAAACATGCAAAGGAAGACCAACACCTGCAACATGTATTTTAAGTTTTAATTAATCTCTTTTTCTTCTTAAAGTGTCTAAATGGGCGAGGGCAACAGAGGCGTGGAGATTGGGGAGAAGCTTATATCCCAAATGATTGAAAACCCATCAAACTTTCAACCATATAATCTCTAATTACATAACTTGACCATGATGAGGATTAATGTTACTTTTTTTTTTTAATGGCATTGATTGATTAGTGTACCAATATCTGCGGTGGCCGTATGTCTTTGGACAAAGTGGTGAGGAACTCTCATGTATCCGTGATGTTCTAACGATGTTATTACGATTGAAAATGAATCGACTTTTGAGTTTTATTTCACTATAGACCCGGTGACTCAATAGTTTATTCAAGGCGAACATTAACCAACTCTTCATAAATACATTAAAATTTCTATTACCAAAAGTAATTCAATTTCAAGTAATATTCTAAGACTACATCAATTTGTGAATAATTTCAACTTTCAAGTTTGGTGATTGTATATATGATGATTTCATCATGATAAACTTGGTAGTATGTACCTTGGATTAGATATTTTAGACCTCATAAAAATATCTCTTCCTCTCCCTCGTGTGGAGCATTCTTGAGTTTATAACTTCTTTGGTTTTTCTCGTGAGATATGGAAAGAGTCCAAAAGTTCTAAGTATAGCCTTGTGGTAAGATTATTTGTCATGATGTGTTCGAGGCTTCATGTATTTATGAGACCCCGGAGACTCTTTATTACAAAAATAATTTTGTTGCCAATCATATATCAAAAAAATTAAATCTAGCAAAATTCCTACAAGATAAGCAATGATTCATATCATTCATTATTTTGAGTGGCGACTGAGATGCTCAAGTAAGGACAGAGGTAGCAAGGTTCATTTCTACAAACTCCAAGTCCAAATTGAGGTAACAGTTGCAAATTTATAAATAACGTACAATGCATGTAAGGATTTGAAATTAATATATTTATATATGTATTACATGGCAGTAGTTGACTAGATGATTGAATGAGTAAATTTTTCGAGGAGAAGATACGGGCAGTTGAAGTTCTGTTATTATACTTTTAGATTCCTATACAAAATTACTCGAATTATTAGTTTAGTTCTGGGATAATTTTGAGATATTCTTGGATCAATCTTCTAATTGTTTTATTTAATTGAAATCTGCAAAGTGATAAGCTTATATGTTGTGTTTTTTTTGTGCAGGTGTTGTGGTGTTGGAGCTGTAGAAATACTTATGAAGTGGAGGGATATTTGGAATATGTGGGGTTGCACTTAGAGAATTTGAACTTGCGGCGTTGCTAAAGGTAAAAAAATTCCGACCGGAGCTGAGATTTGAAATTGTGAATGAGATGTTGATTGTGTGTACTCTAATTTTGTTGTTGCGGCTAAAATTCTGAATTCTGGTGGTGTTTACTAAAGGAGAGATTGTGAATTGTTCTAATATATTTTAAATGATTTCCTCTGATTAATGTTATAAATGATGGTCTATTACTTGTCTATTTGAATTGATCACTATCGTCCTTGTCATGCTATTTGAAAATTTATAATGTATAATGCTTATTCTTGATGAGTTTTGATATGGTATTGTATGTGGACTGTGGTAGAAGGAAATATATTTCCTTTTCCCTTTTCTTAATAATCTACATAAGGTATTTTAAGAGCCTTTGGTTAGTTAAATTTGAAAAAGTCGTGAACGTTCTTAATATTGATGAACTATTTTATGCTTTTGAAGGTGAGTTTTGAGACGGGGAGTGTTAACTGTTTAAGTTCCCAATCTTTGTGTGTGCAAGTTCAAACATCCTCGACACCTTTAAATGCTCAGAAGTAAATTATCAAGTATAAATAGAGATTAATCAATAGAAAAGATACTTAAAGAACAAAGATCTATGTTTTATTTACTTTCAAGTTATTTGATAAGATAAGTTCAATGAGGAAACCTTGAATTTTCTCATTTAAATTTGAAGGATTGCCTGGAACAACATTTTGAATATGGAACTACAATAGATAAGCAAATATTGGACTATATTAGCAGATTTTTGCAGAGCGTTATCTTAGATTGCATAGGTTCAGAAATCCCTTTTTTCTTTTTATTATTGCATACTCTTTAGTCTTTTGTGCAAAGATAGCAATTACTACCATTTCTTTTCTTCCCAGATTTTTATGTAGCAACTTGATGTTGTGGTGAAGAAGTGCATATATGTTTGGTTTTATTGATATTGTTTTCGTATAGTTTGTAAAAATAATTCTTGACAATGTTTTACAAGTGTTTTTTTTTACAAGAGTATTTTACAGTGTATTACTGCTATTTGGTTAGTTAAACTTGAAACTTTTGTAGATAATCCTTGTTTTACTAAAATAACAAGCAGATTTACTTTTGGATTGTGCACATATTTGTGTGATTATCTTATTTATTTGATAAGATAAGGTATAATCTTATTTATGTGATTATAAAGCTTGGACTACTCTTTGTAATGTACTAGAAACTGCAATAACCATATACATAAATAGGAGTGGAGGAAATGCGAAAATCTTTAGGTATAAGCGTGCTTTATCGTGCGAAAAATATCGAATTTATCAAATTTTAGGTATACCAAAATTTTCTTGATGCGGTATAGTAAAATGCAAAATTTTTAAGAATCTGCAGATATATGAATATAGAAATTTCGGTATACCGAAATATTTTCGGTATACCGATAATATATCGGTATACCGAAAATCTTGTATTGAATTCATTTTTTTAAAAATAAATAATTATATTATATATATATATATATATATATATATATATATATATATATATTAACAAAGTCACAAACCCTACATAACATTTCATTTTGGGTTTCACAATCTTCATACTGGGCCTCCCATATAAAACCCACTTTTTGGCCTCGCCTCCCCGTCATGTGTCGCCCTCCCTCCTCGCCGTCAGTCCCCCACCATGCATCACCTTTTTTGCTCGATTAATTTCTTTACAAAAGCACAAAAATATTTTGCGATTATTTTTCAGATCTACATTACATAGTGCATTTATTCATTTTTTGTTACATTGGTAGAAATCTTACAAAGAGTTTTTGCGTGAACGCGAGAAAACTTGCCAAGAGTGGGATAAGTTCTCTGAAACCGGAGGTGATTCACTCTACTCATCTATTTTACATGTTTTGTTTTGTTTTGGTTGTGCAATTCCTTTTTCATTCTTCAATATGTATTTTTCAGGTTGTTTTATTGGGGTTAGATCCCAGACTTTCTCTCGATCTTAGTCCAAATCAGGTATATATATTATATGTATGTGTGTTCTTACTATTGCTCTGGATATAAATGAAATTATAGAGATATGACGGCCAATTCTGTTTTGGTTTTAATATTTGACCAATTCTCAATTAGATTGAAATTATTTTTTTGTAAAATAACGTTGCAATGGTGCGTGTTTGCGAGAGGCCAAAGGCGGATACTTGGCTCTATTTTTTTTATCAATGAGACTTGATTTTTATTCACATGTAGCGATTGCTTTATATCTAAAAGAATTTGCCCCCGCTTAAACTCTATGGTTTTTCTTCCACTAATTTTCATCACGTGATCACAGATGCTTCTTCCATCTCTGTTCATTGAATTGGATAGTACCTGCTTTGATAAATCAATTCTTTGTCCTTTTATGAATTAAAAATTGCAATGATGAAGGTATATATTCAGATACAATTTATCAATTACTATTTAGGTTAATTAATTAGTACTTTGGAAAAAAAATTGTCCCCTTAAAAATCACTCCTTTCCTTTTTTTTTTCCCATCAAGGTCTTGTATGTTGGGTTATTTACTATTTTAGTTAGTGTTTGTTGTTAGGATAGGAGTTTTAATTACTTGCACTCTGTTTGTATTTTGAGGTTTATTCAATGAACACTTGAATAAACCAATATATATCATTTGAGTTAAGCCGGCTTTTGGAAATCTTTCGCATTGGATTTGAGTTAGTGTTTGTTGTTAGGATAGGAGTTTTAATTACAACGTATTTTTTTGTCAAAAAGGGAAATTAATGTGCTATTGGGTTGAAGTTGAAAGAATCGTAAATTCTTACAAGAGTATAATTTTGAACATGTTTGGTAACTTTATTATTATACTCATGTTTTTTTTTATATAGAATGGAATCCGAATCTTTCATTCAATAGCGAATCCATCGAGCACCAAACACAATAGATTGACAATGCCTCCCACAATTCCCAAAAGAGGGCATATATTGGCGGCATTGTATAGGGGGACTGGGACATTGGGTGATGGTAGCCAACAACCAATGGGACATGCAAATATTTGTACGAGATCCTAATAATGGTGGAAATCTTAGTGG
The DNA here is from genome assembly GCA_037126765.1 of Stenogyne calaminthoides. Lineage (NCBI taxonomy): Eukaryota > Viridiplantae > Streptophyta > Magnoliopsida > Lamiales > Lamiaceae > Stenogyne > Stenogyne calaminthoides. The sequence goes on from JBBCBC010000006.1 coordinate 4,794,871, forward strand.
GTAAAAAACCACTTAGAGAAGCAGTGCAAGGAATTTGATTTGTACAAGAAAATTGAAGAAATTGACAAGGTATTCTCCTAATTAATCCTAAGCATAATTAATAATTTGTGAATATGGTATATTAAAGAAGTTTAGAAACTATTTGATTTTTTAAAAGTTTTAATAATTTAAAAAGGGATCTTAAGCATTCTTATAAAAGTTATAGTCAACCTCAAACAAAGTTAGAGCTTAGAGTCATACATGTAAAACTTGAGTTTGTTATACTTAAATTCTTTGTTATTGACTTGATTAATGGATTCTAATATGTTAATTGTTTTTTTTTTTGTGTTTTTGCGAGGTTTCTTGAGATGTTATGTTGGACTTTGAGGGTGAATTGTGTTTTTTTTCTTTAATCATGATTTGTTTTATTTTAGTACTGAAAGTCTGGAATAGACCGTGTTTATTTTAATATGTATTGTGTTGACCTGTTTAAACTTATTTTGTTTGTGTTGAGCTATTGAAACTTATTTTATTGTGTTAATTTATTGAAATTTATTTTGTGATCACATGTTATTTTCATAAAAAATACAAGTAATTTTTTAAAATTGTGAGGAGCGGTATCTAAAAAATATACCAAAAATACGAAATTTTTGGTATGACAGTAATTACAACTTCCGCATGTCGAAATTTCATTATATCAAAATTAGGTATACGAAATTTTGATATATGACAACGGTATGAATTTTTGGAATCCGAAAATTTAAATCTGATAGCAAGTATGGCCAAATTTTTTTTAGGGTATGTCGACCGCCCACCCTATACATAAATAGAATCACCCCATATCCCATTTTTCCCCGACATGAAGCTTCATCCAGATTTGAAGGTTTCGACGCATTTAATAAGCGAGGGCACATTTTATTTACTCTGTAAATGATGCAACTATAGGTCCGACGATTATCTTTGCTAGAAAATTTGGACCCTTAATTTGTGCAATGGATGCCGTTTGATTTTTTATACAAAAGTTTTGATCAAGGCAAAAAGAAGCATTTGACCAAAAAACATTGTGTACAATGAGATTTTAATGTAAAGATGGAAGAATAATAAAATTGATGCTATCAAATAGTCTTTATTTACTCTCGGCAATTCTAAAAAAAAAAAAACAAATTGACATGCCACCAAACTATAATACTTCAAAAGAACATATTTAAAAAAATCGGCAAAAATATGCTTTCTTTTGAAAATTTGAAAATTTTATTTGTTGATCAATATGCCTTTGTCATGCGCCCGATAAATCGGACACAATTGCACGTGCCACGTGCAACACTGCAATGTCGAGAAACCTAGTGGTATAAAAAGGATGTAGATTGGGAATGATGGGGATGAATGAGAATCTGGGAGTAAGAGTAGAAATGTCAAATAATGGAACTTTTGTGAGTTGAAAAGTTTTGAGGGCATAAAGAGAAGTGCAATTTGAAAAAAGAGTAAAAAAAGTTTGTCCAAGTATTAGTTTGTATAATGAAAATATTAATTTATATATACAAAAAAATAAAGGAGTCTTGTCCTATGAGGACGGATTTCCACTTTGACATATGCATGATAATTATCTATAAACCATGATTCAGAAGGGACTCTATAAGTACATGGTCATATATAATGTAAATAGGATATATTTATTGTGTATGAGCACAATTTAAATCTTAGTTTTTGTAAAAAAAAGAAATTAGTTTATAGGCTAAAAAATATTGACACTAATTTAATATACAAGTAATACATTTCATCACCACATGAAATACTATTTTTTAATCATTTTCTTTCTAATTATGATTTGAGAAAAACATAAAAAAAAATAACAGTTTGGTTATTATTTTTAATCAAAATTGGGGCAAAATATAGAATTACAGCAGTGTTACTCTTTCAGAAAAAAAATTAACCTATTTTCAGATTTTTTTTATTTATTATTATTTATATTAAATAATTTTCGAAATATTAGTTTTATTTTTAATTTTACGTTTTGAATTTTGATTTTTTCTTTTTTTAATATTTAAGGGAAAGCCAAATAGGCAGCCGCCAAAAAAAAACTCTTCAATTGAAGTATCAAGTATCAAGTATAAGTATATAAGCCAGTAGGAGTAGTTTTTTTTAAGTTTCAGGAAAGTTTTGATAACTGCTGGGGAGGGAGAGGGCATTCTGAAGTAAATTTTCAAGGAAAAAGCTTCATGCAATGGATACTAAACTTGAAAATGGTGATGAATCTCATCTTCTGCGTATATATTATCCTTCGTTGATATTTATTTATGTATTTGTTTCTTCATACATTTTGTTTCCGTTTCTTCAAGTGTTTTTCGTAGTTGATCTGATATTTTATGCGTTTTAGGCAACAATTTGAAGATTTTTGTCGATTTCTTGATGATGAACGTGGAGTAGTATTTAATCTTTTGTTATTTGTTTGAATTTGTGTTGGGCTGAAATTCAATTTGGAATGTTATATGGACCTTTTAACATTTGGGCCGTAGCGGATGGCCCAAATTGTTTCCCTAACCCCAAGGCCTGGGATGCCTACCAAATCCGCACTTCTTTGTTCCTCGCAGCCGAGATACGGTTGCGCCGCCTCGAGATCCGGTGGCTCTTTTTCCGCCGGCAGCCTCCATTAGTGGAGAAACCAGATCCGCCGCTCGTACAGCTGACTCCATGCGCGACTCTGAGCGCCGCCGCCTCGAGGCCGATGCCGTCAATGACCAGATCGCGCGTCGGGAAAACCAGATCCGTCGCTCGTACAAATGCCTCCGTGCGCCGCCGCCGTTCGCGAAGCTTACGGGCTGGTGGTGGCCTTTCTCTCTTCCGTGGGTATCGCATCGTCGCGCCTCCGCCGTTCGCGAGAACAGGCTGATTTCTGGTGATGCCTTCGTCGAACAACATGTTTTGTCGAAATCCATTCGTAGGATTTCGATATTAAGCCTCTCTTTAACCAGCTTACAGACTTTTGTGTGTTAGGGTTATAGTTTTTAGAGTTGCTATTATTTTTTGCCATATAATTGATGATTTCTCTGGTTTTATGTCTTGCTGATCTGTATATTTAAATTCTGCTCAGAATGTTAAATTCTGTTTTTCTGCATCTTTGTATTTGGCCCAAATAACTGATAGTCATTTGAACCCTAACCTCAAATATTTTAGGCATTCAAGAGGCCAAAAACTGATCACCTTGAGTCATAAAAAGGATAATTAGAAGCGCTGAGATTTTATAAAACTATGCAAGTCTAAAATTAGCATTAGGATTTGTACCTGCGAACTCATTGTAGCAATATAAACATGTGAAATCATTTTTGAACATTGCTCCACAAGGTTAGAATAGCATGGGCAAGCTAGAAAAGTAGTAATGTTGTTCTTGGTTTGTAATACACAGTTTGGCTTTAAACGGCGATCTTGCCTGCTGTGGAAAAAGTGTTCATATTACTCTATGTTTTAGATGATATTTGGATGTAGGTTAAAGTAGTTGTTGCATGAATTTGAAATTACCTTTTCTGCTGAACTCAAGTCCTGGCTAATTTTTGAATCTGAGAATCAAGTGGAAAGATTTTTGCTCTGATTAACTTTCTCATATTTTTTGTTGGTTTTCAACTTGGGAAAATATGTGTATATTACTAACTCAGTTTGTAAAATATTTAGTGGCTGGGAAAATAAGTTCTGTAGAATAATTAAATAGGTGATTACAGTACAAATGTAGGAAAGAAACATTTGATTCAAATAACCTATGTTTATTAAATTCATATAATTGTATCTGCTTCGCAATGAACAATGTGATGCTTGTTTTTCAACTATATGAAACTCAATGTATGAGTATGTGCAGGTGTGCATCCTTTGTATATATACATATTGATAATAAGTTTACTTGTGTCAGGGGATACCCCCTTATAGTTGCTCTAAAAGCAGAAACAGGTGGATACAGCTGTGGATCTCATAAAAAATGGTTCAAACATTAACATCCCTGATTGCAGGGATGCACTTCGCTACATTTTTGCAGTTTTTCTTTGGTTTGGACTCTCTCTCTCTCTATATATATATATATATATATATATTATTTTAAAACATTTTTGTACTGAACTAATATTCATATATATATATATATATATATATATATATTTATCAAGGAATGGGTGAACTAATGGAAATATTAGTGAAAAAAGGGTGCTGAAATAAATGCCGATTCAGTGCTTTCGGAACACCCTGCATTGTGCAGCATCCGTGGGAATCCTGAGGCAGTTCAAATTTTATTAGCTCACAGTGCTCAGGTACTTCTTTTGCTTTGTCTCCTCAACTTATTATCAATTAAGAGGTACATTAGTTTAATTATTTATTTTGCAGCCCAATTTAGTTTCTGAATATAGTGGCATCACCCCTTTAATGAAGGCAATCGGCTCTAACTTGTTGACCATCATGATTGCACTAATCTGCTGTTTGGAGGTATATGTTAATCATCGGAATTTAGTATATATCTAATAGTTGTATTAAAAATAAAATTTCTGTGTGAAGCTGGGGCAGATCAAACTTTGAAATACATGGCATAAGCCCCCTTGGCATTTCGTCAAGAAAATCAAGATGCATTCCTCCTTTGATTGAGGCTGGAGCAAATGCAGTTCCATTAGTCCGGTCATTACTCTTGCCTTTTTTTCAAAGTCCACATTTTTTAATTGTTCTATTGCTATATAATTTCTCTCTTCCAGTATGGTTTTGAGCTATTGAACATACAGCATTAAAAGGTGGTCTTGAGGCTGTCGAATTCTGTTTCCAAAGACGCAACAATTGAAGGTTATCCTAGTATAATAAAAATATGCAATAGTGTTTTGTTCTAAGTTATATGGTTAGAATTGAAATTCATTAAAATTTTCGGTGACTTTATAAATGTTATAAAATTTATTATGGGATAGAAAACATATCATTAATATTTTATTTTCTTAAATGAATTAATTTTTAGAAATTATCTTGAATTAATGAGTTGATATGATATTCAGTACTTATTTGCAAACTTTTTTAATTTCATTTCCAAATTCTGTTACAGTATGTACAACTCTAAACTCTTTTAACTTGGAAAAGGATTCTATCTGAGAATCTAAAGTTGTCTAGCAACTTATTTCTTGTATAAAACTTGAGAGAAAGGGTATTGGATTGTTTCTCAATGATCTGGATTGAACTCTCTAACACCTTTAATCTCCTCTTCAATTCATC